>WETZ01000039.1:0-360439 GCA_011034095.1 Fusarium cf. aywerte | reverse complement strand
TTTTAAGATTTTTAGCTATTTTATTTATAAGTTAGATCTTTATAGGGTAGGCTGTTTTTATACTATACAGTATAGTGGCTCACTCGCTTATCTGGCTCACTCGCTTATCATATATGTTATCCTTTTAAGGTAAAATTTAATATATCTATTTTTAATTTAATTTCCTTATTAAGGTTAAATATTATTAAAATTAATTTATTAAAAATAGCTTCTTTAAGTTACTTAAATGCTTATTATACCTTATTATTTTATTTAAATATTTTATCTTTTTTAATTAATTTTATAAGTAAGTTTATAATCTTATTAAAGTCTTTTATAAATTATTAATAGTAATTAATAAAACCTAAAAAGGCTTATATTTTTTTAATATTATTTGGAATTTTTTAACTAACTATAATAAAGATTTTCTTTTTTTTTATATATATCTCTCTTAATATAATAATATATCTTAAAAAGTCTACTTTTTAAATATAAAAGTAATTTTTCTTTAATTTAATTAATAATTTAATATCTTATAGTACTTTTAAGACCTTATAAATATATTTTTTATATTCTTTTTTATTATTTATAAAGATTAAGATATTAATTATATAATATATTATAAAGATATTAAGGTATTATTATAATATATAGTTAATTATCTATTAAAATATTATAGGTATATTAATAAGACTAAAAGGCATTATTAAGTATTTAAAAAGTCTAAATTTAATTTAAAATGCTATTTTCTATTTATCTCTTTTTTTAATNATTTTTTATATTCTTTTTTATTATTTATAAAGATTAAGATATTAATTATATAATATATTATAAAGATATTAAGGTATTATTATAATATATAGTTAATTATCTATTAAAATATTATAGGTATATTAATAAGACTAAAAGGCATTATTAAGTATTTAAAAAGTCTAAATTTAATTTAAAATGCTATTTTCTATTTATCTCTTTTTTTAATTTATATAAGGTTATATATACCTTTAAGGTCTAAAGCAGTAAAGATCTATTTCCTTTATAGTTATTCTTTTAATTCTATAATTAATAGAAATAGTATTTAATCCTTAACTATAAGTATATTTAACTATTAATAATTAATAACTAATTATAGTTTTCTATTCTTTTTTAGTATAAATATTATAGGTACTCCTATTAGGGATATTAATTGCCTAATATATCCTTTTTTTAATCTATTATTTAGGTACTCCCTTAAGGTAATTAACTTTTTTTTATTAAATAAGTAAATCTTTTAAAATAATATATTTTTATTAATTAATTTAATTTTATAATCCTATTTTTTATATTTAGGTATTTTTATATTTAATTTTTTTTAGAATAATTTATTATATATTTACTATTCTTTTAATATATTATATAGTTTATTTTAGCTTAATCTTTTATTATTTTACTTTTTTATATTTTATTTAATAAAAATACTTAAGATTTATTATTTTTTACTTATTATATACTATTTTTATATTTCTTCTAAAGTTAATAAGTTTGTTACTTTATATTTATTTTTACCGCTTTTTTTAATAGTTTAAGTTTAAAATCTTTTATTATTTATTATAATCATTTTTATATTACTATTTAAAGTTTTTAAAATAGAAATATAACCGATTATTTAATTAATATTTAAGTTTATACTTTTAAGCTATAATATTCCTAAGAGGATATTATTATTACCTTCTCTTAAAGGTATAATATTAAAGTTAGCTTCTTAAGTCTTACTTAAGGTATAAATCTTAAGATAATTAGTCTTTTAATTTATAATCCTATTATTATAATTAAATAATTATCCTTTTATATTAATTAGTAGATATAGATCTTATTTCCTTTTTTATAGGATTTTTAGCTTTATTATTTAATTCCTTATTCTTTTTAGGTTTTATTAGGTATTTATATTTACCTTTTATAAATTCCTTAAACTCTTTATTGGCTTTTTTAATAATTAATAAGCTTTATTAAATTACTTTTATAGTTTTTTAGTCCTTTTATTAGCTTTAATAATAGGCTAAATTAAATTATAGCTCTATTACTTTAAGTAATTTATATTAATTATTTTCTTTTTATTTTATGTTTTTTTTTAACCTTTAGCTAGAGCCTAAGTTTTCCTATTTCCTTAATATTATTAATAATTAATTAACCTCTTCTAAATAGTCTAAAACTTAAACATTCGGTTTATTAGGGGTTACATACGGCAACTGAACTTTAACAGATGACATATATACTGTAACTTACAGCGGCTATATGCATAACAGCTGGTTCTTCCTCCTTCATCCCTCAACCTATTTAACCCAACTAGCTTAACAATTGACCCAAATTACTCCAGTCAGTCAGTCAGTCAATCGACCCCTATTCCCCTTCGATCCATATAGCTAACTTCCTTTATAGCCCCTATGCAATATAATGCCTATCGTATAAAGACGAAGTCTATAGCTACCTTCGGATTACTATTAAGATAAGGACCTCGACCTACCTAATAAGACAATTAGAGATACCCTTAAACTGCTAGCTAGAAATTCCACTTTAGTAAAGGAGGCCTTTACCTTTAAATTAGATCCTAATATCTACGGCAATATTAATATAATTAGGCTGGCTGCATTTAGCTATAAGCTGCTTTTACTTATATATAAAAGCCATAAGGATTTTAATTTAGTCTTTTTAAGTCGAATTAATTAGGAAACTTTATCTATATTAAAATATATATAAAGAAATTATATATATTTTATAGAAGAGAATTTAATAGGAAGTTAAAAAGATAGCCTAAAGCTAAAGATTTATTTCTATAGAGTTAATAGTTAATTAACTAAAGTTATATAATAAGCTCCTTAATATATATAGTATCTATATAACTAGCTATATATTAATGATATTTTAATACGGAAGGCTATAGTATATACTATATGCGCTAATAATAAAAAAAGAAAGAAAAAGAGGCTTTTATAATGGCAAAAAGAGATATTTATATTTAAGCCTTAATTAATATTATAATCCCATAGGAGCTTAAGTAACCCTATATATATCCCTATAAATTCTTACTAATTACCTATTATAAATATTTAATATAATTAATACTAGAATATAGCAATTAGTATTAATCCTATTTAATTAATATTAGTTATAATAGATTACTATTAATCTCTTAATAACCTTATTAATCCTATATAATTTAGTTAAATATATATATATATTTATTTAGCCCTAAATAGAATTTACCTTATTAACTATTAATTAAAACCTTTTTACTTAAATATACTTAACCTACTTTATTTACTATTAAAAAATATAATATTTTACCTTACTTAATAACTAATACCTTATATCTCTATAAATATAAATTAATATAGATTAATTTACTTATTTAGAACTTAAATTATTATATATTAATAGCTCTTATTTAAAATATATTATATTAATAACTTAAGTAATAATATACTATTAAAATAGCTAATAATAATAGATTTATACCCTTTTATATTAAAGTACTATTTAAAATTATAGAACTTATAGCTAAGCTTTATTAGCTATAAGGAACTATTAATATACTATAAGCCTATATTAATAATTAGCCTATTATAAATATATAGCCTATTAATATAAAAAGAGATATTAAAAAATCTTTAAAACCCCTTAAGCTTAAGCTATTTATAGGGAAAGTAGTAAATATATTATTATTTTTAACCTAAATTAAGGTATACTTTTATCTATTCCTAATTAAATTAAATATTACTATAAAGAAAGTATTATATATTATACCTTTAATTTAAATAGATATTAAAGACTAATTTAAATTAATCCTATAAGATTTCCTTAGTTATTAAGATAATAAAAAAGTTTAAAAATAGGAAACCTAAAATATCTTTATAAATTAAAATAACTTTAAGTAAGCTTTTAAAGATAATTTTAAACTAATTAATAAAAAATAATAAGCTATAGCTAAAATACTTATATTA
Source organism: Fusarium cf. aywerte (assembly GCA_011034095.1). NCBI lineage: Eukaryota > Fungi > Ascomycota > Sordariomycetes > Hypocreales > Nectriaceae > Fusarium > Fusarium cf. aywerte. The sequence goes on along the minus strand of WETZ01000039.1, from coordinate 356,486 downwards.
AAATAATATAAGTTATATATAATATATTTTACTAAATTCTAATAGCTTATAACTAAAACTAAATAGAATAATAAAGCCCTTATAGAAATCTACTATTATAGCCTAAAGGAGAAAATTAAAAATAAACTCTACCTTATTAATAGGCCTAATAACCTAACTATATATATTACTACAGCAATTAAAATTAATAAATAATAGTATAAATATAAATAAAAGAAAGCTATATCTATAAGGAAAAAAAGCGACTTTAACCTATATTACCTTATCTAATAAAGATAAAATAATAATTAAGATAACTCTTAAAATTAAAGATAATAATAAAACTATTAATAAGATAATACCTATTATAGCACCTATATAAAATTAATAATATTAAAAGCTATATAACCTATAAATAATTAGGGATAAAATATATCTAAATATAAGTATTATAATTATAATTAAATAGGCTATATAGTAAAAGCTACCTATAACTATAGAAACTTAAAAACTTAAATTAAAGTAAGTAAACTTTAGGACTTATTAATAACCTTAGCCTATAAATAGTTTAATAAACCTAAATATTAAGAATATATTAAGACAGTTATAATATATTATATAAGATAGTATCCCTATTGAAATATTGTTAATATACAGCTGGTCATATAGATACCATACACATTAAGGAGCTTATCACGTGACTTCAGTCAATTAACTACTAACTCTATAGAAGCAAATCTTTAGCTTTAGGCTATCTTTTTAACTTCCCACTAAACTCTCTTCTGCAAAATATATACATTTTCTTTATATACATTCTAATATAGATAGAGTTTCCTAATTCCGACCTAAAAAGACTAGTTATTATCGCTTATAGGAACTTAAAGTCCCTAACCGTTACGACCTAATTCTTTAGCACTATAAACTATCTTTTATATATATTACTATATATTCCATTAAGGAAGGCAGTCTCTTTAGATATATAGCTAGGGGATCCTCTTATTAGCTTATTATAAAGTATCTTAAGTAGCTGCTCTTCCCATTAAACCTAAGGAATATATATAGCTTCCCTAAGGTAAAGGCTAAAAATATAAAAGACCGTATAGCTAAATATAGCTAGCGCCAGCTTAACCTTATAGCTATTAGGTCTTATACCTAAATTAATGCTTTTTAGCTCCTTCTAATTAGTAAATAACTTTAGCCTTTAGATATAATATCTATTTGCCATAAGGGCAATTAGAAGGCTAGGGGTTAGGTTATATTAAAACCTGTTTTTATATGCCCTAGCTGTATTACTAAGGTCAGCTGGTTATAGGTCTTAGCGGAAGGAAGTAATTATTATCGATATCTTAACTATAAACTAGGTCAGCTTAGTATATTATACATTAGGGGTAAAATAACTTACTTACTTACTTATTTTAATTATTAACTTTAAGGCTTTTAGGTTAATTTAGGTTATTAGATATAAAAGGAAGAAATAATATTATTGCAATTATTANTTAATTATTAACTTTAAGGCTTTTAGGTTAATTTAGGTTATTAGATATAAAAGGAAGAAATAATATTATTGCAATTATTATAGTAAGAGCTTATATTCCGATTAATATAAGGTTTTAGTTGATATTAGAGCCTTATGACCTTATTGAACCTTTTAAACTATTCTCTTTATTATTATGTTACTAAGGTTTACAGTTAAACTTACTTCTCTTTCTTATAAAGATAATAGTGCAGCTAAAGGAAATATAAGATAGTATTATTAAAGCCTAAACTAAAGATAATATAGCTAGTATACCTTAAAAGCTTAATTAAATAACTATAAGACCCTTATAAGATAAAATAAAAAATTAAGGAAAGATACCTTAAGGAAAAAGAGATTAACTTAAATATTAAAAATAACTTAACCTTTATAAAAAAATAAAAAAGTAAAAAAGTTAATACTTAAAAATACTTTATTAAACTAAAGGTAAAAAAGTAATAATATAAGCTTAAGTAAAATAAAAGGGAATTTAAATAATAAAAATAGGCTTAAACTTTAAAAGTTATAATTATACCTCTATTACTATTATAATTACTAAGTAAGGAAGATAGATAGATAAAATTATAAGAGATAATTAATTAAATCGATAATATCCCTATATATATAACTATTTAATAGAAAGAAAAAGCTATATTTAAAGAACAATAAATAGAATATAAAATATATATATTATAGTAATAATATTCCTAAAGTATAAGACATAAGGGAGAAATAATATAAATAGCCGCCTAATACCTATAAAAAAAAGATAAAAGAATTAAATATAAATAAAAATAAAAATATTAACCCTTATATAATAAATAGGGATTATATATTTATATTAATAAAAAAGATATATATATCTAAAGTATAAAGGAACATATAGATATTATAAATATAGAAAATATATATATTTAAGCCTACTATATTATTAAATCTATAAACCTATACTATAAGGAGCCTAAGCTAAATATAAGAGATAATATTAAAACTATATTAATATATCTATAATATAATAAGATCTTATAGGTATCCTATAAGTATTATTAATATAAGACTTATCTTACAAGTAAAAAGGATAATAATTATTTTCCTATAATTATTCTTAAAATACCGAATAATAGACCCTATATACCTAAAAAAACAATAGGATATTTAATATATAATTAATATAACCTAGTTAATAATATTGTTAATAATATTGTTAATAATATTATATTGCATTACGTTATTGCACAGTGGGATCTTAAGGAGGGTCACATGATTAGTTATATAATCTGGATCAATTAAACCTATAGGCCGAAGTTAACCTTTAACTTTAGGCTGCCCTGACTTTAACTTTAACATCTAAACACATATTCTTTCTACAGACTTTAACCCTCCCAATTTCGCCCGTCCTAACCCCCTCCCCTGCGCATCACGCACTTATAGTCTTAGGCCATAACCAGCCAGTTATATATTTAGTATAAAGGTCCTTTAGCTAGGCGGCCTTATATTAATAATAACTACCTAGCTGTTAAAGGTCTTGATTATATAGTTAACTTAATTTTTCAGCCGGATAAGCCAATAGTCATAATAGCCCCAGTCGATAGCCTTTAAGAAGTCCCTCTTTCTATTAGTCAGTAAATTCTTTAGTAAAGGCAGCTTTTCTATTGCTATTATTACTTATAGGAACTTAAAGTCCTTAATTATTACTATTTAATTCTTTAGTATTATAAACTATCCTTTATATATATTATTATATATTCTATTAAAAAAGGCAGTCTCTTTAGATATATAGCTAGGGGACCTTCTTATTACCTTATTATAAAATATCTTAAGTAGCTATTCTTTCTATTAAATTTAAGGAATATATATAGCTTCCTTAAGATAAAGGCTAAAAATATAAAAGACTATATAGCTAAATATAGTTAATATTAGCTTAGCCTTATAGCTATTAGGTCTTATATTTAAATTAATACTTTTTAGCTCCTTTTAATTAATAAATAACTTTAGCCTTTAGGTATATTATCTATTTGCCATAAAGGTAATTAAAAGGCTAAAATTAAGTTATATTAAAACCTATTTCTATATGCCTTAGCTATATTATAATAGTTAATTAGTTATAGGTCTTAATAGAAGGTAATTATTATTAATATCTTAATTATAAATTAGGTAAGTTTAATATATTATATATTAAAGGTAAAATAACTTATTTATTTATTTATTTTAATTATTAACTTTAAGGCTTTTAGGTTAATTTAAGTTATTATATATAAAAGGAAGAAATAATATTATTATAATNTTATTTATTTATTTTAATTATTAACTTTAAGGCTTTTAGGTTAATTTAAGTTATTATATATAAAAGGAAGAAATAATATTATTATAATTATTATAATAAGAGCTTATATTTTAATTAATATAAGATTTTAATTAATATAAGATTTTAATTAATATTAAAGCCTTATAACTTTATTAAACCTTTTAAATTATTCTTTTTATTATTATATTATTAAGGTTTATAGTTAATTTTAAATTTTTTTAACCTTTAGCTAAAGCCTAGGTTTTTCTATTTCCTTTATATTATTAATAATTAATTAACCTCTTTTAGATAGTCTAAAACTTAAACGTTTAGTTTATNTTAAGGCTTTTAAGTTAATTTAGGTTATTAGATATAAAAGGAAGAAATAATATTATTATAATTATTATAGTAAGAGCTTATATTTTAATTAATATAAGGTTTTAATTAATATTAGAGCCTTATAACTTTATTAAACCTTTTAAATTATTCTTTTTATTATTATATTATTAAGGTTTATAGTTAATTTTAAATTTTTTTAACCTTTAGCTAAAGCCTAGGTTTTTCTATTTCCTTTATATTATTAATAATTAATTAACCTCTTTTAGATAGTCTAAAACTTAAACGTTTAGTTTATAAGGGGTTATATATAGTAATTAAACTTTAATAGATAATATATATACTGTTATAGCGGCTATATATATAACAGCTAGTTCTTCCTCCTTTATCCCTTAACCTATTTAATCCGACTAGCCTAAGACATTTATAATTAACCCTTATAACTTCCTATTAATTAATCTATTAAAAAGCTAAAACTTTATTACTTAACTTATTATGTTACTTTAGTTAGTTAATTAACCCGTATTCTTTTAATCTATATAGCTAACTTCCTTTATAGTATATAATATAATACCTATTTATATATAATAATAAAATCTATAATTACCTTTAGATTACTATCATAATAAAGACCTTAATTTAACTATTAAAATAATTAAAAAAGCCTTTAAATTAATAATTAATAATTTTAATTTAATAGTAAAGGGCTTTACCTTTAAATTAAATATTAATATTAATAGTAATATTAATAGGGTTAAACTAGCTATATTTAGCTATAAGCTATTTCTATTTATATATATAATTAGGCTATATAATTAGAAGTTTAACTATTAGTATATATATAATAAGTAAGATGCCTTAATAGACTTAAAAAAGAGGCTACCTTTAGGGAAAAACTTAGTAATTAATAGAGAAAAAGCCTTCCTTAAGGCTTATAATAGGCTTTATATTTATTAATTCTTTAAGCTAAAAGAGTAAGTTAATTATAAAATTAAGACCTTTAATAGCTAAGTAGTTATTATTAATATAAGGCTGCCTAGCTAAAGGACCTTTATACTAAATATATAATAATAGCTAAAGCTTAATATACTATATAGGAGAGGGGGTTAAGGCAAAATTAAGAGGGTTAAAGTTAAATATTAAAGTTAAAGTTAAGGCAGCCTAAAATTAAAGGTTAACTTTAGCCTATAGGTTTAATTAATTTAAATTATATAACTAATTATATAACCCTCCTTAAGATCCTACTATATAATAACTAATATAATATAATATAATATTATTAATAATATTATTAATTAATAACTTTAAAGTTATAAAAGTTAATTAAAATATATTTATTAGGTTTTAAAGCTTATATTTTTAATTTATAGTATTTTTATTATTTTATTTTTACCTTTCTATAAATATTATATTTAATTATAATTAGTCCCTTAATTTTAACTTTAAGGGTATAATTTATAAGATACTTAAGACTTTTTAGTCTTAAATAATTTAATTAAAAGTACTATTAAATTGCTAATACTTTATTAGGCTTTCTTTTAATTTATAAGTTATATTATAAATGCCTTATAGGAAATATAGCTTAATTTAAGTTTTTAAAGTTATATTTTAAAATATATTAATTATACTTTAGACTTAATTTATATATAATCTATCTATTAATATATTAAATTATATCTTAATTATTCTATTAATCCTATTAATACCTTAATTTATATAGCTTTTATAAGGATACTAAATTAATTCCTATTTATAGGTAATATATAATACCCTTTAAAATAAATAAATAGTATTTATCTTTTATATTTAATACTTTAATCTATATATTATTATACCTTAGGATTACTATCTATTATAATCTAATATAAACTTCTTTTTTATTTCCCTTAGCTATACTATTATCTTTATAAGAAAGAGAAATAAGTTTAACTTTAAACCTTAATAACCTAATAATAAAGAGAATAATTTAAAAGGTTTAAAAAGGTTATAAGGCTTTAATATTAATTAAAACCTTATATTAATTAAAATATAAGCTCTTACTATAATAATTATAATAATATTCTTTCTTTTTTTTATATTTAATAACCTAAATTAATTTAAAAGCCTTAAAGTTAATAATTAAAATAAATAAATAAATAAATTATTTTACCTTTAATATATAATATATTAACCCTATTGAAATATTGTTGATATACAGCTGGTCATATGGATACTATATACATTAAGGAGCTTATTATGTGACTTCAGTTAATTGACTACTGACTCTATAGAAGGCTATCTTTTTAACTTCCTATTAAACTCTCTTCTGTAAAATATATGCATTTTCTTTATATATATTCTAATATAAATAGAGTTTCCTAGTTAGTCCGACCTAAGAAGACTGGTTATTATTGCTTATAGGAACTTAAAGTCCCTAACTATTACGACCTAGTTCTTTAGTACTATAAACTATCCTTTATATATACTACTATATATTCTATTAAGGAAGGCAGTCTCTTTAGATATATAGCTAGGGGATCCTCTTATTAGCTTATTATAGAGTATCCTAAGTAGCTGCTTTTCCTATTAAACCTAAGGAATATATATAGCTTCCTTAAGGTAAAGGCTAGGAATATAAAAGACCGTATAGCTAAATATAGCTAGCGCCAGCTTAACCTTATAGCTATTAGGTCTTATATTTAAATTAATACTTTTTAGCTCCTTTTAATTAATAAATAACTTTAGCCTCTAGGTATAATATCTATTTGCCGTAAGGGCAATTAAAAGGCTAAGGGTTAGATTATATTAAAACCTATTTCTATATGCCCTAGCTATATCGCTAAGGTTAGCTAGTTATAGGTCTTAGCAGAAGGTTATTATTAATATCTTAACTATAAACTAAGTCAGCTTAATATATTATATATTAAGGGTAAGATAACTTACTTACTTACTTATTTTAATTGTTAACTTTAAGGCTTCCGGGTTAATTTAGGTTATCGGATATAGAAGGAAGAAATAATATTATTGCAATTATTGCAGTAAGAGCTTATATTCCGATTGATATAAGGTTTTAGTTGATATTAGAGCCTTATGACCTTATTGAACCTTTTAAACTGTTCTCTCTATTATTGCATTACTAAGGTTTATAGTTAAATTTACTTCTCTTTCTTATAAAGATAATAGTGCAGCTAAAGGAAATATAATATATTAAGCTAATTTAATTTATAATTAAGATATTAATAATAACCTTTTATTAAAACCTATAACTAGCTAACTTTAGTAATATAGCTAAAATATATAAAAATAGGTTTTAATATAACCTAACTTTTAGCCTTTTAATTACCTTTATAGTAAATAGATATTATACCTAAAGGCTAAAGTTATTTACTAATTAAAAGGAATTAAAAAGTATTAATTTAAATATAAGACTTAATAGCTATAAGATTATTTCTATTTTTAGCCTTTACCTTAAGGAAGCTATATATATTCCTGAAGTTAAATAGGAAAAATAGCTACTTAAAATACTTTATAATAAGTTAATAAAAGGGTCTTTTAGCTATATATCTAAAGAGATTATCTTCCTTAATAGAATATATAGTAATATATATAAAGGATAGTTTATAGTGCTAAAGAATTAGGTTATAACAGTTAAGGACTTTAAGTTCGTATAAGTGATAATAGCTAGTCTTTTTAGGTTAGAATTAGGAAACTCTATTTATATTAGAATATATAGAAGAGAGTTTAATGGGAAGTTAAAAAGATAGCCTTCTATAGAGTTAGTAGTTAATTGACTAAAGTTATATAATAAGCTCCTTAATGTATATAGTATCTATATAACCAGCTGTATATTAATAATATTTTAATAGGGCCTTCTATCTATTATATTAACTTTTAGTGGCTTTTATATTTAATTATTTAACTATAAGGTTATATTTCATTTTTTTAATTATAGGCGTTATATTTAACCTTTATTTAGTTATTTAATTAATTTTTTTTAGGTTTAAATAGGCTTAATAGTTTAGGTCCAATTATTTACTATCTAGGTAGTAGTATTCCTTAACCTTTTATTATAAGTTAAAGAGATCTTTTAGGCTTCTTTAAGTAGATCCTTTTACTATAACTTTATTAGTAATATTATAATCTAGTTAGGTTATTATAATATATTATATTACCAGTTAATAATATTATTAATAATATTATATTATATTATAATAGTTATTATATAATAGGATCTTAAGGAAGGTTATATAATTAGTTTTATAATTTAGATTAATTAAACCTATAGGCTAAAGTTAACCTTTAACTTTAGGCTGCCTTAACTTTAACTTTAATATCTAACTTTAACCCTCCTAATTTCACCTTAACCCCCTCCCCTATGCAGTATATTAAGCTTTAACTTTATGCGCTTATAGTCTTAGGCTATAACTAGCCAGTTATATATTTAATATAAAGGTCCTTTAGCTAAATGGCCTTATATTAATAATAACTACCTAGCTATTAAAGGTCTTAATTATATAATTAACTTACTCTTTTAGCTTAAAGAATTAATAAATATAAAGCCTATTATAAGCCTTAAGGAAATCCCTTTTTCTATTAATTAATAAATCCCTCCCTAAAGGCAGCCTTTTTTTAAAGTCTATTAAAATATCTTACTTATTATATATATATTAATAATTAAACTTCTAATTATATAGCCTAGCTATATATATAAGTAGAAATAGCTTATAGCTAAATATAGCTAATTTAACCCTATTAATACTACTATTAATATTAATATTAAATTTAAAAGTAAAAGCTTTTATTATTAAATTAAAATTATTAGCTATTAATTTAAAGGCTTTTTTAATTATTTTAATAATTAAGTTAAGGTCCTTATTATAATAATAATCTAAATGTACTTAAAGACTTTATTATTATATATAAATAGGTAGTATATTATATACTATAAAGGAAGTTAGCTATATAGATTAAAAGGTAAAGAATAGGGGTTAATTAACTGACTTAACTTATTATAAGGGTTAATTATTAATATCTTAGGCTAGTTAGGTTAAATAGGTTAAGGGATAAAGGAGGAAGAACTAGCTGTTATATATATATCTGCTATAAGTTATATTATATATATTATCTATTAAAGTCTATTTGCTATATATAACCCTTAATAAACTAGATATTTAAGTTTTAAACTATTTAAAAGAGGTTAATTAATTATTAATAATATTAAGGAAATAGGAAAACCTAAGCTTTAGGCAAAGGTTAAAAGAATATAAAAAGTAATATATTATATAATTTAGATTGCTATATGAGGTTTATTTTCCTATAAGTTAATTTATTAGGCTTTATTACCTTTTAGTACTTATTTATATTTTTAATTAATTTTTATAGGGTTTTAATATTTAAGTTCTTTATATTTTTTCTTATTATAATTTTAATATATAAGCTTAAATTTATTAAATTAAGTAGCTTTAATTATTATAGGGCGTACTTAAGTTTTATAAGAAGTATCTATTTATTTTAGCCTTTTTTTATTAATATTATCTTATAGTTAATTTAGCTAATTACTTTAATTATTTTAACTGCTTTATTATTTTTAAATTCTTTAGTAATATTATTAATTATCGATTTTTACGGTTTAATTAATATATTTAATTAATATCTTAAGCCTTTTCTTCTTATATAGCTTAGCCTATATTAGTTTTATAAGGGCATTAAAGAAAGATAATATAAAAGCCTTGTATTTTTAATTTAATTTTACTATAAGCTATAAGTATTCCGCTTTTAGTTTAAATATAGATTAATTCTATATAAATAACTTAATTTTCCTTTTAACTTAAGATATCTTATTAATAGTTCTAAATATAGCCTTAAGGGCTACTTACAGGTTCCTGTAATTAGTATAGTAGCTATAGATATATAGTGTAAGTGCTTTTAGATCTCTTTCTACAGTTTAATCCTTTAATATAAGTTAAAATTATTAAGCTATGGTTCCCTTAAGGCGTCTTAAGGTATAATAAGTTTTATTAATTTTATTTTAAAATTATATAGGATAGTAAGATATAAAGGCTTAATATTACGTAAGGAATATTATAAATATAAAAGGGGTTCTATTAAATATTTTAAATAGGTTTAGCTTTAAGATTTCTTTAATATCCTTTCTATTAATAGCAGTATTAATAAAGGTATATATCTTTTGCAGTCTATTTTAATTATTTTAATTCTATTAATTCTATAATATAAATATATCCTTAAGGAGTTATTATAAGTTTTTATAGTAGTAGTTATATTAATAACTTATTTATATAGCTATATGGCCTTAATGTCTTTAAAGCTATTAAAAGATTAATTTTCTTTTATCTCTTTTATAATATTAATTATATTATTTATAGGAGTAATAGGGTTATTATTAATAATATTTTACTATTAAATAGAAGTAATTAAAGTAGCTATTATATAGGTATAACTTAGCGTTTATATAGTATAATTTAAATAAGAATTATTAATATATAACAGTTAGGTTCTTAAGGTAATAGATTAAACCGTTTTAGGTTTATATTAATAGAGTTATAAGATATAATATTAAGTATTATAAAATATTATATTACTTAATAGGGAATAAAGTAGGTTAAGTATACTCCTATAAAGACAGTTTTAAATTAACTAAAGTTATTAATAGTTAATAAGTTAGGTTCTATTTAATACTAAATAAATATATATATATATATAGGGTATTATATAAGTGATAATAAATTTATAGGATAAGTTTTTCCTTAAGATACTATACTTTTAGGATATTATATTTTAATATTTAGCATTTTAACATAATAATTTATATCTTATTAGTAGGAGTAGGTTTTAAAGGTAATGCTTTATATAAGTTTTTTATAGGGTATATATAATATAGGAGTTAGGATTATAATATAAGATAGACCGATCTTCTTAAGGTCTTTAGCCTTATCTTTTAGCTATTTAAGCCTTTAACTGTTATTAAATTAAATAATAGCCTTTTTAACCTATAAGTGGCTTAGTTATTAGCTTATATTAATAATAGTATTATTAATAGGGTATATTTTATTAGTTATTAACTATAAAGGGTGTTAGCTATATAGATTAAAGTATAGGTGTAATTAACTAACTGACTATAATTAAAGTCTTACTTTCTTAACTAATTAATTAACTAATAAATAGGTAGTTATAAGGGTTACTATTAAGCTAATTAGGCTAATTGGTTTAAACTAATTAAGAGATAAAGGAGGAAGAACTAGCTGTTATATATATAGCAGCTATAAGTTATATTTATATTTATCTTAATTAGAGTTTAGTTACTATATATAGGTTCTATTAAGTTAATAAGTTAAAACGTTTAACCTATTAGAAAATTAAAATTATTATTAAAATTATTAAGAAGATTAAAAGACTTAGGTACCTATTAAAAGTCTATAAAATAAGTATATATTTTCTAGGTTTAATAAAAAAAAGTAGCTATATAAAATATTTTGAAATAAATTAATAAGAAAGTCCTTTAATTATATATTTAAAAAGACTGCCTTTTTTAATAGAATATATAGTATAAAAGACTGGCTCTTATATAGCTGCACTTAGGACATTAATAATAGTATTATTAAGCTTAAGGAGATAAAAAAGGGATCTCTAGAGATCCCTTCTTGTATTTTAATTTACCCCTTTTTAAGTCTTCTTTAGGAAATCATATATAATTACACTTTAGGCCTAAATAAAGCCTAAGCATATAATATATCCCCTTCTTACTACTTATATTTCTTAAAGTAGATTAATCTTAATTTAATTTTTTATCTTAATCCCCTTTAGACCTCCCCTACCTATTTACCCTTCTGCAGCTATAATAGGATTATAATAGGTCCCTTATAGCTTAGGCCAATAGAGTATAATATATATATAGTCCTTAAAGTAAGTCTAAATTTTCCTATATTTTACTTAGGCCTTATTTAGACTTTACTTAAACCTTTTTTACCCTTTAACCTACCTACCGTTATAATATATCCCCTATAGTATAATTAGGCAGTAATATAATCTATATATTACTACTATTTCTATTTAAGGTATAGCTAAAATCCAGTTTAGCTTATCTTACTATTATATCCTACTATTATAAGGTTTATTATTTTATTAACCCCTATTTATTATTAAAGTAACCCTATCTTTTATCTTCCGCTTAAGTATTATATTTCTCTCTTTCCCTATTAAAATATTATTAATATATAGCTGGTTATATAGATACTATATATATTAAGGAGCTTATTATATAACTTTAGTTAATTAACTACTAACTTTATAAAATTAAATCTTTAGCTTTAGGCTATCTTTTTAATTTCCTATTAAACATTTTTTTATAAAATATATATATTTTCTATATATATATTTTTTAATATAAATAGAGTTTCCTAATATTATAAGTAAAAAGACTTATAGTCTTTAATTATTTTAATTATATTTTTTATCTTATTAAACTATCTTATATATATATTATATATTCCCTTAAGGAAAGTAGTCTTTTCTACCTTAAGTAGGCTCTTTAGCTTAATATAGAGTTTTTTAAGTAACTACTTTTCCTATTAAACTTATAGAGTATATATAATATCTATAGGGTATTAGGTAGGAATATATAAGACCTTATAGCTAAATATAATTAATACTATATTAATCTTATTAATATTAGTTATTAAATCTTTATAAATTTAATTTAGCTCCTTTTAATTAAATATTAACTATTTTAATTTATAAGTAAGGTATTAATTTACCTTTAAGGCTAAAAGGAGGCCTAATTATAAGTTATATTAAAATCTATTTTAATATACTTTAGCTATATCGCTTAGGTTAACTAATTATAAGTCTTAATAGAAAGAAAAAGTTATTATTAATATCTTAGCTATAATTTAGGTTAATTTAATATATTATATATTAGGTATAAAATAACTTACTTATTTTAATTATTAACTTTACTTTTAGGTTAATTTAAGTTATTAAATATAAAAGGAAGAAATAATATTATTATAGTTATTATAGTAAGAGCTTATATTCCTAGTAATATAAGGTTATAATTAATTTTAAAGCTTTATAACCTTTTTAAACTATTTAAATTATTCTTTTTATTATTAAGTTATTAAGGTTTAAAGTTAAATTTACTTCTCTTTCTTATAAAGATAATAATGCAGCTAAAGGAAATATTTCTCTCCTTATTTTATCCTTTTTTTTCCCCTCTTTTTATTATTTATAGTATACTTAGCTTATATCTATATAAGTCTCTTTCTATTTTCTAAATATTAGTATTATTCCTTTTAACTTTTATTTATTTTATATAATATATATTTATAGTAATTATTATCTTTTATTATTACTTTTTTTTATTTTCTTATTATAATACTACAAGTCTTTATTTATTTATCCTTATTATATTTATATTATTAACTTTTAGTTTTAGATTTTTCTTACTTTTTATTTTTTTACTTATACTTATCCCTATATATCTTTTATTTTCTCTATTAAAATATTATTAATATATAGCTAGTTATTTCCTTTAGCTGCACTATCATCTTTATAAAAAAGAGAAGTAAGTTCAACTTTAAACCTTAATAACCTAATAATAGAGAGAATAATNTTATTTCCTTTAGCTGCACTATCATCTTTATAAAAAAGAGAAGTAAGTTCAACTTTAAACCTTAATAACCTAATAATAGAGAGAATAATTCAAAAGGTTCAGAAAGGTCATAAGGCTCTAAAATCAACTAAAACCTTATATTAATAGGAATATAAGCTCTTACTATAATAACTATAATAATACTATTTCTTCCTTTTATATCTAATAACCTAAACTAACCTAGAAGTAAAGTCGACAATTAAAATAAGTAAGTTATCTTATACCTAACGTATAATATGCTAAGCTGACCTAGATTATAGCTAAGATGCCAATAATAACCTTCCGCTAAGACCTATAACCGGCTGACTTAAGTAATATAGCTAAGGCATATTAAAATAGATTTTAATATAACTTATAGTTAGGCCTCCCTTTAGCCTTAAGGGCAAATTAATACCTTACTTATAAGTTAAAATAATTAATATTTAATTAAAAGGAGCTAAATTAAGTTTATAGAGGTTTAATAATTAATATTAATAAGATTAATATAGCACTAGCTATATTTAGCTATAAGGTCCTATATATTCCTAGCTATTACCCTGCGGATACTATATATATTCCGATATAGCTAGTTATATAGATATTATATATATTAAAGAGCTTATTATATAACTATAGTTAATTAACTATTAACTCTATAAAAGGCTATCTTTTTAACTTCCTATTAAACTCTCTTCTATAAAATATATATAATTTCTTTATATNATTCCGATATAGCTAGTTATATAGATATTATATATATTAAAGAGCTTATTATATAACTATAGTTAATTAACTATTAACTCTATAAAAGGCTATCTTTTTAACTTCCTATTAAACTCTCTTCTATAAAATATATATAATTTCTTTATATATATTCTAATATAAATAAAGTTTCTTAATTTTAACTTAAAAAGACTAATTATTATTACTTATAGGAAATTAAGGTCCCTAATTATTATAATTTAATTCTTTAGTACTATAAACTATCCTTTATATATATTACTATCCCTATTGAAATATTATTAATATACAGCTAGTTATATAGATACTATATATATTAAGGAGCCTATTATATAAGTTTAGTTAATTAACTACTAACTCTATAAAAGGCTATCTTTTTAACTTCCTATTAAACTCTCTTCTATAAAATATATGCATTTTCTTTATATATATTCTAATATAGATAGAGTTTCCTAATATAAGTTATAAGCAGAAAGACTTATAGTCTTTAACTGTCTTAATTATATTTTTTATCTTATTAAACTATCCTATATATATACTATATATTCCCTTAAGAAAAGCAGTCTCTTCTGCCTTAAGTAGGCTCCCTAGCTTAATATAAAGTTCCTTAAGTAGTTACTTTTCCTATTAAACCTATAAAATATATATAATATCTATNTTCCTAATATAAGTTATAAGCAGAAAGACTTATAGTCTTTAACTGTCTTAATTATATTTTTTATCTTATTAAACTATCCTATATATATACTATATATTCCCTTAAGAAAAGCAGTCTCTTCTGCCTTAAGTAGGCTCCCTAGCTTAATATAAAGTTCCTTAAGTAGTTACTTTTCCTATTAAACCTATAAAATATATATAGCATCTATAAGGTAATAGCTAGGAATATATAGGACCTTATAGCTAAATATAACTAATATTATATTAATCTTATTAATATTAGTTATTAAACCTTTATAAACTTAAATTAGCTCCTTTTAATTAAATATTAATTATTTTAACTTATAAATAAGGCATTAATTTACCCTTAAGGCTAAAGGGAGGCCTAACTATAAATTATATTAAAATCCGTTTTAATATACCTTAGCTATATCGCTTAGGTCAGCTGGTTATAGGTCTTAATAAAAGGTCGTTATTAATATCTTAGCTATAATCTAAGTCAGCTTAGCATATTATATATTAGGTATAAGATAACTTACTTATCTTAATTATTGACTTTACTTTTAGGTTAATTTAGGTTATTAAATATAAAAGGAAGAAATAGTATTATTATAGTTATTGCAGGTTATAAGAGCTTATATTCTTATCGATATAAGGTTTTTAGTTGATTTTAAAGCCTTATGACCTTTCTAAACCTTTTAAATTATTCTCTCTATTATTAGGTTATTAAGGTTTAAAGTTGAACTTACTTCTCTTTCTTATAAAGATAATAGTGCTGCTAAAGGAAATAGCTAAAGGAAATATATATTACTATATATTCTATTAAGAAAGGCAGTCTCTTTAAATATATAGCTAAGAGACCTTCTTATTAGCTTATTATAAAATATCCTAAATAGTTACTTTTCTTATTAAACCTAAGGAATATATATAGCTTCCTTAAGGTAAAGGCTAAAAATATAAAAGACTATATAGCTAAATATAGCTAATATTAATTTAACCTTATAGCTATTAGGTCTTATATTTAAATTTATACTCTTTAGCTCCTTTTAATTAATAAATAACTTTAGCCTTTAGGTATAATATCTATTTACTATAAGGGCAATTAAAAGGCTAAAAGTTAAATTATATTAAAACCTATTTTTATATACTTTAGCTATATCGCTAAGGTTAGCTAATTATAGGTCTTAATAAAAGGTTATTATTAATATCTTAATTATAAATTAAATTAGCTTAATATTTTCTATATTAAGGGTAAAATAACTTATTTATTTATTTATTTTAATTCTTAATTTTAAGGCTTTTAGGTTAATTTAGGTTATTAAATATAAAANCTTAATAAAAGGTTATTATTAATATCTTAATTATAAATTAAATTAGCTTAATATTTTCTATATTAAGGGTAAAATAACTTATTTATTTATTTATTTTAATTCTTAATTTTAAGGCTTTTAGGTTAATTTAGGTTATTAAATATAAAAGGACAAAATAATATTATTATAATTATTATAGTAAGAGCTTATATTCCAATTAATATAAGGTTTTATTTAATATTAAAGCCTTATAACCTTATTAAACCTTTTAAACTATTCTCTTTATTATTATATTACTAAAGTTTATAGTTAAACTTACTTTTCTTTCTTATAAAGATAATAGTAGAGCTAAAGGAAATATCTTTTATTTTATACCTATTTTATATTTACCTATAAGTCTTTTTATTAATCTTTTAACTTAAAATCTATTTTATTATATCCCTTATTACTATTAGGGCTAATAGTAATAATAATCCTATTTATACCTTTAATATTAATATTAATTATGAAAAGGAATATACCTTAAGTATAATATACTCTATAAGTGAGTTAGCTACTTAAGTGAGTTAGCTAGTATACTATGCGGCTAATAATAGCCTACCCTATAGGAATTTAAAGCTTATATTAATTAATTAAAAATTTAATAAAAGGATTTCTTAAAATAGTATAGTTAGCTTTATTAAAAAGTATTTTTAAAAGATTTTTAATTATTTTTATTTATATAGTAAACCTTAAAATACAGTATATTTCACAGTATAAATAGACTTTAAGGTTTATAGCTATATAGGATTTTTATATAAACTAAAGAAATTTAGTATAGCTTATTTTAGAGCTTATATATATCCTAATAGAATATTAGCTAATTTAAGCTTAATTTCGATTTTTAAGGACTTTTTAAAAACCAGCTTTTAAGGTGAAAAATCCACTAGCTAACTCACTTAGGTGGCTAACTCACTTGTGGAGTACATTATACCTTATTAAAGGTAACTTTAATAATAAAGATAATAAATTCCCTAATAACTTTAAATTTCCCTCTAAGACTTATATAAACTATTTTATAAATAATAATAAGTTTTTAACTTACCACCTTAATAAAGATAAAGCTTATTTTACTTATATTAAAAAGTATATCTATTATATATAGGAATATAACCCTTATGCTATTAATTAAAATGTCTTTTTACCTAATAATTAAGAGGTTAAGGCTATATAGTAAATAATATAGCATTTCTTTTATATATAGCAGTTAGCCTTTATACCTTAAGGCCAATTAAATATAATAGCCTTTCTATTAGAATTCTTAATAATATTATAAATAAAGCTTAATAATAGCTCCTACCTTAATAACCTTATATTTAATTAAATAGATAGCCTTAATTTAAAAATTATAAAAATAAAGTTTCCCCTTTTATTTAATAAAATAACTGCTATTAACCTTTTAATATAATTATTATTAAAAATAACTATAATAACTATTTATTTATTTTATAGACTTTTAATAGGTGCCTAAGCCTTTTATTTTTCTTAATAGTATTAATAATAACTTTAACTCTCCGGCAGGTTAAAACTCTTAACTTATTAACTCAATAGAAGCTACATACGGCAACTAAACTCTAACCAAGATAAATATAAATGCTATAACTCACAGCTGTTATGCATATAGCAGCTGATTCTTCCTCCTTCATCCCTCAATAAGTTTAAACCGACTAGCCCGACTAGCCCAGAGTAACACTCAATAATCGACCCTTATAAAGTCAGTCAGCCAATCACCCCTGCATTCCACACAGCTAATACCCTTTATAGTTATCAACCGATATAATATTCCCTAATATAACGGCTATTAAAGCGACTATAGACCTTAACTGGGATAAGTTTAAAATATAATTAAAAAAGGGAATAACAATTAGAGGCTTAAGCAGCTAAAGGATAAGGCTAGGGACCTTAATAAGATCGGCCTAAATTAAGATTTTAATAGCCTTTTATAGCCTTATAAGGTCTTAAGGGAAGGTCTTTCTTTAATTAAATTAATAGCCTTTAGTTATAAGATTCTATTATTAAGATACTTTTAATTAAGCTAATTAAATAAGCTAAAAATAAATATAAACGGCCTTAAATATAACCTTAATAAGTTAAAAAGCCTAAAAAAAAGATTAAAAGAGGGGCTAGTCTTAAAAAGCAATATAGCCTTTATTAGGGCTATTAAGTTAAATTATTTAATTTAGTATTATGCCTTAAAAAAGTAGCTTTAATAGGCTAATAAAGTCTTTAATAAGGAAGTTATTACTGCATTAAAGGCCGCTATAAAAGGGAAGATTATTATACATTTTATACTAACTATAGCCTGAGACTATAAGTGTGTAAAGAGCTTAGCATATAGCGCAGGGGGGCTAGGATAGGTAAAAATCTAAAAAAGTTAAAGTCTATAGAAAAATCTATAAGTTAGATATTAAAGTTAAAGTTAAGGCAGCCTAAAGTTAAAGGTTAACTTTAGCCTATAGGCTTAATAAATATAAGGCATATAATAAATTATATGCCCTTCCTCTAAAGACTTATTATACTATAACTCTTTATTACCGTAATATAATATAATAGTAAAACTATATTATTAACTAAGGACCCCTATTAAAATATTATTAATATACAGCTGGTTATATAGATACTATATACATTAAGGAGCTTATTATATAACTTTAGTTAATTAACTACTGACTTTATAGAAGGCTATCTTTTTAACTTCCTATTAAATTCTCTTCTATAAAATATATATATTTTCTTTATATATATTCTAATATAAATAGAATTTCCTAATATAAGTTATAAGCAGAAAGACTTATAGTCTCTAACTGTCTTAATTATATTTTTTATCTTATTAAACTATTTTATATATATATTATATATTCCCTTAAGGAAAGTAGTCTCTTTTGCCTTAAGCGGGCTCTTTAGCTTAATATAAAGTTCCTTAAGTAGCTACTTTTCCTATTAAACCTATAGAATATATATAGTATCTATAAGGTAATAGCTAGAAATATATAGGACCTTATAGCTAAATATAGCTAGTATTATATTAATCTTATTAATATTAATTATTAAACCTCTATAAACTTAATTTAGCTCCTTTTAATTAAATATTAATTATTTTAACTTATAAGTAAGGTATTAATTTGCCCTTAAGGCTAAAGGGAGGCCTAACTATAAGTTATATTAAAATCTATTTTAANTACTTTTCCTATTAAACCTATAGAATATATATAGTATCTATAAGGTAATAGCTAGAAATATATAGGACCTTATAGCTAAATATAGCTAGTATTATATTAATCTTATTAATATTAATTATTAAACCTCTATAAACTTAATTTAGCTCCTTTTAATTAAATATTAATTATTTTAACTTATAAATAAGGTATTAATTTACCCTTAAGGCTAAAAGGAGGCCTAACTATAAGTTATATTAAAATCCGTTTTAATATGCCTTAGCTATATCGCTTAGGTCAGCCGATTATAGGTCTTAGCGGAAGGAAGTTATTATTAATATCTTAGCTATAATTTAGGTTAGCTTAATATATTATATATTAGGTATAGGATAACTTACTTATTTTAATTATCGACTTTACTTTAGGTTAATTTAGGTTATTAGATATAGAAGGAAGAAATAGTATTATTATAATTATTGCAGTAAGAGCTTATATTCCTATCGATATAAGGTTTTAATTAATTTTAGAGCCTTATAACCTTTTTGAACCTTTTGAATTATTCTCTCTATTATTAGGTTATTAAGGTTTAAAGTTAAACTTACTTCTCTTTCTTATAAAGATAATAGTGCAGCTAAAGGAAATTAACTAAGGACTATAATAACTATAACTATAAATAGTTAAAATATATTAAACTGCACTATATATTACTAGCCGGAATAATAATAATAGTATAGGCTAATATAAATTCTAATTCCCTATTAATAAAGACCTTATGAATTAAATTAGTAATTAAATAATTATAATTTAATATAAAGACCTTAAAAATAATAACCTTATAATTAATAAGCTGCCTTATATTAAGTAGCTATAGCTATAATAATAAATTAATCTTATAAATTTTAACTATAATATCCTTTAGAGCTACCTTAATATCTTAACTGCCTTTTATTATTATATTATTATTAAAAAGAATACCGTATAAGCTATATATAAAAGGCTTAAAGCCTAATTACTTTTATTAATAGAAAAAGCCTTTTTTAATAGTATTAAGCCTAAAAATAGTTTTAATTTATATTAAGGATAATTTATAAAGTTAAAGTATACTATTTATATAATTAAGCTTTATATATATATATTTAAATAAATAGATTAANATTATATTATTATTAAAAAGAATACCGTATAAGCTATATATAAAAGGCTTAAAGCCTAATTACTTTTATTAATAGAAAAAGCCTTTTTTAATAGTATTAAGCCTAAAAATAGTTTTAATTTATATTAAGGATAATTTATAAAGTTAAAGTATACTATTTATATAATTAAGCTTTATATATATATATTTAAATAAATAGATTAAAAAATAGAAAGTTTTAATTATTAAGGAGAAATTTAAAATTAA
Organism: Fusarium cf. aywerte; assembly: GCA_011034095.1. Taxonomy (NCBI): domain Eukaryota; kingdom Fungi; phylum Ascomycota; class Sordariomycetes; order Hypocreales; family Nectriaceae; genus Fusarium; species Fusarium cf. aywerte. The sequence continues at coordinate 335,448 of WETZ01000039.1, read as the reverse complement.
ATTAAAGGGAATATTGCAATTAATAAAGAAATTAAAAGTCTAGGTTATTAGTAATAGTTATTTTTTATATTCTTTTAACCTTTAGCTAGAGCCTAGGTTTTCCTATTTCCTTAATATTATTAATAATTAATTAATCTCTTCTAAATAGTCTAAAACTTAAATATTTAGTTTATTAGGGGTTATATATAACAACTAAACTTTAATAGATAATATATATATTATAGCGGCTGTATATATAACAGCTGGTTCTTCCTCCTTTATCCCTTAACGTATTTAACCTAACTAGCTTAATAATTAACCCTTATAACTTCCTATCAGTTAATCTATCAAGAAGCTGAGACTCTAGCAGAAGTCAGTATTTAAGTTAAGTCAGTTAATTGACCCCTATTCCTTTAGTCTATATAGCTAGCTTCCTTTATAGTATATAATATAATACCTACTCATATATAATAATAAAGTCTATAATTACCTTTAAATTACTATTATAATAAGGACCTTAACCTAATTATTAAAACAATTAAAAAAGCCCTTAAATTAATAATTAATAATTCTAATTTAATAGTAAAGGCCTTTACCTTTAAATTAAATATTAATATTAATAGTAATATTAATAGGGTTAAACTAATTATATTTAGCTATAAGCTACTTCTACTTATATATATAGCCGGGCTATATAATTAAAAGTTTAACTATTAATATATATATAATAAGTAAAATACCTTAATAGACCTAAAAGAAAGGCTGCCTTTAGGAAAAGACTTACTAATTAATAGAAAAAGGGATTTCCTTAAGGCTTATAATAGGCTCTATCCCTATTAAAATATTATTAATATATAGCTAGTTATATAAATACTATATATATTAAGGAGCTTATTATATAACTTTAGTTAATTAACTACTAACTTTATAAAAGGCTATCTTTTTAACTTCCTATTAAACTCTNATTAAGGAGCTTATTATATAACTTTAGTTAATTAACTACTAACTTTATAAAAGGCTATCTTTTTAACTTCCTATTAAACTCTCTTCTATAAAATATATATAATTTCTTTATATTTCCTAATATATTCTAATATAGATAGAGCTTCCTAATTAATTTAACTTAAAAAGACTAATTATTATCGCTTATAAGAACTTAAAGTCCTTAACTATTATAATTTAATTTTTTAATACTATAAACTATCCTTTATATATACTACTATATATTCTATTAAAAAAGGCAGTCTCTTTAGATATATAGTTAAAAGACCTTCTTATTAGCTTATTATAAAGTATCTTAAGTATCTACTTTTCCTATTAAACCTAAGGAATATATATAGCTTCCTTAAGGTAAAGGCTAAAAATATAAAAGACTATATAACTAAATATAGCTAATACTAACTTAACTTTATAGCTATTAGGTCTTATACTTAAATTAATACTTTTTAATTCCTTTTAATTAATAAATAACTTTAGCCTTTAGGTATAATATCTATTTACTATAAGGGTAATTAAAAGGCTAAGGGTTAAATTATATTAAAACCTATTTCTATATGCCTTAGCTATATCGCTAAGGTCAGCTAGTTATAGGTCTTAGCAGAAGGTTATTATTAATATCTTAATTATAAATTAGGTTAGCTTAATACTTTATATAGATAGTTAGGGGTAAAATAACTTATTATTTACTTATTTTAATTATTAACTTTAAGGCTTTTAGGTTAATTTAGCTTATTAGATATAAAAGGAAGAAATAATATTATTATAATTATTATAATAAGAGCTTATATTCCGATTGATATAAGGTTTTAGTTAATATTAAAGCCTTATAACCTTATTAAACCTTTTAAACTATTCTTTTTATTATTATATTATTAAGGTTTACAGTTAAATTTACTTCTCTTTTTTATAAAGATAATCGTGCAGCTAAAGGAAATATTTTTATATTAAAATTATAAAATAAACTTAAGTTAGGCTTTAATAGTATATAAAAAGCCTTTATATAAGCCTTTACTTAAGGGCATTTATTTTTTTAAAGTATTAACCTTTTTATTTTAGCTCTTTTTAGCTTAAATTTAGGCTTTGTATACCTATATTATATTATAAGGCCTAATAGCCTTAAGTATTATATAATCTCTTACTATATAGCCTAAAGTATTATATTAAAGGTAAGATCTTATATCTTTTTTTTATTATAAAACCTATAGGGAAACTTAAGGTACTTTCTTAAGGTTTTTTCTTTAGGCCTATTTTTAGCTTAATTTTAATTTAAATTAAGTTTATATTAAATTAATACCTATTATCTTAATATCTCTATTTAATTTATAATTATTTAATATTAATAGTATTTAACTTTTACTTTTTTATATTTAAAATCTTCCCTTTAGGTAATAAGATTTAATTTCTATTATAATAGCCCCATATATATCAATTGCCTATATATAATTATCTTATAGAATATTATACTTTATATTATAATTCTTTATCTCTTTATTAAGTATATAATAAAAGTAGATTAACTTTATTTTATTATCCTATTAAAGCCTTTTTACTATTATTAGCTTTTAAATAAAATAGATAAAAAATTAAATAAAATTCTTTAAGGTATTTTACCTTATTTACTTTAGTTCTATTTAAGTAATTTCCTATTTATATTAATTATTATTTATACCTTTTATATAATTTAAAAAGTAAGTTAGGCTTTTTCTTCTTATATATATTTATTTTATAGACTTTTAATAGGTACCTAAGTCTTTTAATCTTCTTAATAATATTAATAATAATTTTAACTTTCTAATAGGTTAAANTTATTTTATAGACTTTTAATAGGTACCTAAGTCTTTTAATCTTCTTAATAATATTAATAATAATTTTAACTTTCTAATAGGTTAAAACTCTTAACTTATTAATTTAATAGAAGCTATATATAGCAATTAAACTCTAACTAAAATAAATATAAATACTATAACTTATAGCTGCTATATATATAACAGCTAGTTCTTCCTCTTTTATCCCTTAACTAGTTTAAACTAACTAGCCCAATTAGCTTAATAATAACCCTTATAATTAATTATAGTTAGTTAGTTAATTACACTTAATCTTTATACTTTAATCTATATAGCTAATACCCTTTATAATTATTAACTAATAAAATATACCTTAATAATACTATTATTAATATAAGCTATTAATTAAGCTACTTATAGGTTAAAGAGGCTATTATTTAATATAATAATAGTTAAAGGCTTAAGTAGCTAAAAGATAAAGCTAAAGACCTTAAGAAAATCGATCTATCTTAAGATTTTAAGGGCCTTATAGTACCTTATAAAATATATAAAAAAGGCTATTCCTTAATTCAATTAATTGCCTTTAGCTATAAGCTTTTTTCCCTTTAATACTATTAATTAAATAATAATAATTTAATAAAAAAGAATTATTATAAGTTAAAAGGTAACCTTAAGAGTCTTTAAAAGCTAATAAAAAGGCTAAAAGAAAAGCTAATTTTAAAAAATAATAATACCTTTATTAAGGCCTTTAAATTAAATTACTTAACTTAATATAATACTTTAAAATACTAGCTAATACAGGCTAATAAGATCTTCAATAAGGAAGNAATAATTTAATAAAAAAGAATTATTATAAGTTAAAAGGTAACCTTAAGAGTCTTTAAAAGCTAATAAAAAGGCTAAAAGAAAAGCTAATTTTAAAAAATAATAATACCTTTATTAAGGCCTTTAAATTAAATTACTTAACTTAATATAATACTTTAAAATACTAGCTAATACAGGCTAATAAGATCTTCAATAAGGAAGTTATTATTATATTAAAAGTCGCTATATAAAAGGAGCTTAATATATAGTATAAAGGGGTAAAAATAGGGGAAAATTAAAGAAATTAAAGTTAAAAGAGTCTATAAGTTAAATATTAAAATTAAAGTTAAGGTAGCCTAAAGTTAAAAGTTAACTTTAGCCTATAATATGCATTATAAGTAAGTAAGCCATATAAGTAAGTAAGCCACTTTTTACTACCTTTATAATAAAATTACTTTTAAAACCACTATAATATATTAAATTAATTAAAACTAATTACTATATTCTTCCCTATTAACTTTAATTTCCTCTTAATATATTCTTATATTATACCCAGCCTTATTATATATGCCATAATATATAACCTTTAGTCCCTATAACCTTCTATAATTACTACTTCTTAATAACTTTACCGCTATCTATATATTAATATCTATTTAATTAATTAACTAAAAGGCCTCTCTTAAAGTTAAAGGTCTTCCTCTTTATAGTTTAGCTCTTTTTCCCTTTTAGTATTACCTTACTATTTAATTTATTTATTTAAGTTCTTAAACCCTATCCTTTAATATAGCTATCTTATAGATAAGGATACTATTTCCCTTTTTAAAATACTTAATAGCTTAAATAATTAACTTTAGGAAGCTACTTTTATAATTAAAAATTTATACCTATAAATATTTAAAGTATAATTAAGCCTTTAATATTATCTTTAAGGTCCTTAAAGCCTAAAGGGTTAAAGCTGCTATAACCTTTATAGAAGGCATTAGGGTCTATAATTAGATATCTATCTTTAAGATAATATTTTTTAAATTAAAAGGAATAAATCTAGCTCCTTTAAAACCTCTTTAGATATTACTTTTTATAATAGCAGCTTAATAGGTAATATAAAAGGCAGAAAAGAATTTAATCTTAAATATATAGGTTATAAAGTATTTAATTAAATAATCTATTCTTTACCTATAAGCCTTTTTTAATAGCCTAAAGCAGTTAATATTAAGAGGCTAAAGTAAATAAAAGGTATAAGTAGGTATATAAAGTATAATAATCTTATTTTCCTTATAATACCTTATAAACTTAGCTAAGTAATAGCTTTTATAACTATTAAGGATTAAAAGATAATAAGAACTAATTAATTAGTCCTTTATTAACTAATTAAAGTACTTAAGCTAATTAAGACCTAATTAATTATTAGTCTATTTATTATTACTTAATATAATAACTTAATTATTAAATAAGTTATATTTTTAATATTAATTAGTAAAATACTATTAGCCTATATTAATAATAAATAGTAGGATTAATTAACCTTTTATATTAACTGCCTTAATTATAGTTATTTATTTATAATTTCTAGGCTATATTTTCTTTAGGTTTTTAACCCTCTTTATACTTATAATAATTATTCTAGACTTAATTATACCTATTATAAAGCCGGTCTTATTAAAGTTCTATATATTAGCTAATTAAATACTATATTTTATAATTATATTTTTTATAAGTTAAAATTAGCTTTAAATAATAGTTAGATTATTATAATTAGCTTTTTAATAATTATATCTTTAAAATTAATAGATTTTAAGCTTTAATTATTATTAGATAAAGTTATAAACTTAAAGCTTATTAATTGGTAATATATTATAATTGGTAAGTAGAGAATTAGCCATTTTTTCTATAAAATTATAATATAGAGGAAATCCTTATAAATTTAGGTTTAAGATAAATCGGACTATTATTTACTCCTTTAGATTAAATAGATTCTATAATTTAATAGTAATATCTTATATTAATAGAATTCCCTTCTGGCGGTAACTTAAGGTATAACAATTAATATTATATTTAGTTGCTGCCTTTTAGATATTTAATTTTAGGTTATTTTAAAGGGCTTAAAGCCTAAGAAGGAGTCTAGCCTTATATAAAGACTTTAATATATTAGATTATTAATAAATATTAAATTAAATAGTAATAATATAAGGTAAGGGATTTTTAGTTTACTTACTTATATGGCTTACTTACTTATAATATATATTAGGCTTAATAGATTTAAGGTATATAATAGGTTATACACTTCTCCTCTAAAGACCTATTATATTATAACTCTTTACTATAATGCAATATAATAGTAAAACTATATTATTAATTAAGGTTCTTATATATATAATTTTAAAAAATAAGCCTACTTTTTATAAAACTTTATTACTTAAATATATATAAATATAAATCTATTAGTCCTTATTACTTTTAATAAATAGCCTTAAGGATTTAATAGTATAATTTATTATAATATATTAAGCTAGCTAAAGGGTATAATTGCCTTTAAATTAAGGTATCTTTAAAGGCTATAAGTAATTTATTTAATTAAGGTTAAGCCTAAAAGTTATTAGCTTTAGGCTATTACTTAAGGTAGGTATATAAAGAGATAATATAATTATTAGTATATTTAATAGAGGGTATATAGGTATTATAATAGCCTAATTAATTAAGTAATTTAATAGTATTATAATAGATAAAAGCTAATAGTAAATCTATTTTAATATTTAAAATAAAATATTAGCTATTATTTACTATTAAAGTAAGGCTATAAGTGGCTTTAATTGCCTAATTACTATTTTTACTAAAGAAACCTCCTTAAGGTCCTATTAGCCTTTAATTAGTATAAGTTAATAATATAATTTATTTTATATAAATCCTACTTAAAAGTAAGGGTTATTTATAGTATAAGTATTAGCTAAAAAGTAATAATTATTTTAAGCTAAAGAAGCTTAATAATTATAAAGGATTAGCTTTTATATAGCTATACTTAAGATATTAATAATAGTATTATTAAGCTTAAGGAGATAAAAGAGGGATTTCTAAAGATCCCTTTTTTTATTTTAATTTACCTCTTTTTAAGCTTACTTTAAGAAATCTTATATAATTATACTTTAGGCTTAAGTAAAGCCTAAGCCTATAATATATAATAATATATATAAAAGATAATTTATAATATTAAAAAATTAAATTATAATAATTAGGGACTTTAAGTTCTTATAAGTAATAATAATTAGTTTTTTTTACATTAAATTAATTAAGAAATTCTATTTATATTAAAATATATATAAAGAAATTATATATTTTATAAAAGAGAGTTTAATATAAAGTTAAAAATATAACTTTCTATAAAGTTAATAATTAATTAATTAAAGTTATATAATAAGCTCCTTAATATATGTAGTATTTATATAACTAGCTATATATTAATAATATTTTAATAGGATTTATAATTATTATAATAAGAGTTTATATTTTAATTAATATAACATTTTAATTAATATTAAAGCTTTATAACCTTATTAAACCTTTTAAATTATTCTTTTTATTATTTTATTACTAAGGTTTATAATTAAATTTACTTCTCTTTCTTATAAAAATAATAATATAATTAAAGGAAATAATAATATAATAAGTTAATATAGTAATTTAAACTAATATAGTAAATACTAATAATAAAATAATTTATTTATTTTTAAGGGTACTATTTTTAATTTAAATAATTATTAACTATTAAATATAAATTAGCAATTAACCCTCTTTATAAAGGTCTTCTTATACATACCTCAATTAAATGCTCAGTTAACTCAAGGTAGTCACGATTCACATCCTCCATTGAACCAAACGAACATGACCGCCATAACCCACCAAAACCCATGCAATTCAGGGCTTCAGTAAGTGTAGATGTTGTACTGGCGGCCCTTGTGAATCGTTGATTTGATGATAGGGCCCGCAATAAGGTGTGTGCTGCTCTCAACGTGGTTGAATTTTGACTATGGAGCAAAGTGTCATCCAGCAATGACCGGATCGCTCCGCACCTTCATTCAAGTCAATTTTAGTAACCCAGAATCTGGTGTTGTTTCAACTTACAAGTGTTCTACCACAGAAGGTCGTTCTTGAGCAAGTGTATTAAGCCAGTCGAGGCTGCGCGTCTGTACAGTGTCCTCCACATATTGGAAGTCAACAAGTTCGATGGCTGTGATCAATAACAACGCATCATCGGACATCGCGCTCAGTTCTGGCGGCTTGCGTATTCCGTCAAGCAACCCGATCTCATCTGTATTGATGCCAGCCGACCAAAGGCTATCCTTTATTTCATGATTTGCAACGGCACGCGCTACTAGAAGAGATAGATATGGCGAGTTTTGTGTAACCTCGTGCTTCTCCCTCTGCTCCACATTTGAGGTCATTCGTAAGAACGAGGATAGAACTCGCATAGTCGTCTGCCTTGTCATCGTGTCTGTAAGTCCACGAGCTAGGCATGCACATACAGCTAGGTGGAAAGTATCCGGCTCGAAATGAATGCCGTACATCTCTTCCAAGGGCAAGGCCGCTTCGTCCAATGGTCCTCTGCCTTGAAGAAGCAGTGGTGCCATGCTGTGCCCTTGAAACTCTTCTCCGGTGCTGATGTTGGCTAGAACCGCTTCAAGAAATTGAGCAGTGCAGTTGAAAAGAGTTGCTGGAACCAGGCGTACCAGCGACATGGCCAGCCAGAATAGCTGTAGACCATACCTTGATGCCGACGGAAGTTTAGCCATCATTTTTGAGAGTGAAGTAACGATAGATACAAGCATTTCGCTATTGTGATCTTCGCCGAAACGGTTGACGCTGTTGCGCAGCGCTACCAGCACTTGGTAGAGTAAGTCGTCGTCGACCTCCTCACGAGCCAAGCAGCCCATGACCGCAAAGGCACGTGGCTGAATAGCAGGGTTGTTCTGAAAAGCTGTGCTAGCCACGAGGCTCATCCACCTTGATCGCCATGTATTAGCAAGGTCGATTGTTGGTGCGGCGACAGAGCAAATCTCAAAGAGAGCAGATGCGAGATTTTCGGTAGCTGTCAGTGCAGGACCAGCATCTTGAGAAGTCGATACTGACGCGCCGTCACGTGGAAACGTAGGGGGTGTTGTAAAGATGTCGCTACGCGGGTCGCATAGAAAATCGAGGCTCGCTCGAAGCTTACTGGATCGAGCGTCGTCCAGGTTGAAAGATGTGCATACGGCGTGGACTGAATTTACTAGCAGGCGATAGACGAGCAGCCGAACTTCCTGCGTGCCAGTGTTCGCAAGCATTGTCACAATGTGAAATATTTCGGGAAGGAAAAGTTGGGACTGTACGCCATTGTCAAATGACAAAGCAAGACAGAACCGAAGCAAGATACAGATCTCCGCCCAGACCGCATTATCTGGTAGATACTTAGTAGGGCGTAGCGATGACCTGTTAAGGGCTTTGCGAAGCCTAGATAGAATTTTGCCTCGCAAGGTAACCGTTCCGATACCTACCACAATCGATGAAATGACCTCTAGGGCCTCGTCATGCGCGCTATAAGTCATAGCCGATTTGAGAAGTTCGTCCATGAAAACCTCCAGGATAATTTCGTCTTGAACAATCTTTGGCCAAACTGACTGCTCCAAGGCGAATGTGAGGGCTTGATCCTGGACGGTCACATCGATAAGTTTTCGGAAAAGGATTGCAACCCTTTCCCTCCCTTTTTCGCCATCCAGTTCATTTATTAAGATGTTTGTTCGTAGTCCGGGCAGCCAAGGAGCCATGTAGGCAAGGCTGAGTGGCTTCTGTTCGTCAGGGAAACTTTCCCACCCAACAAAGAATTCGGTCAGGAAATCTGATGTCAACTGAGGTTCACTCAGCGCGAGCTCGCTGCTTATATCCACGACGAAGCGAGTCGGATCCAGGGGGACAGACACATCTACAAGTGTTGAGGTTAGTATATGTATGTGTGAGACTTTTCTAAAAGTTTGATAGCTGACCTTTGGTGCATATGATTCTAGAAGCCGAGCTGAATTTGAAAGCCCTACAAAGCGCCCCTAAAAGATTGTAAGATGATAACCTCAAAACATGATCATGGCTGGAAAGATTAGCCAATGAAAGATTCAGAAGCGTGCCCGGGACGTCCTGCGGTCGGATGAGGCGCTCAACGGATTTGTGAGCTCTGCCATCCTTGCCGTGCTTAGCTTTGGCGCCCCGAATTGTTTGGAGCACGTCGGTCTTCTTCGGACTCGTGAAGTACATCACAATCTTCCCATTGTCCGCCCGCAGTCCAAAAGCGGAGTCGTCCTCGGTTTGTATGGACGTTGGGGCTTCGTCGACCTCACCCAAACGGAAGATATCGTTGACGGTAGTACCCAGACGAAACCCGGCGAAAATCTCCTGCTTTTTGGTGGTTGTTACCTGGACGAATTGACTTCCAACCTTGATGATAACCTCGATCTTGCCTTTTGACTTAGATAGTCGTGTGATTGGTTGAAAGACGTAACGAGTGTCCGTTACTACACTAATAGTCTCTTTTGGCAAATGAAGTTGGCTGAGATGAAAATGTGCCTGCAAATCTTGCAAGCTCCCTATCAAGTGATATTCCACGTTTTTGGGATTGAAGACGCCATTTTCGTTCTTGGTGCATACCCTCAGCAGACGTCGGAAACATCGCCTGCCACAAATATTAGCCCTCGATCCAGAATCTCGCATAAAGTTAACTGACTTGAATGCACTGTTCATATTGTAAATATAGATTCGTGTAAGATTCTGCGACAGTTCTGAGGGTGTGAGTAGCTCGAGCTTCTTAAAAAGCTCATCTTGCGGCTCATTGCGCCCATTGTAACAGGTCGCGTCGATCAGAATGCCGAAAGGTCTGTGCCATAGTCTGCTTGCGATTTTCAGATAACAGTATAGCAAGGTGTCGTAGTCGATACTCTCCGTCTCAATATGACGAAGTATAACACAAATAATAGATAAACCATCCTATATGTCATATCAGCGTGCACGTATGATGGCGGTCATACTCAAGACTCACCTTGCTTTCACCTCCATCATAGACAGCTCGTGCTGTTAGGAAAGACTCCGTGCTGCGAAAAGCATTCCGAAGCATGAAGTTCTGGAACCTAGAATATAGTGGCGGGCTATTGGAAGAAACCTGGGGCCTATTCCAGGAAACAGCAAGTGGTGGCGGCCCAAGATTAGCTATCAGGTTCCGCAGTGGTTCTAGAACTGGTGATCGCCCTCGAGCAACATCCCCTGATGTTCTGCCATAGTCCTTCCTTTCACGCGATATGAGCGTTTGTCGTACATGGTCCCAATGATCGTAGAGAAAGCGATGAAGCGCGACACATGACCCGAAGTCGAAAGATTCTGTGGTACCTTGTGCCTCCAGCTGGTGAGGCGGTACAGAAATCTCTCGGAGAAATGTGGTAACATGGTAGATATTTTGTGTCAAGAAGTCGTTAAGTGGGAACATATAAGGCTCCTTCGCCCCAAAAAGTACATTGTTGGCCAGGTTTTGAATAACTTTTGCAATGAGAAGCAGACCGCGTCGCATTTCTTTGGACGGTGCCGTCGACACAAGACCCTCGACCTCCGGGGCAACAATCGCTGGGCAAAAGAAGCGGAGGAAGATAAAGGCCCCTACAGCGGTATACTTTGCGTCAGGGAACCTCGGCATGACTGCATTTGATATGATATGGCAGATTTTGCGAAATGCCGGTGGGATATTGGTAGAGGAAGCACATATATCGTCAATGAAGACTTTGGCAACTATGCGGAGCTGAAGGGCATTCTTCTGGAGTTCCTCTGTTGTGCCAACTCTTGCGGGATCTAATTCTAAGTCCAGGTCCTTCGAAGTTAGCATGAGCCGTTCCAAAACCTTTTGAAGTGTATTTCGAATGTATGAAGCGCCCTTCCACTTGGCATAAACCGATAGCATTTTGGTCGCCACGCAACCTCGACGCAAGATCTCGGCCTCGTTCTCCGTGTCTTCAATCTCTTGCTTGATTAAGGCCTCCAATAGCTCAAAGATCATCCCCCGTTGTTCGAAAACGGTAAGCAGACAGATGGTGAGCTCGTCAACATCTGTGCTGGGACAGGCCATCGCCATGGAAATGGCAAGGGAAAGATCGCTCGTCAAGAGTTCAAGCAATTCTTCGTATTTTTCACTCACAGCCGAGTCAGTCAAGTTACTAAACTCGGTTCCTTGGATGAGAATGTTGTAAAGAACCTTGACGAATGCGGTTCGAATTTCGACGTTGTCATGGTATCCAATATTGAGTGAATGCTTAAGACCGACATCGATGTTGGCGCTAAGCAAGTTGGATAAAATGGTAATAGCTAGATCTGAGTTCGATGCAGATTCCTCGCGAAGAGTAACGCTCAAAGTGGTATCTGATCTAGTCAACTCGGACGGCTCGTGATTGAGCAGGGACAAAAAGCGATTAAAATAGGTATGAAACATTTGCGACTTCATGTCACTCATCCCAGCATCTGTGTGGCTGTCGGAGGGCTGTAGTGGTAAACGAAACGTTAGGTCGGCTAATGACTTCAAGCAAGCCTTATCCAGATCTTTCTGAACACGAGCCGTGTCATCTTGCCTGGATCCGGGCCCATGCTGAGGCGAACGAGGACGTGCGATCCACCCAAAGATGTATTCGAGTAGCTGGTTCCGTATGCGAACATCGTCTCGCAGGTTCAGGTGTTCCTTTCGCTTGGTCACGACTTCACACAGATGGCAGACGCGAATCTTAACTCTTAAGGTGTTGGGTGTGTCGTTGACGCCATCCAGGAATTTGGCGAAATTTAGTGTAAGTGATCCCAAGTGGACTGAAGAAGCAGCCCCTAGATCGGAAGGGCTTTCGAGTCTCTCCACCAAGGCACGGAGTAGTGATGCTGCCTGTTCAGCAAATACTACCTCACTGTCTTGATCCTTTTCAGCAGGAGCAAGAGCACCCGTGAACAGAACTTCCAGTTCAGACTCCAAGGCTCTAAATAAGGGATAGTAAAGGGCTGGCGAGACCTCACTTGCTAGCACATCTCGCATTGCTTCACGTACTCTTACATTAGCACAAGCCAAGAGTTGAATACTGAGCCTCAAATATCGTGTCAACAGTGGTTCTTCAGAGTGCTCAGAAGAAACACGATCAATCCATCGTAGGCCTCCAAGAGCCGGCTCCTCTAAAATGATAGCTTGATCGGCAGTACAAATGCCACCCAGTGAAGCCAAAAATCCGGAATAATTTCGCCATTCGGCTAGCGCTCTGCCATCCACAACATCGACAGTGGAGGTTGAAACTTCTTTTGCAAGATGGAGCCAGCGATCGAACGCCGTTTCCCAGGCGTTCAGAATGCCACTTGTTGGAAACTGCATTCGACGCAGAAGGCCCCTAACTCGCTTCTGGAATGCGACAAGTCCAGTAAATCGAAACGCGGGCGATGATATCTCGCGATAAACTTCAGTATTTCTAAGCACGGATGCCGGTGTTTTGGCTGACTCCAAATGCTTTTCAACGATCGTGCACTCTTGGAGAAACAACCCTGTGCAGGAAGTCACTAGCTGGCAGGTAGTGATACTTGCAGAACAAAGTGAGATAAGAAGCGTCGTCTCGAGCTTTGAAGACGCACTAATGACATCCGCTGCGTCTTCTGGTACTTTGGCCAACTCCTGTCGCATGTAAGCGTCCGGCAGTCAATATGGGAATTGTTTCGCGGCCACATACCGGGATATTCTTGAGAATAAGTAAGCGCGCTTCTAGATAATCTTGGAGATCACGTAAACTTTGATCATCTTTTTTCGAGGTGACAGATTCGCACAGAGTAAGGAGGACTTTGGAACTACAATATCATTAGTTGTTGAATGAAATTGCAAATAGATTAGATCACCGACCTCCTGTTCCAGATATCATCACGTAGCTCTTTTGTGCCAAAACGGTGTCCGGTATCAAACTGGCGGTATGCTTCGAGGTGACCTTGAAAGAGACGGCTCGCTACACCAGTGGCGAGCTTACGAATAGGTGGGTTCTCAGACAAGACGCAAAGAAGGAAAGACTTGAAGAAGCTGTTGTTTGAGTTGTCTGCAGATAGATCATCCAGCAAACGAGCTGGGGAAGCATCCAAGAACTGAAGAATGCTGCAAACAAGCTCTGTTCTTTCGCTTCCCTGTCGGTTTGTCATACCAGTCTTGGCGTTTTCGGCCTGTAGCGGTGGTTAGCTATGGTCAGCATCGCGGGCCGCTTCTCCAAGATCTACCTCTAGTTGTGTTCGCATGAATGGTATCGCTGCATCGAACAATTCATGGTACCTTAAGGCATAAGGTTGTTGGGCAAAATACGAACATCCTTGAACAGCAGCTAGCTTGAAGCTGCTCGGTGCATTCGATGCAATGCAGCTCTCAACGAAGCCGCTAACGCTTGTGTCAAGGTTGAGATGTGTTAAGCTCACGAAGGCTGCAGTCATCATGTCTTGGTCGAAGAGCCCATATTCCGACGTGGCACGACGGAAAAGCGCATCGCGAACTTCGTCCTGTACGTCGAGTGCGTAACTGACCAGCGCAGAGTCGCTCTCCACATCAAAGTGTCGGGCAGCACGGAGCAAAGAGACGAGGCAATAAGCTGCTTGTTCATTTCGGTTTCGAGAGGCTTTTCTAAGTCCATCCAAAAAAGAAACCTTTTTCACCATACTGCTGCTCTTTGCCTCACGCATGTTACTCGCAACTTCGAAAACGTCCGGTAGAAGAAACAACAGCGTAGTTTGTAATGGATAGAAAAGGCCCCTTCGTCGTCCATTATCGGTCGCAGCTTGCGCCATGTCGAACAATGTATCGGCACCTCCGTCAAGTCGCTTGTGAACTTGGTGAAGTTGCACAAATTCCCGCGGAAACCGGTCCAACCATCTCATAATCAACAATGGAGACACCACAGCAACAGTGTTCTGATACGGCTTTCGGAAGTGTAGAAAGCTTGAACAGATCTCTTGTATGATCTGGCCAAGCTTTGGGCCGTCGACCCAGAAGAAAGAAAGCAGGCGCAAAACCACAAGTGCGGCTCTCTCAGCATCTTGGAACGACCCTGGTGCAGATATGCCAGGCTGAGTGACAATACTAGTTCTTATCGAGTATATGACATTTCTAAGATAGTCAAAAGCAGCAGTCCAACTGGATGTCGTAACATATTCAGTTACTGTCTTGATGTGGGTATCCATTTCCACCAACGTCTCAGCTAATTTCTCATCGCTTGGAGGAGAGCTATCCGCATCTGAAGATACAGACGAACTCTCTGGCCGAGTGACCGAGACATTGCGCGTTGATACTTGGTCAAGAAGGGTCTGGGCAGGAAGGATGCAATTCTCGGGAATTGGTTCGAGAAGATGTTTAAACGCGTCGAAGAGGCGGCTCACGAGTACTTCGTCAAGTGGAGGAGGCGTGATGCTCGATCTTATGTCTGCGTCCTGCGATAAGGAAGCCCAATGCGAAGAACAGCAGTCCGCGATAACGGCGACAACGTAAAGTTCGGATGCTAGGATGTGACTAGGATGGTCGGTGACGGTTGAGTATGGGCGCGCAAGATCTTCGAGCAGAACTAGAAGTGAGGCAATAACTGTAGCAATTGAAGTATTTCCGAGCTCGACTAGAGTCGCTCTAGTGACATGGAGAACGTCGTCTTGTTGTAAAGTCTGGCCGCTGGTGCCAGCTCGATGGGGAAGCTGTTGATAGGTACCCGACGTTAGTTTACTAGAGCTTCAAAGGGGGTTCTGTATGTGCGAACTGCTGCGAGGGTAGGCTCTTCAACTTACTCTAGTGGCGAGCCTGTCGACGAGACAGCCGACGAGGCTTGCGTCGCCATTCATAATCAGGGCAGCATTGAGCGTATGCGAGTTTGGGGAGATCAAGTTGGGAGTCGTCTAGGCTTCTGCCAAGGGTCGCTTGCTGGTGCTAGGCTATCCCAAACCCCGCGAACCGTCCGTCCCCACACCCGGGCATGGTGGCACAGGTACCTACTATGGCATGGAATGTATTACAGTATAGTACCACCTCAAACACAACATGTTTTGCTTATTTTTATGGATGAACTATAACCGTACATTGTCATTCAATTCTTGTAAAGTACTGTTAAATTTTAAAGCTTGTATTCCATGTCTTCCTTTCAGCCTGTCGTTGAAGATGACTAGCATCCCCAGGATGCATGCATCGACGGCGTGATAAAAGAAACTCTGAGGAAAAGGAAGAACTCAGTCAAGCAGTCTCTGCCCGATTTTGTCATAGGTAATGGTTACTGTTCCTCGATCGTCTTTTCGCAAACTGCATCACCAACGGCACCGGCTCTTAATCGCACATGTCGCGATATCATCCTCAGCCTGTGAAATCTGAAGAAAAAAAAATGCCCCTATGTATTTGCTCGATAGCAGTGCGTCACAATCCCGCCAACTACCTATACGAATGTCCGTCTCGATAACGGCCTCGGGAGCTGTAGCCTCCTGAGCCCCGTCCTCTTCCATACGAAGGTTCTCCATAGCCATTGTATCCAGGACCGGCATTAGGTTGGTGTGAAGGGCCCCTGTGTTGGTTGTAGCCCGACGAGCCTCCGTGTCGGTTATCATATGGCTGGTTATAGTAGTTGCCTGGTGGTGGCGGTGGTGGCACTCCGATTCCGAACCCAGGGGCTCCTGGTGGTGGAGGGATGTGGGATGCCGGCGGAGGAGGATAATGCCCATTAGATCTGCCGTACCCCCCCTGGTGTCGATTATATGAATAACCACGCGACATACCAGGTCCGTTGTGACCACCTCGGTCATGGCCGCGACCGAGGCCGCCATTCCTACCCCCACGATTCGCCCTGTTTCGCATGTCTTGAATATCACTCTGCGTGAGGGCGGGTTTTGGCAGTTGTACTCCGCGGAGGAGCATCGACTTGTGCGCCTGCGACACTTGAGGGAAATCGTAATACACGCTACTATGATTAGCCAAATGGTGACAGTGGACGAAGAATTCGAGAACATACCTGACTGATCGGTCGTAGTCTAGATCGGGCATACTATTCCGCTCCAGAGGGTACTTCAGCTCGCTATGGGGCACATAGCCCTCCTTTTTCTCTACTTTACCTGACAAGCCGTCACTCTTCTTTGGGTTCAGCTTGAACTTAGAATCGCCTTGCTTCTTAGAGTAAAAATTGGTGAGAACCTCATCATACAAACTCTCATGACCTTCCGAAAAAATGAGTACGTCTCTTCCCATTTCATTCCGCGCAGAATCTGCCGCACTGAGTTCCGGGTATTTAGCTTGGACCGCTGCCAGAAGTCGCGGCATCTCGATGAATGGAAGCAGCGCAACTCCTTGCCATGCCATCTTCTTCCCGTTAAGGTCGATTTCAAAATCCTCAGGATAAAAGTCTATAATGTCGCTCTCGGGATTGAGCATGAGATCATGAAAGACTTCGGGAAGAGCGTGTCTCGATGCAGCTGGCAAGACACTCATGAGTTGTTCAAAAGGTTTAGACACCCGTCCCTTCTCGAAGGAAATGTTCATCTTTGCAATGTCTTTAAAATCAGCCGCAAATGGTGCGTAGTGATACGGGTAGTACCATTCCCAAGACGGGCAGCCCTGGAAGTAGTATAACAGGACCCATGCGAGTCCCTCAACATAGGCTCGAGCAACCCCATGACGAAACTCGATGTCTTTAGGGTCTTTGTGGAATTTCTTCTCATAGTATCGGTCGGCATAACCGTCCTCCCAAAGCCGAACATCATCAATAGGACCCTCTTCAATAGGGGCTGATGGGGTAGCCGTACTGTCTGTATCGGGGGCAGGCGCATTCCCTTCTTCAATACTCGATGCTTTCCGTTTACCGAGGGTTGAAGGAGACTCCTGCTCAGTATTCTCTGCCTTTGCAGTGGAAAGCGACTTTTGTGCCTGGAGCTGCGCTTTGAGCACACTAGCAGCACTCTTGTTCGCAACATTTGTATCCGACGCGGTACTGCGATTTACCACCATATCATGGGTTAATGATTGCTCGTGCCGACCAGGGTATGAACCAATAGCTTGTAAGGGCAGGCCGTTGGCAGGGTTTTCATGGCCGTTGATTTTCTTTGGATGACCAGTTGCACCCTGGCGTCCTCCCCGGCCATTACTTTCATTCTGAAGCTTTCTCCGTTTGAAATTGGCTTCACGTCGATCCTCTTGTTCTTTTCGTCGCTTGAAAATACCATCCTCCTGCTGTGCCAGGCCGTCCAAGATGACCTGGGCTCTTTCAAGGTCGATGTGGCCATCCTTCGTAACGTAGCCTCCCATGACTGGCAGATTGTCTTTCCAGATCTTGGTCAGGGTGTCGATTCCATGCTCTCGAATTTCGAGAGCAGGAAGATGGGGTAGGAAATCATTGCCTACAAAACAGCACATAAAGATCCAGTCGTCAACGGCACGTTCCAAGTCGAAGCGAAAGGGGAGGTTCGGCACTCCAAGTTCAACCTCAAGATACTCTCGTAGTACCGCAACGTGTAGCCAAATGAAAGGTTTGAGGGCAACACCCGTATCTTTCTCATCATGGTCACCGTCCTTCTTCTTTACCTCGCCGCGGCAGTTCTGAGCATCGTGCCCCTTCTGGCCGCAGAGCTTGCAAAGACGCGCCTTCTGTTCTTGGAAAAATACGTCCTCACGCAGGACTCGAAAATGAGGCTCGTGTGTTGCAAGTCCAAGCATGATAAGATCGGCATCCAGGCCATAGATGACATGGCGAGTGTTCGGATCATGGTCAGGAGATGCTCTTTGGGAGCGGACAAAGTTCATGATCTTGTGCTCACCCTCTCCAGGAACGGTGGCATCAGAAATGATGATCTTCAATTTTGCCCAACCTGGATCGGTGTTGAGTTTATACTGACACCAGTACCTCAAACTGAGCGCGAGGATATCCATGAAAGGAGTACCGGGCGTGATTGAATTCGAATCGAAAGCCTTCTTTGTTACGGTCTCTAAGCTTTCTGTGGTCAAATTCCCCCCGTTTTGTTGCTTCAGCAATTTTATAAGCTCCTGTTTGTCTTGCTCTTTCTCTTGTGCTTCTTGTGCAGAACGAAATCGTCTCGACCGTTGTTGATTCATCTTGGCTCTGGGCGCAACTCCGTCTATGGCGGTGGGTCAGTATCGGGATCAACTTCTCCAAAACAACAAGGGTAGGATAGGGATACTGGATGCAAAGGAAAGTCATACCAACTGCAATCATAAGGATCTTTCTGGGTCGCACCATGTTCACGACGCGATCAGTATATCTGAAGACCTCCATCATCATCTCTTCTTCATCTTTAGGAGCTGGTCGATCTTCGGGATGAGAACAAGGATGAACAATGCCATTCATGTCGAGATAGAGGTTATCGAACTCTTCGCCGTTAGGGTTGGGTCGAGTAGTGTCAACAGGAATCGTAGAACCATCTTCCATAACAAGAGGCTGGTCCTCAATTACTGGCGATATGATCTTGGGATACCTGGAAGAAAGCCATCGGAAAGCTGCTGGGATACCCATCTTGTCGGTTATGCAAAAAACGTCTAGTCGAGAATTGATCGCGAGCTACCACACGAGAAGTCCTTCGGCGAAGCGAGGCGAAACGAAGGCAATGCGGTCGCAAAATCGTGTGCAGGAAGAGAAAAAGAATGTTGTGGTTCTTTTCGCATCAGCAGCTACAAGCGATAGTTGCGACGGTTTTTGAACCGAATATTCCACGTAGATCTCTGGTGGAGAGAATGAAGCACGATGTGAAGGATTAGAAGTTTAGACACTTTGACGAGTCGCGCAATGATTCTTTGATTTCCGCTTTCGCAGCGCACATGCATTAGCCACATGGCCCCACCTGCTTGAAGAAAGCTGTGGCTCAAGGGGGAGTGTGATTGAAAATATGCTTTAGACGGGGTTTATGCAATTGGTGAGCTGAGATGCATCTCTGCAGATTCTCCTGACAAGCTGGCCAATGTTAACTACCTAGGTAGTGATCGACTAAAATCAGGATAGCTTCCTTTGTGATCTTCAACTACAGGAGAAAAGGTTTCGACATACGTTGGAGGTGCACCCATGCAACTTTCTTGAACCTTTCTGAGCCATATGGCATTGAGGCGCTGTAATCATGTTCTCCATTGCCAGCGCTCCGGCGAAACAATCAGTTGGCGAGACCATTGACGTTCTAAGCGGTCGTCTTAGTTCAGCAACGTTGTTGGAAGACCGAAGAGCGGCCATCTTGGGTCTACGGAGTTTTGCTAAAGATTATCCAGCATCCGTAGCTTCAGGTGCCCTGCGAAGTCTCATTGGAAGCTTGGATAAAGACGGTGAAGATGTCGACACTGTCAAGGTGGTGCTTGAAACTTTATTAATGCTCTTCAATCCGAATGAGAATAGTCCCGAAGCTTCAGAGGAGATCGCTCTTTGGCTCGCCGACGAGTTTACTCAGCGTCAAGAGAACATCACATTGCTACTCGATTTCCTCGATACCAACGACTTCTATTCTCGCCTGTATTCTCTTCAGTTACTTGCCGCTATCCTTTCAGCTCGAACAGAACGGACCGAGGAATGCATTTTTACTGCGCCTCTGGGAATACCACGACTGGTTTCTGTCCTCGACGACCAACGCGACGCTATACGCAACGAAGTTATTATCCTCCTGACATATCTCACGCCAACATCGATCGAAATACAGAAACTGGTGGCTTTTGAGAATGCCTTCGACAGACTGTTCGCCATTATCGAAGCAGACGGTGCTTTAGGTGAGGGCGGGCGAACCGTCGAGGATTGCTTAATACTCTTGGCAAATTTACTCCGATCAAACACTTCGAACCAGTCACTCTTTCGGGAATCAGGCTGCATAACTCGTCTTGCGAATTTACTTGAGCGTGTGCTGAAACCTCAATCTGATGGATCAGAGATTGCTTCGTGGGCAACAGCGCAACGTAATCGCAACGTCTATGCTTTCCTAGCTGTTATACGTCTTTTTATTGTTCGTGGATCCGCAGGGACAAGCTTGAATCAAGCAGCAATTTGGAAGCATGGTCTTACCTACCATGTTCTTCAGCTGGCCTTTAGCCATGAGGCTCAGACACAAATTAAAGCCGAGGTGCGACACTTTGATAACCGGAGGATAACCTCATTAACGTGGCATAGGCTCTGATTACTTGTGGCGACATGATCCGTCAAAATGCACCTCTTCAAGAAGCATTCGCTCAGATGACGGTCCTGTCTCCTGTGGTTAAAGGTGATGCAGCAGATGGGCATGCCAACCAAAGTGATGAAATCTTTGTCATTGATGGGTTATTGGATCTCACCCTTTGTTCACAGGACCTACAAGAGTTTGATGTGCGATTTGCGGCGGCTGAGTGTCTGGAGGCGTACTTTGCTAATCATTCAGCTGTCAAGTTACACTTCCTTGGCAGAGCCATTGAAGGGCATCAATCTGGTGCTAATGAGACCTCTAACGTTTTGACAGTTCTCTTACAGCCTTCACCTGAAGCCAATGATCCATACCGACAGTGGTTTGCTGCCGTAATTACGTTCCACTTACTACACGAAAATCCAGAAGCCAAAGCAGAGGCTATGACCCTTACCGAGGGTGATTCCGAGGATGGAGAAGAAGTGGTAACTGGTATACAGACCCTCACAGCACACGTAACATCGGGCCTTCGCCGGAATGATGACCCTCGCGCTTTAGTAGGCTATCTTATGCTTCTTCTGGGCTGGCTTTTCGAGGATCTCGACGCTGTTGACGACTTTCTCACAGAAGGGAGCAATGTACAGAGCTTGATCCAAGCCATCTCCCAGCCTCCAACTATAGGCGGTGGTGAACTCGTTCAGGGACTGTGCACTATGTTACTGGGCACTGCTTATGAGTTTTCAACGAGGGACTCGCCGATCCCGCGAGCAAGCTTGCTTGATATCTTAACGTCCCGAATTGACCGAGATCTATATTTGGACCGCTTGTCAAGGCTTCGTAGCCACCCCCTTATGCGCGACTTCGAGGTCTTGCCCCAAAAACTTGATGTTTCGTCCCCTGGGCGACTCCCAGACGTCTTTTTTGACCGAACATTTGTTGAATTCTTCAAGGACAATTATAGTCGGATAGCGCGTGCTATCGACAGGGAACCTGGAATGGAAATATCGGTAATCGCCAACGGTGTCCAGAAGGGTGTCTCCAGAGAGCTTGTAGACTCTTTGAGGGATCAAGTTGAGGAGAAACAGAAGGCTACAAACGAGATACAAGAAGCTTTGGCTACGCTCCGGGAGCAGCTTGGACAAGAACAGGCAGAACATCGCCGGATTCAAGAAGCTGCTGCCCAAGAAATGCAACGGCTCAAAACAGTTAACGAGGGATTACAAAAGAATCACAGCGAGGAACTAAGGTAAGTCAGTTTCCTTGGCTGTATCGCAGCCGGCTAAGAACTTGCAGGAAACTTCAGACCCAGCTGGCGTCCAAAGAGAACGATCAGCGGAAGCATATTGCCCAACTGCAATCTCAATATTCGGCTAAGGAAAACGATTACCAAAAGCAGATTGCTCAGCTACGTTCGCAGCAAGCCGCACAGGACAGCAGTCACCAGAAACAGCTCGAGCAGGTTCGAAAAGCGGCCGAAACTGAAACTGAGAAGATCAGACGGCGGACAGATGCTGAGCTTGCTGATCTCAAAGCAACAATCAGTCGGCTTGAATTCGATTTAATGAAGGTGTGTACTCTTATTCTTGTAATCAAAATAAAAGTAGCCCTGACTGATAATGTAACGAATATAGTCTCAAAAGGAGCTCAATGCGTTCCAGACATTACGCAAGAAAGATTTAGATTCCCAGAGGGAAGCCCACGAGGCGTTGAGCCAGCTCCGTGAGAGTAAAGACGATGAGATCAAAGACTTGAAGGCCAGAGCAGCTGAAAATCAGCAAGGGCACAAGAAAGAGATAGAGGAACTTCGCAAACGAAAGGATGCCGAGATAGAAGCGCTCCAGCAGCAGAGCAAAGTCGCCCTGGAGCAGCAGAAATCCATGACTCTCGAGGCAGAGGAGAAGTGCCAGAACCTTGAGAAACAACTGAGTGGTGGAGATGCTGGAATGAAAGACATGCAGACCAGACTCAAAAAGGTAAGTGTTCCACCGTTCACTTTGGCGACGTTCAAACAACTAACTTGTCCTAAAGATGGAATCAGAGTTATCGGCAGCAAATAAAGCTAGGTACACAGCTGAGAAGCAGTTGATTGAATCCAAGGAAGCAGCGATGAAAGAAACAAGGAAGGCGAAGGCTGAGGTTGAAAAACAGTTGTCGGAGTCCAGGGAAGCTAGAGAAACGACACAGTCTGAACTTGATGATCTCTTGATGGTATTTGGCGACCTAGAAGAAAAGATGACAAAATACAGGGTAAGCTGGCAGCAGGGAAACATCATTTCTCAGCGTGTGAAACGAGCAGCATACTGACATCACCACAGGCCCGCCTGATTGAGCTCGGTGAAACTGTATCAGATGGCGAGGATGACGAAGAGGACGACGAAGAAGAAGAAGACGATGATGATGACGGGTATGAAGAGCCTAGAAATGATGATGATGATGATGATGATGAAAAGGTTGAGACAAAGGACCAGCCAAAATCCAAATAAAAACAGGTGACTAAGTCGCCCGTTGCGAGCTGTTACAAGAGAGCTGTGATATACCCCTTACAGACATATTAAAAGCAAATGCCTCGCGGATTGCATTTGGCTGCTATCTTGACCCGGAAAAAAAATCGAATTCCCCAACAGGGCATAGTCTCCTCCAATAAATGGTGATCCCACAAAATACTTTCATCAAGCTACCCGCTGCTGCCCCAGCTCAAACAAACCGGCCATTCAAATACTCCCTCAAAAAGTGTTTTTTCTTCTGTCAAAAATTCCTTCTGTAATTCATTGTTACAGTGAAAATGTCTGTACACGAGTCTGCCTCCGATGAGGGTGAATGGCTTGATCTAGAATCCGATGAGGAGTCAATCCCTATCACATCTTTCTTCACCACGCAGACCTTCCCCACGGTCGCTGCTATGCTCGAAGATAGCATTGAGAACCACGGATACAACTTCATCGAGGATGTGCAAAAGCTTGAACTAGACTTTCACGGTGCCGTCAAGCTGGTCAACTTTGTTCGTGATCATGTGAAGAACGGATTGGCTCTCCCCAAGGACATCTCTGCCAAGGACCTGGAGGATGAAAAGTACCTTCGTCCAGTTCTAGAGAACGATGCTTTGATATTCTCCCTTGATGACGTCCTGGGAGCCATTACCAGTGATCAAACCAAGGACGGGAACCTCGCAGCACGCAACAAAGAACTTGAGGAGGAACTCGAGAAGCTCAGAGACCAGTTTGCCAACTACCGCTTAACGGTCCAAGAGACACTCGATAAGCGATGGGGAGACGACATGGAGACAACTTCTACCGAGAAGAAAGATGACTCTGCTTACTACTTTGAGTCATATGCTGCACACGGTACTTTCTATTTGCTGCCGTGGCATATAATGTTTTACTGACTGCGATCAGAGATACATGAGACTATGTTGAAAGACACCGTGAGAACTGACGCGTACCGTGACTTCATTTACAACAACAAGCACATATTCAAGGATAAGATTGTACTCGATATTGGATGTGGCACCGGTAAGTCGGCTTTGCTAAAGTCTGAAATATTAATATTGACAAGATTGAACCAGGAATTTTGAGCATGTTCGCTGCAAAGGCTGGTGCCAAGCAAGTCATTGCTGTTGACAAGTCGGATATTATTGTCAAAGCTAGGGAGAACATCTTTCACAATGGCTTATCCGACATCATCACGACCCTTAAGGGTGCCATCGAGGATGTAAAGCTACCTGTGGACAAGGTTGACATCATTGTCAGCGAATGGATGGGCTACTGTCTACTCTACGAAGCTATGCTTCCTAGTGTCTTGTACGCTCGGGATCGGTATCTCAAGCCCGACGGTATCCTGGCGCCAAGCTCCGCAACCATCTGGATCGCTCCTATTGCAGACCCAGAATACATTGCAGACCACATCACCTTCTGGAGAGACGTTTATGGTTTTGACATGAAGACTATGCAGGAAGGGATCTACGAAGAGGCAAGAGTTGAGGCCATGCCGCAAAGCTCTCTTTGTGGCAAACCTTACCCCTTCAAAGTGCTCGATCTCCATACCGTCAAGACCGAAGACCTTCAATTTACCGCTAAATGGACATCCAATCTCACCCGCGATGTCGAGAACGTCGATGGTTTCCTTATTTGGTTTGACAACTTCTTCACCACAGCTCGAACCGACCCAGTTCCACCCGCTGAGACAACACCAGATACCTGGGACAAGACAAATAAGGGCGGCGTTGCATTCACAACTGGACCCTCTGGCACCGTCACTCACTGGAAACAAGGGCTTTTGATTGCTCCTCCTAAGACCGACCCATCCAAGAAATGTCCAAAGAGCCTCTCCGGAGAGATTGTTTTCACAGCCGCTGATGACAATGCTCGAGCTCTGGTCCTACGAGCATCTTGGACTGATTCTGAGGGTGATTCCAGACAGCATTCATGGCAGCTGAAATAAATGTCATCTTGTCAGCTTGGTCACATACATCGGCTATAGGGCAGGGATTCTACCTTCAGTGACATTTCGATTTCAAGTCAAATCACAAATGAGGTACTTTTAGACCTTGCAGCAGAAGGTTCACGATACTCAGGAAGCCTTCGCCAAGAATGAAGCCCTACTCCATGTCAGTGAGATTCTCTCGTGATGGGTCGTGGTACGTACTGAGGCAAGGATGATGAGAGGTGTTTGCTTCCTTTGCGCTATATGGATCCAGTACCATGCAAAGAGACCGCCTACAGCCCGAGCCAATGTAAACGAAGGAACATTATACATGCCTTTTTAAACGTCAGCAAGAGCTTAATCAGGTATCCCATATCGTTGACTCACCAACAGCCACGGCAATGCCGCCTGGAATAAAAGGTCGCCATCTCTTGCCAATAGCAAATGTTCTAATGATAGTGGCGAATGCGAATAAAACTGCAGCTCCAATGGCCCATTCCTTGGCTCGGTATGGCAACCCCGAACCCGTGACAAGTCGAGCAGTGAAGATCCAGACATAGGCAGTCGGTACCTGGAAAAGATCACCAGGAATTGTATAGACGCTGTAAATTGTGTTAATCTCTCGATGCTGGTATGCGCGACCTAAGGGACAAGACCGTACTTTGTATAAATGCGATAGATAAAAGCGCTTAGAATAGCGCCCACTGTTGCTCCAATGACTTGGCCCCAAAACTGAGCCTTTGGGGCAGCTCCTAGTAAGTGGCCAGTTTTTAAATCTTGCATGAGATCGCCAGCTTGTAAAGCACCAGCTTCAGACTACATCAAGTTAGCAGGTGGCTATCTGGTGATATTTTACCATACTCACCACGGCTCCGGCAATTAGGTTTATCAGAACACTGGACTTGTGAGATTGCGGAATAATGAGCGCGAAGAATAGCTGTGCAAGTTTGCTGATTCCAGATACAGGATTTAGATCTGTTTCACCCAACGCCCTGACTCCCATGATACTCAGTACTAGAGCCATGAGAACGGCGATGGTTGTGGCATAGAGCGGTACGAGATCGCCAAATACAAGGTGAATGGTAAGTACACAGAGAGCGATCGAGGAAAGAAGGCCAATTGATACCATATGGCCACCAATGCGCTGGTGCGGGGGAGCATCCTCCTCCTCCTCCTCCTTACCGTTTTCTTCGAGGTGGTCACGATGCGATGCAGGGCCACTTGACACATCAGCGTGGAGAAGCGGCGAATAGACATGGCTTGGAGGTTTCCAAAAACCAGAGATACCATGCTCTTGCACCCGTTGACTTAGAGAGGAAGCCATCCTGGCAACCTTGTAACTGGTGAAGACTCCACGAAGACCTACGTAAGCGAGACTTACGATAGCATCTGCCAGCATTATAGCCAGCGAGATCCATATGATCCATCCCTTACTACCATGCTCCCAATCATCAACGTCGCCGGGTGCCCATCCACGAGACTTGGCAATGGGGCTAAGAATTCCCCAACCTATGACCGCACCAAGCAGCATATGCAGCGTTGTCTCAGTGCCCATGATGATTCCCTGGCCAATGTAGGCGAAGCTGGGGTTGAATGTCCACAGCCACATATGAGCGGCGGTTGAGCCAAAGATGGGTAGATTACGCAGTATGGGGAAGAAGTAGGTAGCGAGCGTGTACAGTCCAGAGCCGCCAAAACACAACAGCAGCAGTTTAATGTTGGCTGCCCAGTCCCCTTTATTTGACAGATCGTCCTCGACATTTTGTTGGTGTTCCTGGTCAGCAATAGCTGGCCCAACGGTATCTGAATGGGACATCTCATCCTGTGGAACGAGGCTTGCAAAACCGCCTTTCGCGGCAGCGTCAAGTTCGTCTTTTGTAGACTGGCGACCTCCGCCATGCAGGACGGAGATCAGAACAGCCGTGCTGAATCCACTGGGGAACTTGAGACGTTCTCTAATAATGACTTGCTTGCGTCTAGTTGATAAATCATCAGTTTGGCAGGAACAAAAATGGGGACAGCTAACTGCTGGCTTACAAAGGGACAGCAAAGACAACACCAAAATAGCACAGTCCTAGAGACCAGACTATAAGTTGCCAAGTGCTCAGATCGATTGGACCCTGCTCATCAGCAGCCAGAAGATAGTTCAACGCTGGGATCTATTCATCCAGTTAGAGCCAGTCTCTTCACGCAATAGCCTTCACGACTTACAACGCCAACGAACCCACATCCGAGTGGCATGATGGCCATGCCACAAGCTACACTTTGCAGCAGAACATTCTCGACTGGGGAGAAGGGAAACCTCAGATGCGGAGCAAGAAGCTTGAAGATGCCAAAGCCCATAAGGCTCGCTGGCATCGACATGATAGAGACCCATCCTGTTTGCAAACCAAAGTACATATTGGAGAAGCAGATAATGGTACCGACCGCGAGGCCAGCCAGAACGCCTCGTATGGTGAAACTGCGTCCGGGAACTACGCGTGTCGCCATCTTTGATGTGTTAAACGATGGCGATGTAAAGACGCGTTCAGTGAGATGGGTGCCGTACCTATTAACGTGAGTACTGATCTAACTTGGGTGATCGGCTTGTTCGGCTTGCCAGCCGTGACTGGGTTTCCCCACATTCCGACTCTCAGGCAACTTATATGACTAAGGCAATAAATACGTTCAAGTTGTGTCATTTGAGTCACTAAACAAGTATTAATTTATTATTCTTTATCGTCGGCAACCTTAGTAGATAGTTCCAATATTAAACCCACTGAAATACAACAACCTAGGCATCATTGTATTGTTTAAGGGACTTTCCACATGATTATCCCTTTTTCACCGCCTCACAGCAAGTCAATCAACCTAAGTATACTATACTACTTCGCCTCAACTTTGCTAGCACGCTGATGCGCTCCTTAGGACTCCCCACCCTAGGACTCCCCACCCTTGTCATATCAAAATCCGAAGCTATCCAAAAGGGACCCTGCATCTGGCTCCTCAAAAGTCGTCGGGGGTGCTTTAACCGTCTTCTTGTTCTCTCGATGTGACTCAAAGTGGAGCGTGGGTGATGGTAAGTCAGCAACTACCAACGAGCTTCTCCTTCGAAGCAGCTTGAGGGGATTCACTTCTCCACCAAGGCCAGTTGCCCCTGGGGACTTCTGGAACTCCCAATTCCGTACTGTTTTGCTATTAGCGCACATTCAAATAGCAATCTTCCGACATCAAACATACCTATATCCAGTCCAAGAAGATCGCAACCCATTCGGTCGTACAGCTTGGCACTGTGTAGCACAAATTCCCACTCGACTTTTGGGGTAATCTTGGAGGCTCCTCTCAAAGTCTGCAAAGTTTGATGGCGCAAATGAGAGTAAAGTACAACCAAGGCAGGGTCGTCAGTAAGGTACAGCCGAGACTTGATATCGGGAGAGCAAGGGGTTTCCAAGAGGGTATAAACAGGAGTCTACAAACCAAGTCAGTTTTTGCCTATGTTGCGCCGCGTGTCCCTTAAATTGCAACCTACAATAAGTGCTCGTACAGCCACATCCTTCCGGCCAAGCATCCAGAACGCCCAAGCAGCTAGCCAGCGATTGCCTTCTTGGGCCGCAAGTGGCAGGATTGTGTCCTGTAGGAGTCGGCGTAGTACCGGCCCGTCATCACCTTCGTATACCCGAGATATAGTTATGGCAAGCTGCATGTCTTTGAGTTGGTTCAGGCAAACCTGGACGGCGTCATGGAGGTGATCGGCGAGAAGGAAGAATGCTGCAGCATACTCTATACGCAGTTAGCACCGGCATCGTCCAGTATCTCCAATAAGGATCTTACCAAAGCGTCTTCTACTAAGCAAGGCATAGGCGTTCTTGAGAGCTGCTGACCTCCATTTAGGATCCTCAAAGTTGTTTGCCAACAATCGCTGAGTCGCTGCCTGTTCTTTGTTCCAGTTGGCCATTCTCCATAGACCTTGGAGGACAGTCTTTTTGCGAAGGGCAAGGTAATAAAGGCTGCAGTCGACTGGATTCTTGACTTCACTTTTTGTATACTCATTCCGGGCGATCACTTCAAACTGAGCTTTCTGCGACCTGTCAGCTGCTAGAGCGAATTTGAAAAGTCGGTGTTTTTGTTTACCAATGCAGTTGGGTCAGTCAACCACATGAAGAGGCCACTCTCACGAGCATGCTCCCATAGCATGTTGCCGTGGTTCTGTCGCGATACAAAATCTACGAGAATATCTTGACTGTTGGAATGAAAGGCCCAGTTGATTTCTCGCCACGAAAGGTGCACTTCGTTAGTACGTCCCTTACGGAGAGCATGTTGACGGAATAACAGCATGAATCGAGCACCGTTCTCGTCCATTGAACGACGGTGGCGTTCAACAAGGGAAACACATTCGACAATGTCTGCCAGTTGAATTTGTTCATGCCCGGAAAGTTGTGGAATGTTGGTCTTGACTAGTCTTTCATTGATCGACACAGCAGTCTGCTCAGTGAAAACATCAAAATCATCAAAATCATCAGTGTGGTTTCCGTTGAGATAAATACCATTGGACTGATCGCTAGCCAAGGTGTGGCTTTGCTAATTCGTTGTGTTAAGCGATTGGATTTCAGCGAAGGAAGGGGTCACTCACTTCTGGCATATAGAATTCGGTGATATCCATCCCCAGGTAGTCGTCCAGAGTCTCGCCTTCAATATGATACTTTAGTGTCTTGTACAAAGCCACCAGAATTCGTCTGACAAGCGAGGCTTTCCCTGATAAGATACATTGGATGAGGAACTGGGGAT
This sequence comes from Fusarium cf. aywerte, assembly GCA_011034095.1. Lineage (NCBI taxonomy): Eukaryota > Fungi > Ascomycota > Sordariomycetes > Hypocreales > Nectriaceae > Fusarium > Fusarium cf. aywerte. The sequence goes on along the minus strand of WETZ01000039.1, from coordinate 305,566 downwards.
GAAATACTGGTAACGGGCCATTAAAACGCTGTACAACCTGGAACAAGTCCAGGTTGCCATCTTTACGTAGGGGAAGTCGTAAATCTGTCTTCATCGACTCGGAGACACCGACATGCCTGTCCTGCACAAACATCTGATTACCTGCGCCAATGACCAAATGGCCGTCGCCCAGCCAGGTCGAGTCTCCGATCGGGTGTGGTGTGAGTTCTCGAATGCTGATCTCACGAATCTGTGCCCAGGCCGGGCCTTTGTTGAGGTAGTCGAATCGCATTTGGGAAAGGAGGATGACTCGATAAGGAAAGCCGACGGCGAGGATGGACTGGCCATCTGGTGTCGATGTCCAGTCCAAGTCTTGTATAACCTGGTGCTCTTGGAAGTTGTTTTCGTATTCAAGGCGGGCACCGCCGATATCCCAAATGGTAAGTTGCGATCGCGATGAGTTCACCAGAGCGGCCTTCTTCAGAGTACTTCCACTGACCAACGCTGGCTGGGAAATGCCCGTCTCAGTGATGCATGTAGACAACCACCCGACGCTACGCTGTTCAGGATCAACTCGTGCAGTCCAGAAGTCCACGCGGCCTGTATGGGTATAAGAAATGGCGACATCGCGAGCAAAGATATCTAGAAATCCCGAGACGACAGGTTGAGACCCGGCAGGATCTACTGGCAGAACGTATGCCAGGTTTTTGATATCTTTCAACTCAAATTGACTTAGCGTCTCGAGGTTAGCTCCCGCTGCCGTTTTTGGGTTGTCAAAGTAACGTGGCAATTGGACCTCCCACACAATGCCTTGTCCTTCCGATGTGATAGTTGCAATATGAGCAATAGTATAGTTCTTGACATCTGACCGAGGCAAAATGATAAGGCAGAGTGGTTTTCCTACAACTTCATAATCACATTGAGCGAGGAGGGCAGCTTTGCTACTCCTACAATCCCAAAGAGAAATGGTCTTGTGGCGAAGGAAAACCACAAACCGCCCCTTTCTCAATACACATATTCGATGTATATGGCCCCTTTCCGGTATAACGCTCGCTCTTGTGAGAGCAATGCCTGAATTGTCCCGCGGAGACAACAGATGTTTCCACACGATACTCTCGCCCTCTCGCGTTCGAGATACTACTGATCGTCCGCTGTAGTTTCTCACAATCTTGGTGATGGATGTTGAATGGCCAGACCAGATCGTTTGTAGAGAGAGACGGCGATCGTTGGTTGTGGGGTCGAATAAATCGGCAACGCTTCCACTGAAGACACCTATCCTTCCATCAAATGCGTGTAGCATAAAATGAACTTTACCACTATGCTTGTCGCAGTACGTCTGAATCTCGGTATGAGGGGTATCGTGGGTTGGCAGAAATTTGCCAAAAAATTCGAAATGAACGTCTTTAACTTGTGCCACCTTAAAAAGAGTTGGTGAATTTGCAGTAGTGCTGCCCACATTCTCAAGTGCCCAGGCCGACATGATCCCTTTTCCATCAAAAGCTATGCAGATCTCTGGATTTTTGTTTGCAATCGCCACCAAGTGGTCGAGAGCGACAGGGTCATCGGTGTTCGAGTCGTCAGACATTCGCGCCTGTACGGCTTGTTCGACAGAGGCTGTGAAGTCTCTCCCATCAAGAATTAGAGCAAAGCGCATGTCAAGCCCTTCAGGATTCTCTTGTGATGGTGCACAAACATCAACCTGGCCCCATAGCTGCCAATGCTTCCCATCAGGCGTATCAGTCGGTGTCCACACACGGATGCATTTATCGAGGCACGTGGTATATAGAACGTTATCCGAGGCCTGCTCTACGTGGAAGGGCCTGCGCCACCTCACGGAGGTTATGATATTCGGGTGTCGAAGATAGGTGAGGTCGAATCGAACTTCGTCGGCACCAAAATTAAGTCTGCGCCAGACCTTCACTAAATGATCATGATGGCCCGCCGAAGCGATGTATCTCGAGTCGTATGACAGTATGGCATATTTGGCAGTGCTCGGTAGCTCTTTCTGCCAAAGGCACCTCGGTTCGGTCTTGGTATCAAATAGGGACAAGTAACTGGTAGCTACTAGTAGCTCCTCGGAGCTCCCCCAGGATAACGTACACGGCGCAGCGTCGGGGTTTGGGAAGGGAATGTCGAAAGTCGCTTGAAGTGCCCACTGATGAATCTGTAAGCTGATGTCCAAGTCTTAGCGACTCGATTTGCAGGATAAAACCTTCAAAGTGTTCTCGCGCGATCCAAGTGGTTTGTACACGCGAACTTGGGTCAACGTGCAAGTAGCAATCTTGCCTGTTGCCTCGTCCAATGTGATAGCTTCCAGGAATTGCTCTCCCTCATCATAGACTGTTTGTAGGATCCCGTGGGATCCTTCCAATATTGTAAAGGCGCTGCCTGTAATGTATATCTACGGAATACGTTCGAGTCAGCCGAGTTGAAAGCTCAAGAGCGTAGATTGAGTCGGCACTTACATTAATGTATCGGGAGTCCCAGTATCCCGAGGCTAGCCCTTGGAGCCTCGAGCGCGGGTTTCCCGGCAAGACGGCCTTCATGCTATCAAAAGGCACGATTTGCGCGCATTTCTTGAGGGACACAATGGCGCTATTCTTAAAGCACGTCTGGATGTTGGAGAAGAGGCTCAAGAGCTCCAATGCAGGGTACTAATGTTAGTACATAGCGGCTCCGGAGTCCATGTAACAACTGGGTAAAGTCCCAGCGTGATTAGAGGTGACGTGACCCCCCAGAGAGGGAACCCACACCCCAGCTCATGCATGGAAACCCGCAACGCTAAGAGTGGATGCCACCCTACCTTAACCTAGAGGAAGTTATAATATTGCTTTCAGTACCTATACAACGAATGTTTTGTAAATATCTTTAATTCACACATTAAAATATCTTTATGTCCGATCGGCATGCCGCAGCCAGATGTCTCATTTAAGAGAGGTTGTTATACTAATTATACTAACAGGCTCACAATAGAGCTGTGCTACTAACATAAGGAGTCCTAACGTTCATGGAGTGAAGTTATCTATTCATTTATCTCTCCGGCTCACACTATCATTGGCATAGGGTGCTGATATTAGCATGGTAATTGGTAACATCAAATTTCGAAATCAAGAACAAGTAATTGCAACAACTATTACTTGTCCAACGCCATCGGCATAGCACCGTTATGCATTCGCTTCATACTAACAGAAAGGGTATCCTTTTTATCAAACAAGTCATCCCACGTGAAATGAACACACACAGATGATCCATAACCTATACCTGCTTTTCCCAACTGCCATGATCTTAAACATGCACCTCCTACTTAACCCTTAACCTCCATGTATGTATATATACGAATGACCATCTTATCCTACAACAAAACTATCGACTTGTACTCGTACGATCACGCGGTTGGCCGCTCCGTGGCGCTCCCAAAGAACGAGTTTGTGGCGTAGCTGAGAATGTTCTTGGCGATTGAATGCGCACCGATCTTCTCGCTGGCGTGAATTTTGTGGTTTGACGTGGGGGCGCGGACTGTACATCGGATGAATTGGCACCAACGGATCTGCTACTCAATGCTGGAGGATTTGGCTCTGGCGAGGAGGGCTGAGGTCCAAATGTACGCCCATTCAAAGGCTTGAACCCGAAAGATCTCCTCGCTACGAGTGGCTGTTGCAAAAGCTCAGATCGACCAGGGCCTGTAGAATCGGGGATTTCAGCTGGCCTAGACGTCGCTGGCACCGCTTGAAATGATTCAAATCTTGGCATTCGCGAACGCTTTAGTGTTCCCTTGACTGTAAAGCTATGATCGGGTCCGTTACTGCGTCCCTGTGTGCCCCTCTCCAAATGCGACGGGACTGGTGCTATCGGGGTCGTCGATGGTAGAGATGAAAATTGAGCAGGACCCCTTGAGGCAGGCCTCAAGGATGGTGATGCTGGCAGCTCCGCATCGTCCTCATCACCAGCGAGCGAGAACACCCCGTCGTTTTCATCAGCCTCTCTGACCGGCGCCATTGACCCAGGCAGCATCATCGTCGACATGGAGAACGGCTGACCAGTCCATCGAGTTGGTGTCTCAAGCGGTGTACTGGAGTAATCATAACCTCGATCGTTACGATTGATCACTGAGCGTCTCCCAGAAACCATCCTCCAGCCGCCGCGTGGCCATGCAGCGGGCACCGAGTTCGGGTGTGGACGAGACACAGGGGCAGCAATACGGATTCTATCGTCCCGTTGCTTCCAATGTTGCAAGACCCGGTTGCGCCGCTCACGTTCGTGCTTCTTTCGAACTTCTAACGCGGTGTGGGCTTGCCCACTCTGTTGCAGTGACGCAATTGACCAAGATTTGAGGCACTGGCGTTGTTTGTCAGCTGCCCAAAGTTGCCAAGCGTCTGTATCTTGCTGCTCGAGGTCACTGGTGTACAGTTTCCAAGCTTCTAACCACCCTTGTGCATGTTGAAGCTTTGCTGCCTGAATGCGTCGCTGGTCCATATTCGCCTGGCTCATCCACGTATCTATCGCCAACGTCAGTTGATGTGATACCCTCCGGGTTAGAAGCTCCTGCGCCATGTCACTTTGGACTCCATCTTCCGTGGCCAGAGCCTTCCATTTATCAATAGCATTGAAGAAATTGCGTTTCTTCCTGGCAGATGAGACTTGCGTATATCGTGCCATTAGATATCTCTTGATGTGCTGCTTGTCTTGGTCTTTGCGATTCCTTATCGTCCGATCAAAAACTGTCAGCAATGTAGTTGCTCCAATATACAGACGGGCTCGGCTTTCCAAACGTGTCATTTGCAAAGAGTCATACTGCAGTCGTCGAAAATTTCTCAAAACCTTGGCCTTGAATTGTTCCTCGAAGTATTCTTCGGCTCTCCGGCTCATGTCTCCATCCTGTTCTGTACACTGAAGCCATCTATCAAAGACTCGCCCTGCCTGAAGATACTCGCGTCTCCATTGAAAGGCTTGAGCTCTTGCTCTCAAGTTCCACTGGTCAAAAGCAAAGTCGGCCTTCTTGGTCGTAACTTGCCGACGATAGCCAACCGCTCTTCGTCGGATTTCAGCTTGATCCCACCACTCTCGCAAGTAAGTAAAAGAATATTGAATCTCCCCGATACGCCGAGAAGTTGCCACAAGTCGGGTTTCCCTCAGCGAATGACGCTGCCACTGGTGGATAGCATCTACTCGAAGCCGCAAACCTGATTGGGTTCGTATGGCCTGCTGGAGAGCCTGATCGTGAGAAGCGTGCGACAACCACTTTGAGATAGCCCGTGACCTGCTTCGCGAAGCTGTTATTTGGTGGCCCAAATGTTTGAGTCGATGACAAGACCAGCAATCGAGAACATGTTGGACTCTCCTGAGCTCGTAAACCTGAGCGGCTGTTCGCGCAGTTTCTCTGAGGCTCCTCTCCTGTATGACGACCCGTTGCCACTTTCTCGTAACGACAGCTGCCCTCATTTGATCAACGGTGGGTTCTCGAAACGCAGGTGCTTGACTCCAGGATCGAAAGCAGCGGAAACGTATCATATGTCGTCTTGCAACAGCATCCCGTTCAAGCCGGCGTGCAGTACGGTCGGCCCAGTGATTGAAGACCTTACTTGCAAGATAGATTTCACGAGCTCTACTGGCCCGCTTGAGAAGTCGGCTATGTTCCTTTTCTGACTCAGCCTCGTGCTGAGGTGTCAAGGGAAAATCATCGGCCGCTACTTGTTGCGGTGAGGAATGCGGTGACGAATCTCCCAGGCCTTCTTGTGGTGCAGAGTGATGAACAATCGTACCCTCATTGTGATTTACTGAGTGAGACCGAGCCGCTACTGTGGGAGAATGCACTTTTGGTCCATTATGCAATCCATCGGTTGACGCCTCTTCCATATCTTCTGGTCTGTTGGAGAACCCTTCCCCGGGACTTTGGGGCAGTTCGCCATCATGGCATAGGTGTTCTTCATCACGCACAGAGGGCGATACATTGCCTTGAATGAGAGATGCCGTTGATCGAATTGCATTGTTCAGAACAGCAAGAGGCCGGTGAACAAAGGAGTGGGCCGCCATTGGCATTGCTTGTACATCTGTTTGGTCTTTTGTGGAACTTTGACCATGCGACTCGATGCCATTTACCTGTACCGATGTTGATGTTTGGTTTGCAGTCACTGCTGGCCTTTCATCACAAGAGTGAGCCTCAAAGTTCCTGACATCGACAGACGCCTCCTCGGGAATGCTTGGAAAGGAAGGTATTCGTTGTGCGGACTGGGCTCGACGGTTCGCAACCAAAAAACGCCAGCGATTCATAGCTGATGATACCACCGCCTTTCTCATTTCCTCGTATGCGCCAGCCTCCTCATCGGATTCGGAAAATCCCTGTTCATCTTGCTGATAATGCTGTGTTCTTGGCGAAGAGGGCGAGGGCGAGGGCGAGGGCGATGGTGATCGTGATTGAACTGGAGAAGACAAAGGTGAAGACGGTAGCTGAGACGCTTCCACCTCAGCGGTAAGATGGCCGTTCTGCTGGTCATGCCGTTGATTCGCGTTCTTCTCCAAATGCGTATTGCTTTGCCGACTTATCGAGGATGCTGCCGGGGATACAGAGGCTGAGGTCCGAAGCGAAACCGTAGTATTGTCACCAAACTCCAACACAATACCCATTCGATTCAGTATGGATTGGAACTTATCAAGCAAGCTACTGTCGCCTTGCTCTCCGCCTACGCGGAAGACAAAAGTCGACAGGTGATGGTCAGAGTCTGGATCGATTCCATAAGTGGGAAGTATAGCATCGTATGCCTTGAACAGCGCAGCAGCGGGTAGTGGTTTAGGTTCGGGCGCCGAGTCGAGTAACTCTTGGGCAGCGACAACTACCGCATGCAGTGTAGCTATGTCTGAAATGATCAATATCAAGCCGACACTATGTTGCGAGGGTGATACGGACCTTCGTTAGAGTAGTATGGGTCCTGGCTCGAAGGTGCACGACTGGCATTGCTTGACTGGCCATCCTCTGACGGCGAGACCGCTCTCTGCGCAGCCGGCGCCATCGGTGTTGCTGGTGGGGTCGCATTTGAGACCGGGCGTGAGACGTCTGAGGACATGAGCAGAGGGATATTGGCGAGCTGCCCACGTCCGTCATTGATCCATAGTCAGGAAGGCGCAATTCTTTGTTCCGATTGTTGATGGCAGCAAGGTATCGCAAAGACTGCGGAAGTACTAGCTATGAGCCGATCAGTTTAACAGCGCGTTGGAATGGTGAGCGTTCAGAAAGAGAAAAAGGAACAAATAGAGAAGCAAATAGAATGGGTGCTTGCGATGCAGTCAAAGTAAATACACCCTCGTTCACGAAGGAGAGGGGCGGTATCCAAACAAAGCGCAGTGTGAAATTCAACAAAAAAACATACGCGGATTCGCGCAGTCGTCGCGATACGCTCGGGAGCTTTGACGTGTAAAGTGAGTGGCTGGTGCCCTCGAGAGGCCTAGATTAGTACCTAGAGTACTGTGTGCCGTGGCCTCCACCTCACACTATGTGGGTAGCCTACTAATCAAGCACCTATTTTCCTCTAGCTACTAATACAACCAGCGCACGCAGTGTCGTCACACATCTTCATTCCTTACAAACTCGCCATGAACCAGCAAAGAACTCGACCTATTCAAAAGTTTGCCAAAGCAGTCTCTCAATGCTCTGTCGAGGTATGCGGTCCTATACTTACCTCAACTAATTTGATGACTAACTTGTTGACAGGCTACAGCTTATGGCAAATGCATTGTTGCTGACTACAACGCAGTACACAAAGATAAGTGTGCTAAGGAGTTTATTAGGCTCAAAGACTGTTATCTGGTAAGGTGCCTTGGTCTCTAGTATGATGTTTCGTTCCTGACCTTCTTCAGGCAGCATCAAAGAAAACATAGCTTGCTTTTATGAGTAGGTAGCTGTCATCAATATTGAGCAATTGTATAATTAATTCTGTCTCTTTTTTTTTTGTTGGACTCCTTTCTGCGTGATTCTAAAACTCGAAAATCTACAGTTTGAGCAATCTCAGCATAAATGTTGCCTGTTGGACCTCTTGCTCCTCCTCTGCAATAAGACCCTCGGGTTGAGACTCTGTACTGGCCTCCTCGAGAGGGCGGCGCAAAGCTTTCTCGAAAGCAGGAGTCTGCGACTTAAAGGCACCCGACAATCCTATATCCTCAGGGTCAGCAATGACTCTGTACTCCATCTTGATGTCGTCTGTGGGCACGAGTCCTGCTTTCTTTCGAAGGCGCTGTACACGGTTGATGATCTCACGACCAAGGCCCTCCGCTGCCAGTTCCGGATGGATCTCGGTGTCAAGAATGGTGAGCACTTCACTATCAGTGTTGGTTTCAAAGTTCTTTGACGAGTCATCCTCCTTAACGCCTCGGCGCACAACGAGGTCACCCTCTTCCAGGCGGATGCCATCGACATCGATGTGTTTGTCTTGGAGGTATCCCTTCACTTGCTCACTGGTAAGAAGAGGCAGACCCTTCTTTACACGTGCCATGTCCTTCTTGAGCTTCTTTCCGAGTACGGGCCAGTCTGCGGTGACGCTGTACTGCACGTTGTACTTGGATTCGTCGCTGGAAAGCACAAGATCTCGCACATTCAGCTCCTCGCTGATATACTTCTGCAACGACTTGACATCTTCCAAGTACTGGGGGTCGGAATGAAGAACCACAAGGGTTTTTAGAGGCTGCTTGAGACCAATGGTGCGACGTTCACGCGACACACGAGCAAGCTCAATGACACGCTGCATACGACCAACACGTCGCTCCACTTCCTCATCAAACAACTCTCGGCGTACATCGGGGAATGGCAGGAAATGAACACTTCGAGCATCCTCACCCTGGAGTTCCTTGGGGATATGAGGCAGTAGCTTGAGGTAGATGTTGTCTGTGAGGAAAGGTGTGAAAGGTGCCAGGCCACGACACAGAGTGAACAGCACCTCAAATAGAGCGTTCAAGGCGTGCAGAGTGTCGTCGAGGCCATTCTCACCCTTGAGTCGCTTTCGGTTAAATCGAATGTACCAGTTTGTTGTGTTGTCAATGAGACCCAAAAGTCGAGGGACAACCTAAAGAAGAGTCAGCATGAGCTCTTCGTTTTCTAGTGTTAGAAGTATTATGTGAGTCTTTACCGTGTACAATCTATAGGCTATAAAGAGTTAGCTACGCTCAGACAAAGGACCAAGAAAAAAGGGAACATGACGTGCAAGAAGCAATAAGAATATGGGGTTGCCAACTTACCCTCCATCTCCTGGTTGACAAATGCCAAAAGCGACTGGCAAGATGCCAAAATCCATCTGTCCATGACGTTGCTATTTGTGGCCTCCAACTTTGGATCCCAGATAAAGTCAACGTTCTCGACCTTCTTGAGCAAAGCAACCTGACCCTCGAAGAACTTGTAGCTGTTCCAAAGCGGAAGAAGAACCTTCTGGACAACCTCCTTGACACCGGACTCTTTGAATCGCAGTGGCTCTGCTCGTACAACAGGGGAGTTGATGAGGTAGAGTCGAAGAGCATCAGATCCGTACTTGGACATGATGATAGAAGGGTCGGGGTAGTTTTTGAGTCGCTTCGACATCTTCTTGCCATCCTCTGCCAGCACAATCCCGTTGACCACACAGTTCTTGAACGGCGATTTGCCGAATAGGTGAGTACCCAGCACCGTAAGAGTATAGAACCAGCCGCGGGTCTGGTCCAAGCCTTCAGCAATAAAGTTTCCGGGGAAAGACTTTTCGAACTTGTCAACGTTCTCAAAGGGGTAATGTTGACTGGCGTAGGGCATGCTTCCGGATTCAAACCAGCAGTCGAATACCTCTTCAATACGCTTCAGTTGACCTTTGCCCTTTTTACTGGGAATAGTGATGTGATCGACCTTGTCGCGGTGAAGGTCAGAGAGATCACCCTCATATCCGCTCAGCTCGCGGAGCTCTTGGACACTTCCTACACAAACCCTCTCTTCCAGATCTTCGCTGACCCATAAAGGAATAGGTGTACCCCAGTATCGGTTTCGGCTGACATTCCAATCGCGAGCGTTGGCGATCCAGCTGGCGAATCGCTTCTCCTTGACAAATGATGGAACCCAACGAGTCTCTTCGATGTTCTTGAGCATGTCAGGAATGATGTCAGGGATACGGATGAACCAGGAAGGAACAGCCCTGTAGATAAGGGGAGTGTCTGAGCGAGGACACATAGGGTAAGAATGCTTCAGTTGAGACTCGTTGGCAATACGACCGGCGTTCTTCAAGTGTTTGATAATGTGCTTGTCAGCCTCTTTGACATGCATACCCTTGAAGTCAGAAACTCGGTCAGTGAAGTGGCCGGTGTCGTTGACAGGATCGGGAGGTGGTCTGTTCTCAGTGACGATGCCTGCAGTAACGGCGACGTTGTAATCGTCCTCGCCAAAGGCCGGGGCCTGGTGGACAATGCCCACACCACTATCGTCAGTAACATAGGTAGCATTCAAGACCTTGAAGGCGACATCCTTGAACTCCTCGTAAAAGTAGTTGAATGGAGGTGTGTACTTCCATCCCAGCATGTCCTTGCCAAGAATCTTCTCTATGATCTTGAATTTGGCCTTCTTGGGGTCCTTGTACAAAGTTCCAAGAAGCTTTTCAAGTAGGATGTATGTGTTTCCAGTCTTCTCATCGAGGATCTTGACGTATTCGAAATCAGGATGCGCTGCAAGTCCGAGGTGAGATGGCAGTGTCCAAGGGGTAGTTGTCCAAGCGAGCAGGTTCACTTCAGGGTCATCAACAAGAGGGAATGTGACGACAACCGCGGGGTCAGTGACATCCTGGTAGTTCTGGTTGGCCTCGAAGTTACTCAGAGCAGTAGTGAGGACTGTGGAGTAAGGCATAACTCGATGGCCCTGGTAAACCTGGTCCTTGTCGAACAACTGCTTGAAAACCCACCATTCGGACTCCATGAAGTTAGGGTGCATAGTCTGTAGCAACAAGATTTAGCGACCTGATGTTCCAAATAGTTGTGGGCATCTTTACCTTGTAATCATTGTCAAAGTCGATCCAACGACCCAATCGTTCGATAGTGTGTCGCCATTCCTTGGCATAACGCATAACAATAGAGCGACACTCCTCGTTGTACTTGGCAATACCGAGTTCCATCACGGCAGCCTTTCCAGAGATTCCGAGCTTCTTGTCAATCTCGTGCTCGATAGGCAGGCCATGGGTGTCCCAACCAAAGCGACGCTCGACATGAAAACCCTTCATGGACCAGTATCGAGGAATGACATCCTTGATGGTAGAGGCAAGAAGATGTCCGTAGTGAGGGAGGCCGGTCGCGAAAGGAGGTCCGTCGTAGAAAGTGTAATGAGGGCGACCTTCAGACAGTTCTACCTACAGCGATGACTTAGGTCAGAGGAATTATTCGATAGAGCCTACACAGGGTAATTAGGAGACGAACCTGGCGGAGGAAAGCATCGATTTCGCGCCATCTTTGAAGGACAGCCTCCTCTTCCTTGGGGAAGTCGATAGACATGGTGACTGACGGTTTGGCTACAAGGGAAGGAGTGGTTAGTCAGTCCAGGACATGCTTTGAGTGCGGCAAGGTGGGGGAACGTAGGAGGGAATAATCGGTTTGGTCGTTGTTGTTCGGGAAATATTGCCTCTACTCACCGTGTGAGACGTCTCGCCTGGCAGTCGAGTCTGGTCAGCGCACGGAAGACTTGAAGAGTATTCCACCCGCGACAATACAAGTCGTTGATGGAGGGGCAGTTTTGGGAAAAAGGCACCTCGCGATGGTGGGTGAGTCAAGCCCGAGCCCGGGCGGAACAGAAAGTGGGGTGAAATGTGTGCCCCGCGTCGGGCTACCAGCGCAAGGAATGGAGGGGTCTTTAGATGGTCGAGTCCGACTTTCGGGGCTGTAGGGAGGGGGCTGCTCTCTGTGGGAGCAAAGATTGCCCTTACTTTGCCTCATGAAAACGACAAATGATATGGACTAGGCTGAAAGCTGCAGCTGATTCGTATGTGGAAATCACTTTTGTATTCCCTTGTTGCATCACTTAATTACAGAGTACCTAGTAGTCACTCAACTCTCGGACGGGCGCTGTTTTGGTTCAGAACATCTGTTCCGTCTCCATATTTATAGTACCTGCCTACAGAAATAAGGAGGATTAGGAGGGAAATTGACTGGATCGTGGATGACAACAAGAAGCACTTCACAAGGACGTCTAGTTGAACCATCAACAAACATCGAAAAACACGCATGGACAATTGAGTAACTGCCCTGTCCAAGCAATAACTTGAGGCCGCGATTAGCTTTGAACCGTCTCAACGGTGCCACTAGCAGACGTGAACTGACAATTTGCCAAAATTAGAAGCAACTTGTTTCGTAAGCATCAATAATCGAAATTGATACATTTATTCGATATATAGGATTACCTATGCTAATTAGCCCGCAGTTACCTGCCTACTAACCTACCTACTTACCTATTGACCTTGGGCAGTTCCCTAGACTCTCATAAGGTACTAACAACTCGATTTGTATGAGATTAGCGATTGTGTCACTTTAAAGCTCTCGCACTAAAATGACCGGGGCTTATTTGATGTGGCGCGTGCGTGGTTGCTGCCCGCCAAATCCAAATAACAACCCAAGCAAACTAAGTTACCTAGTTGATATTATTAACCTGACCGTCAGTTGATGATTGTTGTCAACTGTCAAACCACTCTGGCATGCCTTGGTGCAGACTTCGCTAACCCTCTCCGTTTCGTTCTTCGCTTTCTTTTTTCTATCACCCTCGGCTCTAAATTCCTTAGCATATGTGGGCGTTAATTAACTACTTGCCTTAGCATTTCATGTTTCCAGGTTCTTGAGACCCATACCGCTATCGATAACAAGCCTGACGTCGGAACGCTGCCGTTTGTATACCAGCGATTAATCAATCAATCAATCACATACAAACACCGTCTCGAAGTGGGCGAATTCCTGCCTCACTGCATAGAACCCTGCAATCGTTACATGCTCCTGCTGTATTGCATTGAGCTATGTCGTTCTTGTTTGGCAGGGCCCGGACACGCACAGTCGCTGATCTGCCCAAGCAAGCCCGCGAGCATGTCTTGAAGCTTGAGGGACCTCAGGGCCCGTCCAAGGTAACGATCTTATCACGTCGTTCTAAGACCAAGCACTGACAATAAAAGGCTGAAGAGCTTGCCCGAGTCCTGAGCCAAATGAAGACCATCCTTCAAGGCACTCCTGGTATGCCCCTCTTCCGTCGCATGAACCCCTGATCGAATGGCTGAGACATCTCCCAAGAGGCCGATACGTCCCCAGAACAAATCCTGCAGCTCGTAACTGGACTCATCGATGAAGATCTCCTCCACCTCCTCGCTGTCAACCTCTTCCGCTTGCCGTTCGAATCACGTAAAGACACACAGGTGATCTTCTCCTACGTCTTCCGCTTCCGCCCTGCCACCGCCGCTCCCAAGAGTGACCCTCTTGCACTGTCGTACGTTGTGTGCAATCGTCCTCAAGTTCTGGTCGAATTATGTCGCGGTTATGATCACAAAGAGAGCGCTACGCCAGCAGGTTCTGTCTTGCGAGAGCTGCTAAAGAACGAGGCTGCGGCCGCTATTATTCTATACGACGACGGAGACGAGCCTGGTTCGAGTTCCAAGGGGCTCAACGCCATCGACCGTGACCGGCCCCAAAGCGGCAGAGGCGTGTTCTGGAGATTTTTCGACTGGGTAGATAAGAGCTCCTTCGAAGTGGCAGCTGATGCTTTCACTACATTTCGGGTGCGCTTGGTTCGCGATTTTCTTCTTTGCCTGCAGGCACTGACTTCTTTGTAGGAACTCCTAACGCGTCATAAGGATCTCGTACCAAGGTACTTGTCGGCGAACTTTGATCTTTTTTTCGACAAATACAACAACATCCTGGTCCAATCAAACAGCTATGTGACCAAGCGTCAATCCATTAAGCTTCTGGGTGAGATCCTGCTGGATCGCTCCAACTATAGCGTAATGACAGCATATGTTGACCGCGGCGAGCACCTCAAAATATGCATGAACCTCCTGCGCGATGATAGGAAAATGGTTCAGTACGAGGGATTCCACGTATTCAAGGTCTTCGTTGCCAACCCGCACAAGTCCATTGCTGTCCAGAAAATTCTTCTTATGAATCGCGATAAGCTTCTCACTTTCCTTTCCCACTTTCTTGAGGATCGGACCGACGACGAACAGTTCATTGATGAGAGAGAGTTCTTGATCAAGCAGATTCGCAACATGCCGCCAGTCCCTGTCCCTCCTCAGCGTTGATCGTTGGCATGTTGCCGTATTCGCTTCGCTTCGATGTCTCCTTACCATACCATCTTGCACTCATGCGGCGTTTCCCACTGCTTTTCACTCACAGGCGACAGCGACATGTGAGGCCAAAGAGCGCAGTTCTCTGTTCTATTACAATGGCATTACATAATCTACCCTTTCTCAAATTTGTGACCCCTACAGTATCTCAAGGCTCCTGGCCGTAACATGGGCTGCACTAGGGCACACATGTCATTCCGCCTGTCTTGGTTCATGATATTATTATACAAAAGACGCTCCCAACGCCCCCTGTTCCCAGTGTGTAGTCTAAAATTCCGTAACTCCCAGTGGCCAGTTGGTATTCACCACTCCAACATACCGATGGCACTCAGTGTGCTCAACGCTGTTTAGAGAGCAAGACGTTGACACTCTCGCGAGCATTCTGGGTGGCCCACACGCTGTCTTTTCCACCGCGGCGCCATTCATCACCCGAAGCATGCTCTCCGCCTCCTCTTGGTGCCTCTCCCATGATCACTTCGAGGTCTCTCTTTTGCGAGCTCAGCCAGTTTTTGATAAAGTTGGCTGGATCCTTGCTAAGAGATTCGAAGAAGGAATGCTTGGCCTTCGAAACAGCAATAGCCTGAACAACGCGAGCAAGTTGATCATCAAGCCCTGCCACCTCCTTGAGCATTGCGATATACTGTGGGTTGTTGAGCAGAGGCAATAGCGAATCACGTAGGGGGTCGTCCACGGGAACCTGGATATCATAAATCGTGGGTTGTGGGTCCTTGTGAAATTCCTGGTCAACTCGGATGGTGTACTGTAGTCGGATAGGCTCTAGAGGTCGAAGGTGCTGTTGGACGTAATCATTGAGCAGCGGGATGTGACCAATATCGCCTGATCTTATGACCTGTATTTAAGGTCAGAATTGTATTCACAGCGAGAATAAGAAAGAGACTAACCTTTTTCAAGGGCTCGTTGCATCGGAAGTTACGCTTTTCCTCATCTTCTTGCAGTCCAAGCAACTTGATATACTCCCAGAGTCCCATAACCGCCTCCTGGTGGGTAGCATCCTTCATATCTACGACATCAGCAAGTTCGGGGCTCAATTGGTATCTCTCGGGCGACTCTTGGCGGAATAGGTTGATAGTGATGTTCTGGTTTTCGTCTCCGTTTCTTTTGAAGGTAAGCTCGTCAAAGTCTGCTGCAGCGACAGGGCTGGTGGCAGTCTGGTTTCGGGCGGAAGCATCGGGCTTTTTCCACTCCACTGTTTGTTCATTACCAGTTCGAAAACGGGATCGGTCAAAGTCAACAGTCAAGGATTTGAAAAAGTGAGAGAATCGAGGCTTCTCTGCTGTTTTCTGCTTGGCGACCGATTCGCCTGAAGCCTTTTCTTCCTCAGTCACAGCGTCCTGAGGCATGGGCTGCTCAGCTTCCTCATCTTCGCTGTCAAGTAGTCGGCCTTCAATCTTAACTCGATAAGAAGCCTCCATACTAGGAGTAAAATCGAACGAATCAGAGTTTAGTCCGTTACTTTGCCAAATTTGGTCTTCGACCGTGTTGCTGATCCAAACTCGCAATGTTTTGTATCTCTGGGCTATCGTTTAGTAGATTTCTCGCGGCATCTCCTGATAAGTCTCAAACTAACCTTGGATCCACGGCTCGTGTAGTCGACAATATCTAGACGTTTTCTTGTAATAGTGGCGTCGAGCCTTCGTTCAACATCTCGCAGGTCTTTGTATCGCTGGACACCATCTGCATCAACAATGCTATCCTCTACTCCTTCGGGGATGTTTTTGTCGGTAGGTTTTCGACTACGTCGCTTGGCAAGCTCACTGGCATGAGCCTGAGCCTGTTGTTGTTGAGCAATCTGTGCCTGAGTAAGGGGAACAGAAGGATGAGGCCCAGAGGACATCATAGGCCCTAGCGGGAAGTCCATATTAGCAGCCAAATAGATGAGGTATGCCGAGACTGGGCCAGCGTAGATGGGATATAGAACGTACCAATTCCACCTCGACGCTGGTTCGCCGCATGAGGAGATCTTTGCGGAACCTGTTGGGCGTAAGCGCGATATTGAGGCTGCATTTTGCCGAAAGTTTCAAGGCCTTGCGTTGGATTTCGGTAGGCGTCGGCTGGTGGGATTTTAGAACGATCGTGTCGCGTCGCATCGCATTGCGTCGCGAGAAATCGATAGCTCCGGCTGCACGTCTGATCACGTGATCTCTTCGCGAGCAACACATGAGCACTACCTAGGTACTTCCAGCCAGACAAAACACTACCAGACCAGTCAGAGGTACCTAAGGTTACCTTAGAAAGTACCTACCTAGTAGGTACTAAGTCCCTAGACATCTGATTCTAAGAACTGTCTAGGTACCTGATAGTGCCTGTGTTAGAATAAATTCCTAGACCATTATTCGGTACAGTTAACATGAACTATAGCTACGTGCTTGGCGATTACTATATCGTGTTACTAGAGCCAATCTAAATGTTGCAGTTTAAACCTGCTAAAACAGCAACTCATGTTGATCTTTAGTGGCTTTACGGACTATTGAACGTCCTCTCGATACTAATCAACTTGAGTAATTAGGTCCTTCACTGATCACCTCTAACTTATAACAGATCATCCGTACGCCTGACGCTCGACTGTCATCTACAGCAATAGCTCCCGCTTTCATAGCATTTTGAATGATCACAAATTTTACCTCGTCGAACACCCGCATGTAACAGCATGTCATAGCTATCAAAAACCTTCAGGTTTGAACCAGCCTTTTCCACCGAATACGCTGTCATTCCGTATTATTGTGGGGATACTGGATCTTCAGCATCGCCCATCTTGAAAGATCCCCAAAGAGCTCACGCTGCGCTCCCTCTCCTCCAACACTTTCGGCGAAAAACAGAAAGCAGACCAGTGTTCCGATGCTTGCATACGACCATACGGTGAAGGGAATTGCGCTTCTTGAGATCTAGAAGCCTTGGTCCTTGCGAATCATCAGCCAGTAACCGTGTCCGCTGTATCCTTCGCTCTTTTTCATTCCATCACGCTCAAAAGAAATACACCCCAAAACAATGCATCGGCCAGTCCGCTCAGATGATTAAAACTCCTCAATTAAGACGCCACGCTCTCAATGCCATGAACGTACTGGATATAATCGATGAGGGGCTAAATGCTGAAGGGAATCGACAAGACAGTCCACAACTCATAACCACCCCGAGGTCGTCCATACGACTTTGTCGCCAGCAACTCCTCAGAATGCAGAGCCCAGACCATTTCTTGATTGCCTCTTACTGAACCGGTTGCGCTTAGGTGCCGGATCCTCAGCGTTTCCCTGATTCTTACTCAGATGGTTCCGTCCCTGTCGATCACTTATTCCAAATCCTTCATTATAATTGCCCGGTCCCCCTATCGTACTGGAAGGACTCGATACTTGAGACGACATATCAGCAAATCCACTGTCGCCTCCATAAGAAGTAACCATGCTTTGGGAGAGCGCCATATCTCTGGCTCGCTCCAAGCACTCAATCCAATCAGCGGCGGCAGAACCGCCCTCCGGTGGGGTTGACGACGATTTGGCCTCTTCAAAGGTATAGTGGTGGCCGCCCTGTTTGTGGTTGTAAGTAGACCGATCAAGATATCCATAAACAGATGCATTTGCTTACCGTATTTACACACCATACTGTTTGTCCCTTCGCATCGACCTGGGTTTTCCAAGAGCAGTCTGAGCCTAGTAAGGACAACTCTTGCTTTGCTCTTTTCTCCTCACCGCCGGCTGGAGCAAGCACAATTCGACCGCTCGAAGTAATCATAACCAAACGCTGACGTTTCTTTGTCGTGCTTCCAATGAAGAAACGAGACAACTTCTTATGTCCTTCTCCTGGTTCCTTTCCGTGGGGGCTTGAAGGCAAAGGCGTCGAGACCACCATGAGGTCACCCAACTTGAGAATGCGCTCGTTATTTTTTGTCAACACAGGTGACCATTCGATGTCGAGCTGTGTGGGGGGAGGCAACTCGGTAATTATTCTGGAAGGCCGACTGCCCCCATTGGAAGGGGTGGCCTGTGACCCAGGAGTTGCTCTTGAGCTGTTGTTTGGGTTGGTAGAGTTGGAGAAGCCGTTGAGCTGGATAACCTGAGGCTCTTGCGGGGGCGCTACATAAGGGCGTAAGCGAGGTGCTTTGGTCCTCCAGAGACCTTTTCCGAATGATTGTCCATCAAAGAACTCGTGGTTTTTGATATGCTCAACAGTGAGTCGCCTGGCAGGTTCAAGAACCAAGCAACGCTCCACAAGGTCTCGAGCTGCTGGCGGGAATCCGGGAGGAAATTCATATTCAAGATTGACAATCTTTTGGAAGGTAAGGTACTCACTGCCTCCCTTAAAAGGTGGCCGGCCAGCCAAGAGCTGGTATATGATGCAGCCAAATGCCCACAAGTCGCTGGCCTTACAAGCGTTCTTGTGTGTAAGGAGTTCAGGGCTCACATATTCAGCGGTGCCAACGAAAGACGCCGCACGGCTATCTTCATCGCGTCCTGGGTCAGGAGCGCCACTGGCTGATGCAGTTGATCCATCCTCCCGAGGGTCCTTTAGTAATTTAGCAGTTCCAAAATCCGTAATTTTGACATGCATTTGATCATCCAGCAGCACGTTTTCGGGTTTTAGATCGCGATGGATAACACCCCGAGAATGCATATAATCGATGGCATCGAGAATTTGTGCACCGTAGAATCTAGTGCATTCAATGTCGAAAGTGCCCGTCTTCTTCAGTACACCAAGAAGCTCCCCGCCGTTACATAGATCGAGAACGTAGTAGAGGGACGTCTCGTCTTGGAATGTGTAGTATAATCGGACAATGCCAGGATGCTCGGTGAGTCGGTTAAGAGTATTTTTCTCGATGTTGACATATTTGATCTTCTTCTCCTTGATGATGTGTCTCTTTTCAAGTACTTTGACAGCATATTCTTTGAGAGTCTGTCGATCAGTGGCCATGTATACTGTGCTGTACGAACCCTCTCCAAGAGTACGTCCGAATGAAAAGTCGCGGACGCCTTTCTTGACCTGTCGGACAACAGTCCGTCCATTTGCATCAACTTCCCGTCGGACTCCTACAGCAGCTCCACGCTCCTGCCAGTCTTCTTTGCTGGTGGGAACCGGCGCATCACCAGCGTATGGCTGGTTCGGTTGTGGTCCACCAGGCCCAGCTGCATATCCAACTCCCATACCTCGTGAACTCCCCCTGGGTGGTAACGGACTGCCGCCGGTGTTAAAGCCTGATACTGGTCGACTCGGTTTATTAAAGCGTTGAGGATCTCGTCGGCTAGACTCCCTGACAGGATAGGAGGTATTGGAGTTAGGATCGGGCGCGTTCGGCATACCGTAGATGGACGTCCTCGCTGCCTCCGCTTGAGGTAATGGCTGTGAAGAACCGGCGGAGGGGCTTGGTTCTGGAGTAAGGTCGGATGATTGAGCAGACGGAGTGAGTCGGGGGTCGGTCAGCGAAGATTCGACGCCGGCATCTATAGGATCGAGGTGAATGGCATCATAGGACGAGGGCGTCGTGGATGTGGCTGTTGGTTGAGGCGTGGATGGGAGGGCGGAGGTTGAGGTGGAAGCGGAGAGGGACGTGTTGTGAGTAGTAGAATCTGGTCCAGTAGGAGAAGTTGAAGCAGCGTTAATAGCCTCGGCGGCGTCGTCAGGGTTGGCGATGCGCAGTCCGCCCAGGGCCTGAGAAAGGCTCAGGTCCCCATTCATGGTGGGCGGTAGAGAAGCCTTGGGGCAGATGCTCAGGGGAAGTGGGCAGGCTCAAGCTCGACTCGCACAGGGAAGAGAAACGCGAGTCGTGGGCAAGGGACGGTCGGCCACTGGCGGCGGCGTGAACCGTGGAGCATCACCAATGTTAAACAATCTACGTTGGAGTTGAGAGCGAGAGGTGTCAAAGTAAGGTACGAGGTTGGGATAGGTGAGGTGGTTAGCGACAAATTATTAAAGGCGGATTGTTGCTTTGCGTTGCGTTGCGTTGCCTCGCCTTGTCTTGCGTTAGTAGGTACTGCAGGCGGGCTGTAAACGATGGAGACCAGACTAGGAGGTCGATAAAAAAAGTACAGCGATCCATTTGCTTGGCCGCTCCGCTCAATGAGGTACTTAGTAACCTTGCATACTCCTACTGGATGGACTGTAAAGTACATACGAGGCCACCCCAGCTCAGCCAGCACCAGCCCACCTCAAGATTACGAGAGTACAGAGAAGCGAGAGACGACGCCTTAGACTGCCACCAACCTTGTTGTTTTTTAACTTAAGGGGTCTCCTGGGGAGATTGATGTGAAGGAGAGCCGAGTGAGCCCCCAACGTTTTGCGGTCCATTTATCTGAACACTTTGCTTCACGTTTAAGTTAGTAGGTAAGTATTATGTAGGGAGTGAGTGTGTGGGTGGGTGGATGAGCGAATGAACGAAGCACTTTACATACAGTAGCAGGTGGGTCGCAAAATGCTCCGGACTCTAAAGGCGTATATCAGCAGCATTTCACGTCCGGGTTATTTTGCTACCCACCTGAGTAGTTACTTACATTACCTACTAACCGGGCTATCCACCAGTATGGAATATCCATACCTATTATTTGGCTAATGAAAATGAAGACAACCTACCAACCTGGTAATAGATACTGGGTAAAATCCCGATACATAAACCTAGCATTTAATTACATAGTACCTAGTTGAAGCTGCTCCTGTGTCAACGCTACCTACTAGGTACTGTTGGGCACAGCAATTACCGGTACTCAAGAATAACTCGCAATTTGTTGTTTGGTTTAAGGTAATTAATAGTTAACGGCGTAATACGGATGCACATCACTTGTGAGCCGCATCGCCCTCTATCCGCAAGGTACCTGACTATCACGACACTAGACCTAGTCTTACAGCTCACAATTTCATGGGTTAAATGACCTAGCCTGCCTAGGTCATATCATACTGATTTGTGCTGCCAAGGTCCTCCTAGGCTCACCCACTTACTCAAATCAGGAGTAAAGTCCACTGGGCTTCCCCAGTTCGTATCACATATCGCCAAAATACTTAAAATAGACACCTGTAAAGCAGGGTATGTATGCATGCAATGGGCATGTTTCGATCCGGACTCTGTGTCATAATGGGTTATCTTCGTCGCCTCATTATGTGTGATAGCTACCTGCCTACCTACCTAGGTAGGTATTTAGGTAGGTAAGGTACCTATGTAGGTATTTAGAAGTGGTACCTAGGTTAGCATCTGGCAGGCACTTGAATATGCGTTAGATCAGCTTCAGCCAATGCGGGTGCTCTCTTCGTTTGCCATGTGGACAGCGCTTTCATTGATTCTTTCATGGAAATTATCAACGATTTACCTTCATGGGGATACTTTTCCAGAGTCGAGACATCTCGTTGCGATCATCATGCGTGACTGCTATCTAGCACATCTATTCTTTCACCTTCTGCAGGGCGGTTGTGCATCAAGTTTGAACTGCTGCGAATAATCGAAACCTCGTTTACGTTGATAACGCTAAAAAGGCAAAAGACAGGAGATTTGTCGCTTATCCTCTTTCTTCTTTACCATTCCTACCTACCTACACACCGAGGCACTGACGTTCCGGTGCGGTATAGCACTTCCAAGCAAAAAACTGTGTGCCTGTATTCGTGATGCGCGTGGGTAGTAGAAGATATCCAACCATTGCCTATTGCGTTGCTGAAAGCTCGCCGCGGCAAATTATAAGCATATTTTTTCCATGCTATATCTTGGGTAGAAACTAACAATCTGACGCTGGCATCAACAGGTGCTTTTCGTTATCTCATTTCCTGGAACATTCGGACGCATTTGCGATATTCGAGAGATTTGAGAGCTTGTACGATTGCCACCTACCCTATTGACCCAACAGCTATGGGGGAAGCTACTCCTCCGTCGTTCTTTCTGACGATGAATACCTTCAACGCTGAATCACGGCTGATTCGGGGAAGTTACTGGAATTTATGCATCGAAAGACCAACCCACGGCACCGACTGTGGGAGAGAGAATATTAACGCCTACCTCTCATGGGTCATTTCACGGCAGGACTTGGCAAAGTCATCTTCAAGTACCCAGGCATTCTCAAGATGTTCCGATTAAAGCCCACAACGGTTACGATCACAGCTCCTGAGATGAGCGACGCTGAGCAGCGTAGCCGTTACAGGAAATATCTTGTAAAGCGACAACGTACGAACAGACGACGCATACTTGTCACTACACTCGAAAAAGAGGAAGCCACAATTGAGCACGCTCAAGATGCAAGGATACAAACACCCGACATCAACTCAACTGCTCGACAACGAACGTGTAGTTCGTCGAGCCCAGATGTATCGGCAAGAGAGGAAATGGTTTCCCCGATCCCGTCACCTGATACCAGCATTCGCCAAGAAGCGAACGCAACTTCCTTGCCCGTCCGCACACGGCTCTTCAATATGATTAACAATGTCATCGAACAAGATGAGGATGAAGATAATACTACCCGACAACTGGTTCCAACGGTCGTAAGTATACTTTCCGCTGATCCAACGCGCCATTATTCGCGTGAGTGATTGCAGCCCGAAGCAAAATCTTGAAGTCTGGGTCACAGGGGAGAAAAGAGAATAGGAGGCTAACTAGTAGTTCGAGCTCGGTATACCGACGCGTAGCCTGGAGCAAGAACCTACTTACGACCACGACCGGGACTCGGTAGAACCCGCCGATACCCCGAGAGATATTGAGACGGTAGCTTCGATGATTGCTGACGACCTTAACGTTACACCTCCACGGAGGCATCTGCCCGTGTACAGCGATATTTTATCTGTGAATGAACAACCACAAACGCCATGGCACCTGCCCGAGGCTCGTCACCAAAGCCGATTTAACGGAGCTTTTACGGTGCCAGTTCGAGGAAGACGTACGGAAGCTGACATAGACGATGCGCCGATCACGGTAAGAAGAAGGCGACCTGAACGCGATACTAGCCCGGTAGGGTTGAGAACCCCAAGGCTTCAGGGCTTATACAGGGGCAGTGAAAACATTGACGATATGTGATCTACCGAGATGCATTGTGATGTCAGGAGGTCAACAACATCGGCAAATCCAAGGAAAAGGATATCAGTTTCTTGGGCTCGGCATGAATAAAGAGAGCATAGTGTTATAGCAACTGGGGCCTGCCAGAAGCATGATGACAGGTTTAGCCATGATCGCTGAAGGAGCATTCAAAGCATGCAAATAGTTTCAATCAGCCTCTATGTTTCAAACCGCCGGGTAACCGTGATGGCAGCTATTGCCAAACTCCGTCCTTACAACGACAACAGGAGGCTTCATTGTCAAACAAGTGACCGAATTTTCTGTTGGTCCGGCTCCGAGATTCTCCAACCGTAGCCAGTACGTACTGAGGTACCAGACCTGGGCGGGCAGCCTCTCGCGGCAACGAAAATTCCAGCAGGTAAACTTTGTTGACTGTGCCTGGCTAACCTCAGGCACAAAAAGACAAGATCTCCACTTATTCGAAAGGTTTCTTTTTGACGATACGTATTTGTCTGCGAGCGCCTCAGGCTCTAAGGAGGGAGGTACGGGTAAGCATCCAATGAAGTTCGGAAGTAACTTAAACTGACTCGGACTGGGCGGAAGCCGTGTGGATCGGCCTGGAATATCATGGGAGCTAGATTGGTCAATGGCGGCAGCGGATCACTTGCGAAAAAAAAACTTGGCTGAGATGGGCTTGCTGAGCTCGGCTCAAAGTGGCACGGGGCAACTGGTTTCCAAACCCAGGTTAAGTAAAACGTTGTCCATCCAACCAGATGACTGTTCGAGACATGCTCGAGACCCGCTAAGACGCCATGCCCTTTACGGCTGTGAGACCCTTAACAATTACGCAACCTAGAAGGGGTCAAGCGCGAGTCTTTCAGTGGAGCCTGCCATAGACGGGTACGTACCTGACGCAGCAACTGCGAGGTGCCTTAGCCCCAAGCTAAACCACATTTAGGGCCGGGAGGTTTGCGATAAGCTGATGGCGTGCTACTGTGTGCTTACTGCTTGGCACGGACC
The DNA here is from genome assembly GCA_011034095.1 of Fusarium cf. aywerte. Classification (NCBI taxonomy): domain Eukaryota; kingdom Fungi; phylum Ascomycota; class Sordariomycetes; order Hypocreales; family Nectriaceae; genus Fusarium; species Fusarium cf. aywerte. The sequence goes on along the minus strand of WETZ01000039.1, from coordinate 281,311 downwards.
CAGCTGCAACTTACCGATGCCGGTACAGGAAGCTGATAGTACACAGGCCCAAGGCACAGCATAAAAATATCTCTCGCAAGTAGCTGGTCGCGGATTTCGCCGTTCGCGAAACCAGCACACAGTGTTAACTTCTCACAACTGTTGGAGATCGGAGTGAGGCTGCATGGGTGGGTGGTTAAAGAGCACCTCAACCTGGGGTAAAGAGCCACTCACACTGGACTCACACTCACGCCCCTTCTCTTCTCGTCTCTTCCTCTCCCGTCGCTCTCTCACAGGTTCTTTTACAGCTTTTAATCCTCCTTCTTCCGTTCATCTATTTCCTCCCCTTCTCTCCTCCCTTTCTCACAATTCACCCATCACACATTCTTCAGTCTGGTCTCTGCCTCGGTCTCCCAGTCGAAACTGCCCTCCTATCACGACCTCTCTTCTTCAACTATAGACTACCTACCTCACCTTTTCTTGCCCACGCTCGCCTATCGCGTACCCTCCTTCACACCACATCTGCTCGTGCCTTCTACTGGCCATCCGTGTCGCTTTTTAGTACTCTTTCGTCCTTTCATCTCATCTATCTTGCTCTACTTTTGTCTAAGCGTCCCATCTCAAGTCAACAGAACCCATCACCATCGCGTGTACCGAAGACGCTATAGATGGTTTGTGACATCGCTGACTACTAACCTATCAACTACTTCCAGTTTTTTTCTTCCCAGAGAAGAACGCTTTTCACAATGTCGTACTTCAGCTCCCAATTCTCTTCCTCTCCTGTCCTTACCATGTCTCCCCAACATGCCCACCAGTCCATAGGCATGGCAAGCTTTGGACACCACACACCACCTCGATTTGCACCCATGCCAAGCCAATTTGCAGCCGCTCAGCCTGTGCGACCTGCCGCAGCTGGCAGAAAGCGTTCCCGGGACGAGGCTTCCGACAATCTCGAGCCTGACATCAAGTCCCTGCCCGTTGAAGAGCCCGAAGAGGAATGGATTTATGGCCCTGGCATGACCCTCATCAAGAAGAGCACGGGTTATGTCACCGATGCAAGCAGTCAATCCGGCACTTGGGTTGAAGAGAAGAAGGCTGCTGAGGAAGCAGCCATCAAAGAGGCGCGCTCCCTGATCAGAAACCCTAAACTGCAGCGTGTATCTCCCGCATTGTCAAGCGCCCCTGCAGTCAGCACCTCTTCTCTCAAAACTGATGCCAAGCCTGCCATTGAGGGACCCATTGTCGATAATTTCACGATGCATCTCGGCATTGGCTGGCGAAGAATCAGCGAACAAGATCACATCCAACAAGCTGCTCGAGGCTGGGCCCGCTACATCGAAAACCACTTTCCTGTTTCCAATGCCAGAATTCTTCTCGAGAGCAATGGCCTGCAGTCATATCTTGTCGAAGCCAACGAGGGCTTCTTCTTGTTCGCCGAGAACCTACGACAAGGTCAACTTGTCAGCCAGACAGCTGAAGGTGCACTTCTAAACCTTCAATGCTCTCCGCCCCTCTTTGACGGAATGGAGGTTCTCTCCGCCGCTGAATCTCCTCGACCAGCCAATGCTGCCCCCGATATGGATATGCGAATGGACTAAAAAAGGTTTACTCGGGAACATTTCTTTTTCATTCAACTGCATCTTATTTTTCGTCTGCTATCTACTCGGAGTTCACGGTTTGCCATGCTTAAGGATTGGGATTGGGACTGGGAAGGGAGCCTTGGGATTGACGGGAAAGGCCACTAAGAGCGAATGCCATAGACTCGGACAGTCATGGCCCGATATCAAATGATTGCAATATATTTTATTCACCAATAAACATCTTACCATATGCCACATAGAGTGATTCTGCACATGCGCTAAAGAAGTAATTGTGTGTTGACTTAATGTAGGCCCGAGGAGAATCGGAAAACTTGACCTCTTGGAGCACAAGAGACAAAATCACTGAGTCGGTCTATCGCTTTTTAGCCTACATTTTTGGTTCATTTATTTTCCCCATCTTTCTTTCTAAAGTAGACAGTCCGGCTCGACAGGTTGCCTTTCCACCCGACTGTTAGCGGAGAAAAACGCCCGCTAATGACACGCGTTGATCCTTGGCGTCGTTTTCGCGAACCGAAAAGTCGACGCGTTGTTCAGCTTGGCCTTGGTCCATGCTTCTGTTTAAGGATTGCGGCAATCAATCAATGATGAGTTTGAGCGCAAACTTAACCTGGTTGCAAGGAACTTGAATTGCGATGCGATCATGCATGATTTGGATTGTGGATAAGAAGACATGCAACGGAAGGATCTCAACATTTGTCTATGCGATGCAGGTCATGTTGTGAACACCAAGCAACCACTAACAATGCAGAACATTCAAGCGAATCACCCAGACACCAATGAAGTGTGCATGTATGCAAGCAGCTTTAAACGGTCCGTTATTACAATATATGGAGTCAGTCCCTTGCAGCAACAACTCCTTTTCGACATATGGCGTCCATAATCGGCTAATTTTCGGCNAAAAAAAAAAAAAAAAAAAAAAAAAAAAAGCTCTGTCGAGATTATATGAGACGTTTTCACTAAGCGCCAAGTACCTAGACGCACGTTGAGTTATCCATCTTGATACCAAGGAACAAGCAAAATGAGTCCCTTATCCTGGGTCAAATTCGGGACAGATGTTTAGCATCTGTCTCTCAGACACACTTTGGATTTTGGGCGGAGCATAGACTATGTACAACCTTATGATGGTATTTCCAACAAAGGTAGACATATTCTAGAAAGTCTCATTCGTATCTTTAGATGACCGTCCGTAGTGGCACTCACATGAGCTGTCAGATGCATTGGAGGGGACCACGAAGGCATACAGCAGGACCTTATTGTTCTGCTCCAAGTACCTCACCTTTTTTACTGAGATAGTATGAAGATATTCCAGATGCCTGTTATTTACCAGGTGTCAAAATCCAAGAAGAAGAATAACCGATACCACGCAAAGATCCAAACGTAACTGTTTCGATCAAGTCCCTCAGTTTTAAGCAGGCACTTGCTTATATCGAAGTTTATCATAACCATCAGTCCTGCTCTTTTCCTCGGACTCGGTGCCCATCAAGGAGTGATATCTACGGGTTGCGGTTCTGACAGGTATTAATATCTTTCGCATATACGGCATTCGGATTATAAGAACTCGTATTCACTGTTCATTGCATTTAGAATGGAGGCCTATATACCCGGAGCGGTTCTGGCTCAGGGGAAGCGTACGCCCATCCTCTGGGCTCCAATTGAGCTGACGAGGTACCTGGGGTCACGGTTTAGATAGGCCGAGACCGTTGGGATACCTTGCAATAGCTGGGGCCGTCGTACAGGTTTTAGGTACTTCGCGCAACAAGACTATTGGCCAGATTAAAGCAATACTTTGGCCAAGGCTTGAGTAACACCAACTCGATGGAACATTTGGCCAAGAAGAGGTATAGAGGTAGGTTTGAGACAAGGTAACTTCCATATTCTCAGTATCATCATTATCACAGGACTTAGGTAGGCAGGCTTACAGCAAGGCTCCTTCGCCATCTCCGACACCGCATCAATTACCTACCGAGTCTAGCTGCCTAGGTGCTTTATTGTTTTTGTTTGGCACCTGAAGCAGCCTGTAGTATCCCAATTACAGAGCTCTTCTTCAGTTGAACAATCCACCGCCATCGATCCTACTGCCATCGCATTACAATATAACCCCAGCAATGTCGAGCGCAAATCAGCTCTTTCTTCTTGCCGACCATATCAAGCTCTCGCTTCTTGAGCGACAGCGAGCAAAGAACCTGAATCTCGAAGGCGATTCACAGGATGGCCACATCTCCCGATCCTTTGACCAGTTCCGCGATGGGTTGATCAGCCTCCGCGAGGAGGAGCAGCGGTTGACCTTAGCTGGCGATACAGCGTATGTCCGACTAACTTGCGTGCTGCTATTATCATGACTGACGCCCGCAGTCTCGCTTCAGACCTTACAGAATCCATCTCCTCGCTCCAGAAACAACACGACGATCTCACAACCCAATTCCGAGGCCACCCCTCCTCCTCAGCAACTGAAACTCTCAACCATCCCAACTCGGAGGAGCTCACCGAAGATTTTGAGCACGCAGCCTCTACATCACCGACCTCGCGAAAGCCAAAGACCGTCCGTTTCAGCGACACCCCATCTTCCCCATCCGCAGAGCTTTTCGGACGTTACCGCGATGATCCCGAGGACAACGCAGGCTACCGGGACGAGGCTCAAGGAATGAACAACCAGCAGCTTCACCAGTATCACGCTCAGATTCTCGAACAACAAGATGAGCAACTTGATCGTTTGGGCGAGTCTATTGGACGTCAGCGTGAACTTAGCATGCAAATCGGCGACGAACTCGATAGCCATGTTGCTATGCTTGATGAGGTTGAGGCTGTCACCGATCGCCATCAAAGCCGATTGGACCGCGCAAGCAGAATGCTTGGGAAGGTTGCTCGCGGTGCAAGCGAGAATAAGCAAATGACCACCATCCTCATTCTCATCATTATCCTCGTGCTTCTCATTGCTATCCTGAAATAATCGAGTTGCTTATCATCTGTCTCAGAACGTAACAAGCGGCGTAGCGCATCAGTTGGAGTTATTGGAGTCATTAGTACGGGTGTTACTCAAGGTCTATCACACATGTCAATAACCAATCTTGTTCTTTCACACACTTCAAGAGAAACGGATGGCTTCACATCCATCTTTACATACGCGCGGAGGCGCTTCGTAGCAAAGCTCGTCAGAAATAGTGGTCAGGTTAGGATTCTCATTGTATCATATTATCATTCTCTCAGCTTCGAACTCTCCAGTTCTGAACATGACTTACAGCCTAGAGCTCCATCCCCCAACTACAGATCAATTCGAACAGGAGCCCTTCAACGAATAACGTCTCCTTCCTTGTCAATGCCCTCAAGGCCCTCGAGGATATCGCTTCCTGCCAGAATGCCAGTGGCACCTACAGTCACGCCCCTTTCCCGTGACCACACTTCATGGAACTTGATGCTCTTATCGCTCGACGCAACAACAATGCATCCTTCTGCCCCCCCTCCCAGGGCAGTTGGGTCGTCGGAAGGTGGCCCTCGGGGATAAGCAATAGCGTACAGAGCTCGTAAGTCGTCCTCCCAGGGTATTGCTGCAACTTGTCTGCATTCTGGCCAACTGAAAACGCTGACCCGATACGGGTGCTCTGGTGAAGGGTAACCGAACGTGGCCGCAATTTCTCGCCGGGTTGTGTTCCATATGAGCGAGGTAACCTGGGCTGATACTGATATCGTTGCCAAAGCTGCCCCTGATGGTGTGTGGAAGAAGTGAATGCACTTGTCATTAGAGCCACCTCCTGTGGCGACCAACTCACGCCTCCAGGGACAGAAAGCAATAGCTTTGACAGCTGCGCCGTGGTTCCAATGGTGCTTCGTAATGCCAGGGCCAAGGCAGCGGACGGCATCAGTAGCATTTGACACTGGCCGCAACTGTGCCGCGAAAGTGCCCACGGGCCTTTCATCACTCTGGGGGAGACTTATAAGCTGTGTGACTCTTGTCTCGATACCGCCATAGGCGCTGCTAGCTTCAATGCGCGCTCGATATCCATTACCTGGTATGGACGGCTCAGCTTGTCGCCCAATAACTTGATCAGCATCGAAAAGACAGCAGAGATTGTCGTTACCCCCCGAGGCGAATAGACGACCATCGTATGACCATGCAAGACCGCATACCTGCTGACAGTGAATATTGCTGATCCTGGCTATCAACGATACTTCACCAGGCCATGTATCCCGTGTAACTTCCCAGCCTATCGGCCACTCTACCACGTAATAGTAGATGTTGCCCATCTCATCGCCGACCACCAAGTCCTCTGTCTGAACTTGAATACCTGGGGTAAAGGGGTTCTTGGAAGGTCGCAGCGTACAGGTAGGACGCCAGCTAACACAGGAAATGGGGAACGCCTGACGTACTTCGAACCGTGGTAGGGTGTCGAAAATAGATTGGAAAAGGACACGGCCGTCTGAATGTCCGATTCCAATCACAGCTTTACCCCCTTGCGTTGACGAAAAGGCGACCGACGTTAACTAAGTGCCGGGAGGAGTACTATGGAGTAATTGGACACCGCGAAACTCGGACCAAGCATAAAGCAAGTTTCCGAGACAGACAACCAAGGTGTGCGTCGTAGCTGAATATGCTAATGGCGAGCAGTAGAAGTCATCTTTGAGGTTTGGTGCATCAAGCACTCTGGAGTTTATTAGTTCGTTGCGTCTTTGATGTTCTTGTTCACCTACCTGAACGGAGTAGCTGGGAGAAGGCGTTGCTTTGCTGGTCTTATGGGAACTATCGTCGGTTAGTCTCAGACTATGCAAAGCTGATAATATTGAACATACCAGACCACTCTTCTTTGTTAGCCCACTGATATCCATTCCAACACGTTTGACTGAACTCCGCCTGGGGATGATGATATCTTGGGCTTCGAGGTATCTGCTGACTTTCTGCGAACTCGAGGATTTTGCGAACCTGATCAATCTTGAGAGCCGAAGCAATGCGACCTTCATACTTCTCTTTCTCGACTGATGTACTGACAAGACCTTCCTGATAAGGAGTGGGAAACAAACGGGCGTTCGTTCCACGTCGGACGAGATGCCCTTGCCCGTCGTCGACTGCAATTGCGCTGGGTGCAACACCTCCAACTGACCACATGGCTCCCATACTGACTTGGCGTTCGCCTCCACGATTCTGCAGAAGTTGGCCTAGAGCGACGCCTATGAACAAGATATATGTTAGCACGGGAAGTAGGATGGACTAGTTTTCGAACCTCTGTCTTGAAAAGTGTCGTCAACTCTGAAAGGAAAACGTGGATCAGGGTCTAGAACACGACGTTTTAGGACAAAAGGATCGGCCGAAGCACTATTGTTGCGCTTTAAACGCTCTTCTCTGGATAGATCCTGACTCGGTTTTGCAGTTCGATATCTTTCAGACGATGGAGAGACGAAGTCACGCCTTGGAATATATCTGTCCAGTTTTCTGTTGTGGTCAATCCTTTTGTCTTGCAGGGGTAAGCGACTGGGATTCTGTGAACAAACGAAGGGAGAAACCACGTTTGACCTTTGCTTGGGGTGGTATAGTTCGGGTGTTCGAGGAATCACAGCTTGGGCTTCTTTCTGCTTAGCTGTGGGAGGTATTGGCTCTGAATCGCTCTCAGGCAGCTTCAACAAAGGAGTGTCATCTGGGCCAGATCCGTCGAAAGAAAGGAAGCATCTTTTCCGGATACTGGGTGAGTACTCGAAAACATCCTCTGCTGAACTATACCCAGAATCCGATGGACTTGTTGGTTGCAAAACTGCGTCGCACTTCCGTCGAGTAGATCGGGGACGGCGAGGTGGCAGCCGAAACATTCTTGTCGATGCTTGGTGTAGCTGGGGTCGCAGATTTCCTTAAGACCCAGAGCATAGAGAAACGAATGAACTGCTATCTATGATTGGAACAATACTGCCGCAATAAGACAGCCCTTTACTTGACAGCAAGTCGTTCTGTCTGGCCAGATGGTGGAAAAGTATTGATGCTTGTCGAAAGAAGTTTGTAGGGAAGAGAGGTTAGGGCGAAGAGGCAGAAACGAGTGACTGCAGAGAGGAAGGAGTCATGCCAGTTATTGATGCACATATGGCACAAACGAGTAGCACCTGCTTATTTTATGATGCTATAGGTATCCAAACTTTTCTCAAAGCTCGTGACAAGTACTAACAAACGGAAAACGTCTGATTCACGTCAGTGAGTCTCTACCTAGATTTTCTAATCGTCTACTCATACTGCTTGCTGGGGCACAAAGGTAGGTTTACTATTTGTTTTATGACAGGATAGAGGAAGCACTCACAGGTGAAATTAAACATGATAATAACACAAAGCTGCTAAAATACTCGTGCTGTGCCATAATCTCAATTGTAGGCTCTCGGCGAAGGCATATCAATAAAAAAGAAACAATTAAGAATTAAGTTCGGACCATCACCCAAATATCTCTCCCACGAGCCCGATCAGACTTGTACCTGTCTGCCAGGCATCCCTGAAGCAATATTTGCATATCGCGAGTCTGGAAAGTCGAGCCAGTTCTCGGTCATATCCAAGGTCTCCAGGAAGTTGTAGCTTGTACTAATGAGTGACTCGTTACCCTTCTTATCTCCGGACGCCTCCCAGAACATACTCCCCCCAAGGCCGTGGCTTAAGATATAATCAATCTTCTTCTGAACAGCGTCTGGCGTGTCGTAAGAGATTAACTCGTGTTTTCTAGCATCGTAGCTATAGTAGGCTTCGGCTTCTTCGTCGTACTTGATCTCTGCGCCAGGTTTGGGCAGCGCCTTGTAGTCCCAAACACCCCTTTCCCAAGAGCCTTGTCCAACATCAGTGAAAGATTTGCCGATACCCAGACTGCCTTCGAACGAGCGACCATAGATAGGCATACCAAGTACTACTTTCTCTGCCTGAACACCAGCATCGATGTAGTCCTTGATGGCCTCGTCCGTATTGTATGGATTGACACTGGCCTTGTAGGGGAACAAGTTCGCATTGTGACCACTGGCTCTATCCCAGCTCCCAGAATAGTCGTAAGCCATCAGGTTGATTTGATCAACAGTTCTGCTAATGTTTCCAAGGTGTAGCTTATTATATTTCTCGCGACCAGCAGGCGCCGCAATGGATAATGGGAAACGATGGTCGAGACCGTTCTGGGTGGCATAAGAGTCCAGTTCATCTCGAACGGCCAGGAGAAGTAGGTCAAAGTTGGTAGATTCGTTTTCATTGCTGGGATACTCCCAGTCTACATCGATTCCATCAAATCCCCAATCTTTCATCAGGGTGACGGCAGATTTGGCGAATCTGAGGCGGTTCTCAGGGGTACTGGCGGCAGACGGAAAGTTGCTTGACCACGTCCATCCACCAATGGACAAAAAGACCTTAAGGTGTCGGTGAGCTTTCTTCAACAGAAACAGCTGCTTTACGCATCCGTACGCGTTACCTCCCTTATCATTCCAGCCTTTTCCTGGTTTAGCTATCGACAAGGAATAATCGATGGGAACTCACTGTCTGTTTCGTAATGTTTTTCGAGGTCAGCATAACTATCGCCAGTGTACCTATAGTTGTCTCGTCAGCATATGTCCCAGAGAAATAGTATGAGACGTACACCATTCCATTAGGCTTGACATTTAAAAAGGCATAGAATACTTGAGTGATCTGGGAAACCTGAAGATCTTGAGGTTGGAAGTTCCTTCTATATATGCCCCTATAACACGTCAGCAGGGAACTCGAGTTATTATAGATCGCTCCACAAACCAGTTGGCAAAATATACAGCGTTGACATGGTTTTGGGTTTGTTGGATGGTCTTTTCTAAATGAGATGATCGTCCAAGGAGGAGTGCAAGGCACAAGGTAACCTGGAAGATGACAATAGCTGCCAGCGATCGGCGAATGGACGCCCGCATTCTTCAGTATCTTTGGATTGTGTAAGTTTCCGGTTGATAATTTGCCTAGCTTCAAATTTGGATAAGAAGATTTCAGACGAGAGTACCTACTGCCTATGGCTAGAGTGGAGGTAGGCAAGAAGGAAGATCAGTAGACAAAGAGAAGGAAGGCGCAAGAGGAGAGAATATATACCTACCTACCTAGGTAGGCAGGTACTCTATAAGTACAAGGCAAGTATCTTGGGCGACACTTATACAGAGATTCAGGGCCGTAACCAATCTACTAGGTACCTAGGTACTTATGGACATTGCTTCTTCTTTGTCTCGATGAGATCTATGTGCACTCAATGCGTCGGTGCCGAATGTCTTTCTCATTACAACCTGCAAGGCTGCTGCATCACATATGTTGTCCTATGTGTCAGTCAATACTGTAACACGCCAGAGTCACCATCATGTAGATGCTTGTGGCCCTATCGGTGAACACTTTACAGTGAAAAGAAGGGCATTCAAAGCTGTAGCTGACGCCAGACTATCTAGGTTCTTTTCCTCGTGCGTCTGGGGGCTCTGAGGGGGACCGTCCCGTGAATCGGCTACGGGTTTGGATCGGAGTAAAGATCTCATTCTCGTACCACGAGCACATATACTGTTGAGATTGGTAGGCCATGTTCAACACACTATACCAAAACCCTCCTTGGAGGTTACAGCTGCAGGTTTCAGCTTGTAGGTGTGTCCGCCCAAAGCAAGCTGTCCGTGCTCGATCAAGTGTATGTATATTCAAGTGAAACTCTATATTTACTCTTGTTGAATCTAGTGTCCATGACCTGACAATAATCGTTGTGCTGGAGTCGCTTGCGCTACGCTCAAGCTCGGTGATTGGAAGAATGGGGGTGATGGTTTGAGCTTCCGACTGACCTATTTGATTTTCACAATCACTGCTCATTTCAGAGACAACAAAGGTCGACGCTTCGATCTTGGATATTCCACTAAGTTTTTCTACTCTCCATGTGACCTTTGGTGAAAACTCAGAACCAGACCTGTGCAGTGAGTTGCAAATGAAGGACGATTACAAGTAATTGTGTGTCCGACGTTACCTGTAACAATCATTTGACGATTTTATGATGGCAACAAAGTATAGCCTATCTACACAGGCTCTTTCCAAATACGAAGACTGAATCAATTTGCACTTGTATATGGTGCCAAGTAAAAAAGAAAGTAACAGGTTCAACAAGTAGCTAAAGCTGGAACTTCTATATATTGATACAAGGAGCAGTGGTTCGCGTCTGGCTACCCTACACTTGACGTGGGGTCAGAATCACGTCCCTCATCGGTAACAATAAGCAATTACGAACTTGCGTCTAATCACCCATCAGTGCTGGTGACTTTCAGAACCAGATAACTAAGCAACTACGCATCAATATGACCAGCGTTAGTGTTCATTCCTGCTGAATACCCGCATTTACCGTAACTGATGCTGATTTGAAGGCATCCAGCACGGCATAGCCCGCACTGCGCGGTCCCGGACAGAAGAGCAGCGCAAGCAGGACTTGGTCAAGATCGAAAAATACCGTAATCTTGAGGACGAGATCCGCCATAAGGTCAGCGTTATGTCTATACGCTATAAACGATACACTCTTCTTACATGCGCGAGCAGATATCTGACAATAATTACGGCGCCGAGACATTCCAGCTTACCTCGAAGCTTCTGCGTCTCAACCCGGAGTACTACACGATATGGAACGCCCGCAGGCGCTGTCTAATCTCTGGCTTGTTATCCAAACCGTCGGATGGATCGCCGCCCTCGAAGGCGTCGCAGAATATTTCAGCGACCGGCATTCACACAGTCTCTTCCGCCGCTTCGTCGTCCTCATCCTTGACAGAGACCCCGCCGCGCCCCAACCCCCTGACAGCTGGGAAGACTGGTACAACGACTGAAAGTGATGCCGACGCCGAAGTGATCCGTGCCGAGCTGGCATTTACTGTTCCCCTTCTTTTGGAATTTCCAAAATGCTACTGGATATGGAACTATCGACTGTGGACACTTGACCGTGCAATCGAAAGGCTCGACGCATCCGTAGCCCGACGCATTTGGGAGGAAGAGCTGGGTCTTGTCAGCAAGATGCTCACCAAAGACCGGCGTAACTTCCACGCTTGGGGCTATCGACGCCACGTCGTAGCGCAGCTCGAAAGCCCTCTATTGAATGGCCAAAGTCTAGTAGAACCCGAGTTTGAGTATACCACTAAGAAGATCCGCGGGGACCTTTCTAATTTCTCAGCGTGGCATAATCGTAGCCAGCTCATAACGAGACTTCTCACCGAGCGCAATGCGGACGATGGGTCTCGCCAGGCCTTTCTAGACCAAGGTAAGTCTCCGGACCACTACATGCTACTTAGCACTGCTGACTTCAGATAAGAACTTGAACTCGTCGACGAGGGTCTGAACGTGGGACCTGATGATCAGTCGTTGTGGTACTACCATCAGTTTCTAGTGTTGAATCTGGCCGATTCTACTTCCAGCCGCCAAATAGCTCCGAACCTCACAGTGGATGTCCGCAAATCATATATCGAACGTGAAATAACCAACATCAAAGACCTATTAGAAGACTACCCCGATATCAAATGGATCTACGAGGCTCTTATCGAGTATGCGATGGCCTTGGCCCAACTCGTTGGGCAGTCACTTGAGCCTCAAAGCAAAGTTGAGGTAGCGTCCTGGCTAGACGTTCTGAAAAAACTAGACCCCAAGCGGAATGGGCGATGGCACGATTTGGAGAAGCAGTTGGGTTTATCACGGTCATAACAGTGGCCGCATGCATCTGCAATTTCATCCACACAGCGACATAAACAGTCCACCTTCATAGCAATGAATGTATGTTGAAAATTGGCTTGTGTCTCGTCCTATTCCCAAACCATTAGAATAGAACATATGCTATAACGAAACCCAGCATATCCTTCTAATAGGTATCAATGTGCTCATAAATTGAAAATGCTTTATACATGCCCTCAACGCCCTCTTCCTCTGCCTCTGCCCCTTCCCCGTCCTCTACCTCGACCGCGGCCACCCCCACGGGCAGAGCTTTGTCTTGCAGGAATGTCACCGTCGCTATCTGAATCTGAGTCTGCGTCTGAGCCTGCCAATGAGTCACTTGGTTCTGCCTCCGAGTCCGTATCCCCAATTCTGACCACGGTTGGTTGCGCAGGTCGTCTGATGGATGGGGGTGGTGAAGGACTTTGTGAGCTCCCATGATGGACGGGGGATACCGGAGGCTGTCCGCCGATGAACTCATCATCGGTGCTCGGACTGTGAGAGGGCTCTTCTCGGTCATCAGCGATTGGGTCATCAGCCACCTCTGAGGGGGCCTCAACATCCGGGGTAGGAGTTGTGGCTTCTGATTGTGTGGCAGTTGCAATGCCGGAAACGCCCTTTGACTTTCGTTTGCCAATCTTAAACTTCTTTCCTTTAAGTGCCATTCGCTCAGCCATAGACATAAGATACGTCCCTGCGCCTTCATTCAGTGATGGCGGAGGGGAGATGGTTGGTCGGCTGGGTTCGTTGACGCCGCCATCTGATTGTTGAGTGCGGCGAGCTGATCTAGAGACACGGCTCTCGTCTCGAGCGTCTTCTTCAGATGTACCAACAGGGGTAGAAGCAGTCGCGATGACAGTCGCAATTGACTTCCTTGGTCTTCCCCGGCGTCGAGGCTGAGCAGGCTCTGTTATAACCTCCGGAGCACCTTCAGCCAGTTCAGCAGCGAGATTAGCCTCCAACTCACGGACCATCCTCTCATGCTCAACGTCGCTATCGCTGTCCTGGTTTTGGGAAGACTCCTCAACGATCTCAGCCGATTCATCAGCGGCTGCAACCTGGGACAAACGTGATTTTCGAGGCCGGCCTCTTTGTCTGCCCTGAGGCTTTTGGGATGAATTGGTAGGCATGGATTTCGCAACGGAAGATGCATTCTTAGGTGGACGACCACGCCGTTTAGGAGTCTTCGTTTCAGTGCTAGAGGCCGGATCCATCTCGGCGGGGGACTGTGGGCTAGAGGATGAGGGTGTTCCAAATAGAGCACGAACTGCATCGGCAGCTAGATCGACAGCCGACTTCTTGCCTTCATTTGCGCCACTTTGAGACGATGGAGTCTTTACTTGCTGAGCTTGCTCCTCTTCGAACTCATCTGAGTCCATTTCAGCTTCGACGTAAGATGCTATTGGTTTGGCATGCCTGAGCTCGGGTTCGTTCGCGTCAAACAACAGCTGACCCCGTTTCTTAGGCAGAGCCGAGGCTGGAACTTCATCAGATGTAACCCGGGCACCTTCCGTCTCAACGTCTTGCGCTACGCTTTGGTCCCTGGTAGCCTGATCAGGTTGATCCATAACAGCTTCAGGAGCAGCAGGCGGCCCATTGAACAAAGCAGGGTCCATACTATCCAGAAAATCTGCTTCTGGTTCAGCTGCGAGGCGAGGCTTTTTGTGATGTGACTTGCCAACGACAAAATCTGGATCTTCGTTCTCTCTTTTAGCCTTTCTCTTTGCTGCCCGAATAGATTTCTTGACAAATTCAGGAACATCTAGATCTGACGGTCGTATCGCCTCCTCTGACGGGGCCTGGAAAGGATCAAAGAGGATCTTGTCCGGTGTATCGTCCGGCTCATAGTAGCCCATACCGATGCGCTGTCGAGCCACCAACGAAGGATCTGGGTATAATGATGCATCGACATCCTCCAATTGAGATATATTAATAGTCATAGATTCGTCTGCTCGTTCACCATTCCCTTCAACGTAACCTGGCAGAGGCCCTTCGACAGTGTCATCAGCCATGGACTGATCGTGTTGACCACCAAGGACATGACTCTGGTCTCCGTAACCGTTCATGCCGGATACATGCACGCCGTTCGCGCCGTCCTGTATAGCCTGCTCTGCCTCTTCTTGCTCTGAAATTTCTTGCGCCTTTGCGCTGTCGGCCTGCTCTCGCAACCTTTTCATTCGTCTGCTGTCCTTGCTGCGGCTTTCTTCTCCAGCGGCCTTGAGCCATGAGAGGTTGTGAACGCGAAAGTCCACAAGCGCCTCCACACTTCGATCGTCTGCGATAGGACGCGTATCGTGTCCTAGCAAAGTGTTTTTTGGCGTGTAAGGGTCTGTGTTACCTACACGACGACAATGACCACAATTGCAGATGCCCAAGCACTTGGGGCACTGCCATTGCTCATCCTCCAAAACCTTCTGCGGCAACATATCGAAAGCTCTATAAAGAACGCCATAGCAGTAAGATTCAGTGCAGCCAGGGTTTGTGCATTGGTGCACTCGGTAAGCGTAGTCCTTGTGGCAGCATACGTGGCATCGTCGAAGCTCTCCATGCTTCTTCTTCCTCTTATATTTCTTCTTTGGCCTTCCTTCGCCATCAACTTCTGGCTCCGAGTCACTTGGTGTAATTTCACGTTCGGGCTGGGTAATATCCTTCCATGGTCGTCTTCTCAAAGCCTCCTGGCAAATTTGTGCAAGTGACTTTTTTGCAGAGCGCTGTCGGGCGATCTCGAGGGGCTGGGGCGAAGATTCAAAGTCAACAAACCCATCGTTCTTGATAATCATAGAGCGCCAGTCCTCGTAATTGCTGACTAAGTCAGCCCAAGTCCACTGTTCGCACCATTGCAAGCCTGAAAGACATGCGCAAGATCGACCCATGGCGTAGCATTCCATACAGACGTCATATGTGTCCTCATCGCCGTTGATGAGCATACGAGTGCAGTGCTTGCATGTCAGAAACCTATTGAAGATATTGGATCTGCAATATGAACAAGTAATGCAAGAGTCAAACTCAATAAACTCGACCTCTTTCTCCTTGAATGCGAACATTTCATCCAGTAGAATCTCAGTAAAAAGTGCAAAGAGCTTTTTGAAGTCACCGGCGAGTTGCTTGGCACGAGGAGAGCTCCTGAGAATGTCTTGTCCGATTCCCATAAAGCTTATAGAAGTCATTTCCGCATTCTCTTCCAGATTTTGGAGTTGGCGATAGTACTTTTGCAAAGTGAAAAAGATTATAGCTTTGTTCTTGTACTGTTCATCACGACAGACAAGGCGAGCCTTAGGAAGGGCTTCGTGTAGAGCCATCTCAAGTGTTTCAGCTGTTGTGCGATTCCAAGCCACCTTGATTGTTCGGGTACCTCGGTTCCAGACTTGGTGTGCGGCCAGGGGAGGGACTAGAATAAAATCGCCGACTCTTTGTTCGACAATATATACGTCGAAAGGCGCTTTCTTCCACGCATTGATCTGGGCAAAGTGTTTCTCGATTTCGATATCGTGGCCTAACATGGAGAGGAAGTACTCGCGCACAACCTCACGATCCTTGCTTTCCGTCATAAACCAGATCGAGCTGCCAGGCTTCTCGCCTTTGTCATCACCAGATGCTTCCACCATAATATTTTGACCCAACGATGCACACATTTCACGATGTGCCGGAGTGTATGTGCCTTCATGTCCGATGTAGCACATAAGATTTTGGGCGCGCATCCCCTCTGGCAAACTTGACATCAGGTCACCGGCTGGTGCTGCAGCTTCATCGCGGAATGCGTCTTCGTCCTGTCGTGAGCCTCCGGCTTCGCTGGCGTTCTCATTTAGGTAAAATAGGTTCGGGTGGATAACTCTCTGCAATGCATCATGCCACTCGGGAGGACAGTCGATATCCTTGAGGTAAAGACGCTGGCGCCTCTCGTCACGAAAGTTGTTAGGAGTCCACTGGTTCGTGAGCTGTTTCATGGATCGCAGGTAGTGGCCCGTTGTCATAGGGATGTCGGTCCCAGCTGTGATGTCTCTCACATTCTCCTCTGTAGCTAAAATCAGCACTCGCAACAGTTTTGGAAAAGGGGATAACATACGTGTTTTGTCATGTGTCTTTTCAAGCCAAGCGACATCGAACAGCCCTTTCGGAAGAGCCGCATCCCATCCGTCAATGATCAAAGGTTTGCCGCCGATGATTACGTGAATCAGCACAAGCTTCTCAAACTCCTGTTGACCAAGACTGCGTATTTGGTTTCTCGAAACGCGCTGAGCCCATTTGAAATTAGGTGACTTATCAACAAGGCTATACAAGTCCAGATCGGGCGGTATGGGATCAAATTTGGCCTGCGGATGCAGCGAGGTCGGCATCGTGTTGGGCTTCTGTAGTGCTACGTGCAAGCATAGCTATAATGAGTGGGGTTGCGCTCAACACAGGATATCAGGATAAGTGCTGGTCGCGTGGGGGATTGTGTCGCAGGTTATTAGCTACACAGAATCAAGCTGGAAAGCCCTTCTTCCCATGCCACCCCCTTCGATACACCGGTTCTTATTTTATTTTCGTTGAGAAGTATTTGGGTAGGTGTTGGGAGGATTTACAAAACCCAAGACCTGCCTGTCATTAGTTCGCGTTGCAAGCTGGAGTGTTGCTTCGAAATGCGCGACCAATCAAAAGCCCAAAGGTGATCCTTATGCAAGCACGTGATAATCCCATCTCGTATCCACACACCAAGCTAGGTCGGTGTCACTGGAGCTCCGCTGTGGTCTAGGTTAGGTAAGGTACCTAGTAGAGAGGTGCCAGGATTAGGTAGTCTATTCACTTTATAATTCAATTTTTGTACTCAAGTTTGTCAGAATCGAAACTTTAGTGGGCTGGCATTGAGGTCTTGCGTGACCAGATTTCACTCGACGGGCTATATGGTAAGCATTATATGACTTTTAACGTCGATTGCTAGATGGTGTTCTCATTATTTCTGTAGGTCCGTAGGCCTTGATCCATGAGATTAAATACACTTTCCACGGCTTCGGCCTGGGCTCAATGTCGAGGCATCACAAGGCAAGCATTGAGAGCCCACAGACAGTTACAAGCACGGCCTTCTCTCGTTCGTGTATCGAAGACCCCGAGGCAGTCATGGCTCAATACCCAGCGAGCAGCTGCGTTTCACGAAGTCAAATCTCAGTCATCAACTGTGGCTGCTCGAGATCTAGACTCACCCACAGCTGTAACAACACCAGCACCTTACAAATCGCCGGAGACCGGGCTTCTATCCAAGATGCCAGCATCGTGGGTTCCTTACGCTGAACTGATTCGACTTGACAAGCCTGCCGGAACCTACTACCTCTTCTTCCCATGTCTGTTTTCTACACTCATGGCTGCCCCAATGATCACGCCCATGGCAACACCAGGCTCCGTCGTTGGAACTTCATTTCTTTTCTTCTCTGGAGCTCTCATTATGAGGGGAGCTGGATGCACCATCAACGATCTTTGGGACCGGAACCTCGATCCACATGTGTCACGAACTCGACTCCGACCCATTGCTCGCGGCGCCATCACTCCTTTCAAAGGGCTTGTCTTTACTGGGTGTCAACTTCTTACTGGGCTTGGAATACTATTGCAATTCCCCCTGCCTTGCCTATTCTATGGAGTTCCCAGCTTGATTCTGGTGGCCAGCTACCCCTTGGCCAAAAGAGTCACGTACTACCCTCAAGCAGTCCTTGGCCTAACCTTCTCATGGGGAGCAATTATGGGTTTCCCAGCGCTCGGTATTGACTTGCTATCACATACCGCTGCTCTGACCGCTGCAGCCTGTCTCTACACTTCTAACATTGCCTGGACAGTGCTATATGACATGATCTATGCTCACATGGACATAAAGGACGATGCTAAAGCCGGAATTAAGAGCATTGCTCTGAAGCATGATGCTGAGACTAAGCAAGTGCTTACGGGTCTAGCGGCTGCACAGATCTCACTCCTTGCTGCAGCTGGGTACGCAGCAGGAGCTGGACCAGCTTTCTTCATTGGAAGCTGCGGAGGAGCAATAGTCACTCTTGGTCTCATGATCAAGCGAGTCAATCTCAAGGATGTCAAGGATTGTTGGTGGTGGTTTATCAATGGCTGCTGGATCACCGGTGGGGTAATCAGCCTGGGTTTGGGTGCAGACTATGCTATCAGATATGTCAAGGCACCAGAAGAAAAGAGCCGAGAATGGAGTGTTAGAGAACGCTTGGGCACTGTATAACAATTGTAACATAATGCCATCATACAGAAAGGTACGGGATCAATACCCAACGTTTCTCCTCACGAGAAGTGCACATTATGATTGTTCGTCGAAGACTTTGTGATCTATTTTCCCTTTTCAGACCCGTCTCCCATGATCAGATCCCTAACCGTAATGTCGATGCAAGCAATCCGAATAGACTCCACGTGTCGAAATATGACTTCGTTTTCATCCACGCGCTCTTCGCTTAAGAACGGGGCTTCTCCTTCTTCTCCTTCCACAGAGCGAGCAGACCGACACCAGAGACCTTGACGACCTTGAATCGCACACCGGGAATATCACCCTTGGCCTTGCCCTTGCGACCGAAACCAGCCAGGAGGACCTCGTCGTTCTCGTCCACGAAGTTCAAGCAACCGTCATTGGGGACTAGAAATAATGTTAGTCTAAGCCGTCCTCATCTCTCGTAGCGTCTTGGGTTCGTCGTACCGAAGGCAGTGACCTTCTTTCCGTTCTTGATGAGCTGAACACGGACACACTTTCGAATGGCGGAGTTGGGCTGCTTGGCCTCGACACCGACCTTCTCGAGGACGATACCCTTGGCGTGGGAAGAACCACCGAAGGGAGAGGACTTATAAGCGGTACCAAGGGCACGCTTCTTGTAGGCGAGATCGGCCCATTTCTGGTCCTTTCGGTTTGTTCGCAGCTTACGGGCGGCGTTAAGACCACGGGGTTTGCCTCCAGCCATTTTTGCTTCAGATTGTTAGTCGACTGTCGATGCGGAGAAAATATGTCGAGAGCGATCGTGGGCAGCTGAAAGAATGTGTTGGGTTGCTGGAGTACCTACCGGATCTGTGTGTATCGACGACGGGATGGTGATGGGAATTTGCGGAGGCTACGAAAACTTGAAGAAACGACAGGCAAAAATTCCAGGTAGGGTTTGGTGGCCCTAGGAAATCGAAGCCTCCATTCTGTGGCGACGATGGTAGGTCACGTGCAGAATGATGGCCTGAGATGCTCCACTAATCCGCAGCGGGACCTCTTGGCGATGGACTGATACTTTAAACTTCGAGCTGATGGAGTTGCACGGTATGGCCGTCCCACTATTCTACTATTGACACTGTCTTACTGTGCGACTCTAGACTTCACAGCCAAATCAGGGTCATAGCAATCACTGTTTGATACCTGTCTGGAATGAAGCAAAAGGCACCATATTGCTCTTCGCATATCGTAAACATCAATTCGAGAAGCCTCTGAAGTCATCATGTCTCATTTAACACGACCTTTAAGCCGTCAACGAGATCCACCCCCTTCTTTATTTCTCCATCCTTCCCCTTCAGCTTCAAACGCCTCCTTACCAAATGCATATCCGCCGACTGTACCTTTTATAGGACAACAATCAAACTTAAGACCAAACGCCGATCGCGCGCCGTCTGTCAAGTCTGGGCGATCCGGAACCGTTCTACCTCAGCGGGCCGGGTTGTATCCCGCAGAGAGCACTCGCGCTACTGGTGACCGCACCGATCTCTTGTGGTCCGAAATGCAAGCAACTCTGGAAGAAGTTGAGCTCTCAGCCTCTGGAGGGACCCATGTATTTGGTCCAGATCATGACAGGAAACTGGCTGATTTGCGAGCCGCTCAAATTGCTCTGGCCCAAGCCTGGGCACGAAGTGAAGCAGACGATGTTATAGAAACGGCACAGCTTGATCATGTGGGATCTGTTACTGGATCCGAAGTTCGAAACATGAAGGGCGCATTGGGGGATACGTCAAAATCTGGTCTCGAAGGCACAGAGAAGAGTGCAGTTGGAGGCAGCAGCATTTCACGACCTGACAGCAGCGGCACAGGGGTAGAAAGACTGGGCCACAAGCTCGAAGAAGAGACTGAAGTGGACATTCTTCTGGCAAGAAAACGACGAGAAGCCAACGATCGATATTTCCAGCGAGTAAACCAAGGAGTCATCGATGTCGTCACCCGGCTAGAAGATGTTGCAGTTGCGATGAGAGCTGTTGAACAAGAGAGCAAGGAAGTTTGGAGCGAGAACGATAGTGTTCCCGGGGTTGTGAGAACTTGATCATGTTGGACAAGTGACATCCTCGGCACTTCGACTTCAGCGTTGCAAGGAGTTAGGCGAGATTTATTCAGCATTCGCGGCGTTTCACGATTAGAGTAAAAGTATCCGGCATCTAAATTAATAAGTAAACATGATTGTTCAATTTCTCTACCACCAACCCGTTCATGTCGGCATCGTGCTGTCAAGACATGTCTACAACCTAATTGGCAGAAATAGAGACCCCTATGGCTTCGACTTACACAAGAATGGTGTGGAGACAGGTATAGACCGAGGTCTGATGAGGGCAACAGATCAATCTAATGACGACAAAAGGGTACCGCGCTCTTGAGTCCAGGTATGTACTTACTTTGGCTCTTGAGGATAGTCCAATAGAGGGCTCATTCAGGTACAACGTCACTCATGGTGACATATGTTTGGATAATCAAGTCTTGTCTACTAATCACAAACTAAAGAGGCCAATAAAACGTCATGCTCGCCGACGTACCGATATAAAATAAGTATGAATACTCGAATTCTCGGCATAGTCATACTGTATTTTAGTGGTCACGGTTTCTCTTTTGCTTTGAGCTCATGGTCGCTTGTCCTGCCATTTATGTGGTTGTCCGCTTGTAGGACATTTGTTCTGCCTAGGTACCTATAGGTACCTAGGTAGTCCAGGTACCCTCTTTCTCAGCAACGCGATTGGGAGAGCGAAGTGGGCGACCTGCCCAATTCGGCTCCTGGTCACTGCACTATGGATGTCCATGTGGCACTGAACTGCTTTAACTTGCTACAGTGGAGTGATCCCTGAAGTCTATGCGGCACCCTGTGGTCTGGTATGCAGCAATGCGCCGGGTCCATGTCCATCCCATTCATCGGCTCTGCCGCCCCGAGACCAACCAGGCCTACCTTTGGTAGCAGGTAGCCCAGACTGTGTCTTCGCCATCGCCCGTCAGCCATATAAAGTCTCAAACCATCCATCCCATCACCTTCCCGCATTGACGCAACAAGTACCCAACCGACATTCCACGCTTTCAACGTCAACCCAACTTTTGTCGCAAATATCATCACTTTTCTCATCGATAATCTGTTTTCGATAACACTGTCGCCGATAACGCTTTCAATATGAGATTTCTCCCCTTCGTCACCGCTGCGCTTGCAGTTGTTCCTGGTGTCCTCGCCGTTGATCAGAAGAAGTCTGCCATTGTCTGGTTCGAGGACGAGTCCACACCCGATTCCATCGTCGAAGAGTGCAAAGACGCTCTCAAGAAGGCTGGTGGCAAGATCACTCATGTTTACTCCATCATCAAGTACGCAGACTCACCGACCCCCCGCCCTTTTGGCACTATGACGATTTGACACTAACATGTCCACTAGGGGCTTCTCCGTCATCGCACCCGAGAAGGCGCTCGAGATCGTCCAGGTCAACCATGAGGAGCACCAGATTCGTGTCGAGAAGGACGAGGTTGTGACAACGGACTAGAGGTTGCGATGTACTTGAGACGGAACACTGATGACGATTCAAATACGAAATAACAGCATGCCTTTCGAAATGGGCTGACCATTTTCCATGGCAGCAGTTAGGATATTGATATCCTTGGTTCAGGCGTTAACAGGATAGGAGCGACGGGATTGCTTGAAAGAGAACACTCGCTATGCGATCAAATGTCATCGTTATTATTGCACGCCTTTGATAGGGTGAAATAGACATTTATCATTTACATCATACTCATGGTTCTTTCTTGTATTATTTACATAATGCTGGTCACCTACGCAGCCTACGCTACAACCTTCGGCCACCAGGCGGCGAGAGATGCGCCAAAGTTTCGCATCGTCATTGGCAATTTGGAGTAGAGTGAATCTGGTGCTTGACAGCTCAGTATTCTTGAAAGCCTGCGTTCTTCGATGAGACTTGAAGGCACCTGGTCTATCTGGCGTTTGCTGAGACTTGAATCCCTCCAGTCTATTGAAATGTAATGTCGTAGGATTCTTGAAGGATTGTCCAAAGGATTGTCCGAATAGCGCCTGGTAGGGCTGAACAGTGAGAGTCCGAACATCTCTCACTTACATATTGCAATACCCCACAAGGCAGAATGCGGAAGGCGGATCTGTAGAACACTGTTCTGTTCGTGACCGATGCTAATGATCACAAAACCCTTTGTTCCTGCTCTGGTTATAGGCATTCTTTAGTACTTTGCCTACAGTCGACCGTAGGCTAGGTATATTCTTGGGGCCCAGGCACTTTTGCAACAATGTTTGTCTCAAAATGACGCTCTCTTACTTCCAGGTTACTTATGCCCCTACCTACCTAGGGGTCATCAGTACTTGCGCCACAACGCCACAACTCAATCAACATTGATTCTCCGGTGCAAGTAGGTACTTACCTATTATTGCCGTCGCGAATATGTATTTGAGATAAAACCTATTCAGAGATCTGATGGACGTTTTGATGAATGGGCTCAAGCTGGGTATGGTGATACTTATGGGAGATCTTATCGCCTTCCGCTTGCAAGACAGCTGTATCTAATTGCAGCCTGGTTAGGCCTGTACTTGCGCAATCTGGATGCATCTTCTTTGTCTCGGATAGATGTCTGCCATAGAGGTATCCATCACATCGTCTTGTCTTCGGCTGATATGTTCTTTCTTGAATGCAAATTATACCTGATGGCTCGCGGCAAGTGGGTCGGACAACCAAAGCGAGCTTCATGTAGGACGCAGGAGACTGACTCTGTTCTTTATGCCTGCTGTATTGATAGTGTAGCCCTCCAATTACAAAACGACATATCTCTATTCAAACCCACGAGGCTACTATTGGTTGTTGAAGCACGCTATTCAGTGAATCTCCGGTGGGTGGGCGGGCCCTTACTCTTAATATACCTTACCCCTGCCAAATCGATAAGCCGATAATAGCTCGAGCCAACAAGGGCCCAACGTTGCCGAATGTTGAAGAACAATGCTTCCTTGGACCTTGAGTTCGTACTGAACACCGACTCGACAATCAGCGAACAATGGATCATCCGCTCTGGGAGTTCTAAAAACGATTCCTTATAAATACCTGATCTTCTTTTCCTCGACATGCCGTCAAATGCTTCCACAATTATTCCCATTGCACTGAGACACGCGACGCAACTCCCTACTATAATCCCACCATCATTATCATCTCTGACACCAACTTCTTGAACAACCACTCAGTTTGATCACGATTTAGCCTCGGCCGAACTATTTCTTAAGATGCCAGGTTACAGTCCCAACGCGCAGGCTGCGCTTATAAAAGCCGTAAGCTTTCTCTTCCTGGAAACGTCTTCACCGTCTCCTAGCTCCCCGCTCACTCAAGGTTTCCCTCAGATCAAGCGAGTATTCGAGCCGAAGCGGATGGTAGAATCTTACGAAGACCTTGTCGATGGTGTCACGCTCGGCCTGATTCTACATCAACTAGATCCCAGTTTTGACACATCCGCGCTCGAAACAAATTCCAACACCTCCCGCTACCTGAACAATAAGCGTAACATCCAGAACATCTACAAGGGCCTTTTCCGTTATATTCGACGCTCTGTTCCCGAACTTGCTTGCCAGGCCAAGAAGTTCAATTACCATGCAATTGCTGAAAATCCTGATGCACAGGGCATTAGCCAGGTATCTCCTCCTCCACACGAGCCATATCGGTCGGTGCTAATTCCACAGATTCTGGCTGTTATGCTGGCTGTGGTCATCCTAGGTCCTCAAGCCCAACATTATATTCCCCGAATAACTGGTCTCGACAAGCAAACACAAGCGGAGATCATGCAAATTATCCAGTCCATTCAACAAGATATCAACGACTCACAAGGAGATGAGGATGTGGACGAGGCTATCGACGCTGTCATGGAAGCGCGAGACATCGATCTCCTTGTTGAGGAACAGAACGCAGCTTTGCGGTCACAGCTCGAATTGACCAAGAGACAGCTCTCAGACTATATCACAAGACTTGATCATCTCCAAACGAGTCACGAAGAACTTCGATTCGACAAGGAGAAAAATGACCGAGAGCTCGAGGTTCTACGAAAGGCAACTGTAGATGGTGCTAACAATGCCGAAATGATCAAGAACCTCGAGATCCAGGTGCATGACCAAATGGAGCTCATCTCCAGACACGAAGAAACTATACGCAGAGACGAACGCATCAAGTCACAACTCGAGGCAGAGGTTACAAAGCTGACAGAAAAATGTAAAGAGGCTGAAGAGCTCCGTGACCAAGCAACCGAGTGGAAGCACAAAGCCGAGGACTTTGAGAAGAAAGCCAACACCGCAGAGCGGTACAAGCAGAAGCTCGAATCTCAGCAGCATCTCGTCAAAGAAGTGCAAAATCTTCAGTATGAGAAGACTGAGCTGCAAGACCAGATTAGAATCCTGTTGGACGATCAGGACAGGGGTGCCCGTACCAGGAAGGCAGAAGATGAGTTGACCAAGATGATTACACAGTCCGAGCAACATCTATGGGATGAACGCAGCCAGAAGAACCAGCTGATGAAAGACATTGCGGCGCTCGAGGACGAGGTGATTCGCTTGAGAGCACGCCAAAGTCATGACGAAAACTTCATCAAGGATCTACAGGAGCAGCTTGAGAGTGGCGGAGGCTCTCAGAATGCAGCACCTGGTGCACTGGGCATGGCATCTAGTCTTGAAGATGAACTTAACGACGCAGCTAACGAGGACATTCAGCCTGGCCAAGTGAACATTCCCCTAGAATTATCACGCCTCAAGGCCGAGAACGATTTACTGCGCAGCACAATCGGTTCCGGAGATACTGCTCCGCTCCGTCGGGAGCTTGACGAAGAGAAGCGGCAGCGTTCTCATCTCCAGAAGAACTATAATGATATCTTCGAGAAGCATGCTGTTCTTCAGGACCAAATGGAGGCCCTCATCAACAATATGACCGGCGAAGGGTTAGTCAATGCCATCAATGATGCTTGCTCGCCTGAAGGAACACACATACTTACTGCCGACTTCTACAGGACCAAAGCATTTATTAACATCAAGCAAACACTCATGCAGTGTGAATTTGAGCTGGAGCAGTCCAAAAAGCGGGAGAAGGATCTCTCCGCTCAAGTGGCTGACCAAGGTCGCGAACTTCTCGCTGCCAAAGCTCGGCTCTCGGCGCTCGACAAAGAAGGCGACGATGCTCTCAAGGAAATTAAGAGTTCCGACGTGGTCATCATCTCATCTCTCAAGTCTGAGCTTGATCACGCTCGGGAACAGCTTAGTTATTGTACTTCAGAGCGAGACGCCCAACAGACTCAACTTGTCGAGGCACTTCTTGCCAAGGATAAGCTGCGCAAAGAGGTTGAAGAGGGCAGGGAGCTGCAAGATATCACTGGTAGTGGTGAAGGCGATACGCCCGACGGCAGCAAGAAGGGCGAGCTGATCGAGAAACTGCGAAACCGTCTCAGAGAAATCCGCGAGGTAAGTGTTTTTTACAGTACAATTATCTACGGTGATGAGGACGACCAAGTGGTTCCAGTTGATAGTAAATCGCCGGAGGAAGACGAAAATGACTGGCAGCCGTCGGTGAATCTCGCTGGCGAAAACACAAACATGATCTCGGAGCCACTTCCACACCTGAGGGAATTGGCTGTGCCTCCATCTGCGCATCTACCTCAACGTCCCCTCAAGCGGGAGGACTCTCATGATCTGTCTATGGGACTACGTTGGCTGACAGGTTGGGTTTAGCAACTGGAACGATCAGAAACTGACAGGATCGACCTGCAACGTAAACTGAAGGCCGCACACGACGGCGAGGCAGTGGCAGCACAAAAGGTACGTCCATGCCCCTATGTAGATATCAAACACACTTTGAGCCATTTTTTACTTCTGGTTGTGACTGAAATCTCTACTGACTATCTGTGACCCAAGGCCGCAAGCGATGAAATTATCCGAAACCTCGAAAGAGAGAACTCTCTCATTGCATCAGCTTGGTATGATCTTACGAGCCGGCTTCAGAGTAACCATGTCGTTTTGCAACGACGGCATGAAGCTCCGCGGAGCTGGCTTAACAAGCAGAGGCAGATGGTCAATGGTCAGTTGCGCTTCCGCGACTCGCTCTACCTCTACTGACCTTCCCCTGTCAGCGACCCCAAAGCGATAGGTACTTGCGGGGTGAGAAGAATCCCTCCTGTCCATTATAAGACTCAATAAGTTGCACACCTTGCCTGTGTGACAACCTTCATAACACGCCAGTCTTCATCGACTACCGACTATTGCTATTCTCGCTCCGTCACTGGCTTGTCTCATTCGGCATTCAAGATCGTTCTTCTTCCTCTTTCTTGATCCGACATTCTTATCGTTCAGGACCTTGCGTTGGAAATCCAGCGCAGTCCCAATTTCCTCTTTCATGATTTTGTCTTTGAAGCATTGCGAGGGAGCTCATGGAGTTTCTTAAAAGGGCGTCATTGTTTGGTAGATTAGTGGCTAGGGGAGGATGGCCGCATTCATAGACGATGCATTTTACGACATGACCAGTATAGATATTACATGCCCAGGAGTCTTTTTCAGAGCTTTTCATGTGGTTCAATAGACATAAGCTTAGGTTGTTAGGACGAATTCTGGTCACTAAATTATTTGTCTGGGCCAAAACCATGCTGCAGTAGTAACCGACCTTGTTTAATAGCTCGAATCCCTCTCACTTTATTCCCAACCATGTGTCCATAGTTGGAGCACTCTTGGGGTCTTCGACGGATATTGGCTGTTTTTGTATTCGCAATGCGGTTAACAATCACGCGAGCTAGGAAAAATCAACGCTTGTAAGCCAACATTCTGTTGGTTAGAAACTATCGTAAAAAGACATTTTGATACATGGCTAATCGTCGTCCAAAGTAGGTAGCTTTTTCCACAAATGGCTAAAAGACTGCAGACAAACCCTCTACCTTTTTAACGCCTCTTTGGCCTGGAAGACTGGATTTCCCATTCTTCCGTCCACCTCCCCAGTTTACATTTCATGCCATTCATATATCCAAGACGAGCTGGCTTTATTTTTGCACAGCAATCGTCTTGGCGCCCGCCCCTCGACAAGCGGCAGGTGGCGGTCTACCCAGCTCAGGGGCCCTCTACTTTTGTCCTCGCTTCTCGTTGAGGACTTTGAGCATGTTCTTCCACACTTGTCCGGGTTCTTGGCTAGCGTCGAGGCCGCTCCAGATACCGGTCTTCTGGTAGTAGCCCACGACGGGCTTGGTCTGCTTGTGGTAGGTAACGAGACGCTTCTTGAGAGCATCGGCGTTGTCGTCACTTCGCTGAATAAGAGGCTCGCCAGTAATGTCGTCCTTCATGTACTCCTTGGGGGGGTTGAAGGTGGTGTGGTATGAGCGACCGGAAGCGGGGTGGACTAATCGGCCAGTAATACGGGCAACGAGCAGAGAGTCGTCGATCTGCAGCTCGACGGCGTGCTGGAGCTTTTGGTTGCGCTCTGCGAGCATGGCATCGAGACCCTCGGCCTGAGGAACAGTTCGGGGGAAACCGTCGAGAATAAAACTGCCGCGCGAATTATTAGCTTTTGTTGTTTTGCAGATCACCGATATAGGATCGAGATCCCCAGCAAAAAATGTGAGGCGGTCAAAATTCCTGGAGACATGCAACTCACCCGCCATAGCACTCCTTGTTGTTGTTGAGCTCCTCCTTGATCATACCAATCATGATCTCGTCACTGACTAGACCACCCGCATCCATGATCTTCTTGGCCTCGACACCAAGAGGGGTCTTCTTAGCGACCTGAGATCGCAACATGTCACCGGTAGCCTGCGCAAAGAGAAAATTGGCGTTAGAAAGACGGCCCTTTTATTGTCAATGGATCGCGACGAGAATCGACATACCAGGTGGCAGCAAGAGAAGCGCTCCTTGATCTTGGGGGCCTGAGTACCTTTACCTGAGAAGCAAAGTTAGCATGTCGCTCTGGAGGCATTGCAGCGCAGAAAAACACTCACCAGCACCAGGGGGGCCGATGAGGATCATTCGAATCTCATCGGTAGAGACAGGGCCGCCAGTGGCTCGCGCCTCGAGCTTCTTGATGCGCGTGTCGATGTTGCTAATGACATCCTTAAGCTGCTTGAGCTCGTCCTCAATGAAACCCATTTTGGCGGTTGCGGAAGGTGGAATTGGAACTTAGATTGGCGGGCAATTGACAAGGATCTTGGAAGATCTAGAGTGGCAAAAGCTGAATTAACGACAAGCTTCGTTCTTTGGTGCGAGGCTGAGGGGATAGAGGGAAAGAAAAGAGGGAAAAAAGAGAGGAACAAAGTCGAGACTGGGAAATCTTGAGTGCGTAGCCGGAGAACGGGAGGTTTGGGGGAGGAGCTTTCGCGAACTGTGATTGGCTCAATGGGGGCTATTTCTGCTGGAGCGAGCGATGATGATGGGGATACACCCCTGTTCGATATGGATAGATGCTAAAACTTGCTGGGGATATCATTTTGCTGTACTGTACCTTTCTAACTATGCCTTGGTTTTGTTGCTATAAGGATGAGAGGAACTACTGTACAAGACTGGGTACTATAATTTGATTAGATATGTACTCCAGAGACGTGGACTGTACACCTTGTCGTACAAAACAAAAAAGAAGCTTTGAATTATAGTCTTCCGCCAAGGCCAAGTACTCGGTACAGCTGCGGCGTTATAAAGTTATTACCACCTGTTTGTAACAAGATTAAATGCAATCACCACATGGCTCGCCTTACATAGGTAGTAGCATCACATGTTTTTTTGTATTTATCTCTACTTGTTCCTTATGCGATGAATCTACAGACGAAGAACATTATGTTCTCCGAAGCTCCATCTTCGTCCTGAAGTTAAGGCCAAACCAGGCTTTCAACTTACCTCTCCACTCAAGTACGCCAACGACCTAGGGCAGCATTTAAGCACATCGTTCTCAACAACTGTTGCGTCCGGTCCGGAACATGTCCGTCTTGCCCTTTTCCATATTAACACGATGAGATATCGCAGCGGTGATTGACCGAAGCCTCCTGGGGTATGCTATCAAGGGATGAGCACGTTTGCAGCGGGAATATGTTCGGCCAGTAGGGCCGAGGTTCAGCGACCTCTGCGTCTTGAGCCGCCGTCCTTTGATCCGAAATATCACCGCTGAATAAACTGTGTCTGAACCAATTCACTAAATTGAGACATCAACACCTCACTTTCTCCAATGAACAACCAGCTTGATCTACTATGGTGTCCCCTAAACATCTGTGCAACGACTTTTGAGGCGGATTGTAATAGGTACCGTCGTTACTGTCTTAGTATAGATATAGACATAGACTGCCTAGAGGTGTGGTAAATGCTAGCATCGACGCGAGTTAGCCTCCATCTTCCCGCCCTCCTATAAACATCTAGAAGCCAAGGCCAAGTGTAAAAAGAGAGCAGCCCCGAGTTTGTTTTGACGACGCATATTCATCAAGTAGTCATTGGACGTACCCTCTCTCAATAAAGATGCTGGCTTAAATCATCCTTATTACCGTCTTCCGGTTCGCGCCGAGGTCCAAGTGGACGCCAATCTCATCCATAATAGTTCGCTTACCCGAAGTGGAATATTCAACGTGCGTTTCAGATCCCAACGTGATATCGTGAATCTATGGATTAGATCAAACTCGAAAATACCAGTGCTTTAATAATCATGTACATTGGGCTTCTTAGTCCCCTGAAGCAACGGTTCACTGATGTAAGTACCTATCAGATAGGTAGTTCTGATTCAAACATGGGAATACATATCAGTCTTTATAAGCCCGATGATGTCAGTGAAAGGCATATGCTGTGAACAAAAGACGACGCTACACTTCTTCCTTACTAGACTGAAGCAAAGAAAGGCAGTGTCCTCTGCTTTCACCCAGGTACTAACTTAGTACCTAAGGTGCCTTCAATGCTGCTCAAACTGTGGCACAATCTTTGTGGCTGTGGCTGCTTACACGTGATGTGGCACAAGGCTCGAGCTTAGAGTCTCCAACTTCCCTTGCCCAATCGGGAGCTAAGCTTCCCTCCAAGAAGGCAGCCTCAAGACTACGTACGTGCGGCCACAATAATCACTGCATCAACATCACGACTGTGTCTTCAGTTTCACCGCGCCTGCACGATCAAGATCGCGCATTGATTTCTCTATTCCTTCAGACAGCATTCGTTGTATCGAATAACCATCTGCGAAGCAACGATGCCTACCACAACAGCGGAAACCCTCTCCCTCGTCACTCGAAACGTCACCGTTGCGCCCCTCGTCCTTCTCTCCGCCGTCGACCACTACAACCGAACCGTTTCCACAAAGACAAAGCGACGAGTAGTTGGTGTTCTGTTGGGACAAAATGACGGAAATGATGTGAGAGTGTCAAATAGCTTTGCTGGTGTGTTATTCTAGTCCTCATGAGACCACAAGTTGGACGGCGCTTACAATGATCAACACAGTTCCTTTTGAGGAGGATGACAAGGATCCTTCGGTATGGTTCCTTGACCACAACTACGTCGAATCGATGAACGACATGTTCAAGAAGGTCAACGCCAGAGAGAAGCTTATCGGATGGTACCACACCGGTCCCAAGCTGCGCGCATCTGATTTGGAGATCAATGAACTCTTCAAGCGCTACACACCCAACCCTCTCCTTGTCATTGTTGATGTCCAGCCCAAGGAGTCGGGAGTTCCTACGGACGCTTACTTTGCTGTTGACGAGATCAAGGATGTACGTCGAAACCCCGAACTAATTGCAATCATTGAGCAAACTACTGACAATTACTAGGATGGCACGACCACCGCGCGAACATTCGTCCACACCCCTTCTGTAATCGAGGCCGAGGAGGCAGAAGAAATCGGCGTCGAGCATCTTCTAAGAGATATCCGCGATGTGGCTGCAGGAACACTATCTACACGAGTCACAAACCAGCTGCAATCACTCCAGGGTCTACACCTGCGCCTGCGAGACATCGGCGCATACCTCCAAAAAGTCCTCGACAAACAACTACCCGTCAACCATGCGATCCTCGGAAACCTTCAGGATGTTTTCAACCTTTTGCCTAATCTCTCCACACCCGAGAGAGATGGCAAGTCTGGTGGCGGCGAGCTGGCATATGCGATGAGCGTTAAGACAAATGACCAGCTTATGGCTATTTACCTGAGCAGTCTGATCCGTGCCATCACAGCATTCCACGATCTTATCGAGAACAAGATCCAGAACAGGCAACAGCAGGAGGAGAAGGAGGCTAAGAAGGAAGAGATCAATAACAAGGACGAGAAGAAGGAGGGCGCAAACGGAGCAAGCGCCGATTCCAAGGAAGGTGGCGACAAGGATAAGGAGAACAAGGAGACCAAGAAATAAATTATGAGACAAAAGACCTAGCAGATGGACTAGATGGGGACTGAGGTTCTTTGGCGTCTGGCAGAGGAAAACCAAGGCGATTTCCTGGCCAAAGGCTAAGGCAAAAAGGCCTTTGTACATTGATTATATCAAACTGGACTTTTAGAAGACGGAACGAGGATAATAGATACCAGACATCGCCAGAAGGGCGAGTCTTTCGGTATCGCTAAGACCCATTTTCACATATCCGCAACAATACCTGCCATATCTTTTGTTGAAATAACCCGGTTCTCAACATACATACCAAGCATTTCTGACCACTTATCCGCAAGCAAACAGGCGAGTAAATGCTTACAGCAGGGTGGTGTATCTCCCCCAGGATCCATACTCGTGCCTCCGAAAGACCATACCCCCTCTTCAGAGGACGATAGCTGTGCTTCATCTACCGCCGGTGTATAATGACCGGGGAAAGCACCTAGTGTGAAGCTCGCGCATGAACAATTCCATGTGCCGAGATGAACGACGTAGCGTTTAGACGAGAGACTAAAGTCGCGAGTGCGGCGTGAGATTGTTGTAGCGAGTGAACGAACAAGAAATATGTCGTTCTTCATCATGTCTGAAGGAATGTCATCTTGGAATTCCTGATTGCGTACTAGCCTGGTGACAAGTCCTCGATCAAGAAGATCCAGGGCTGGAAGTAAAAGATTTGGGAATAATACATGAAGAGTCAGGAGCAGAGGCCTTCGAGAGAGAGAGACGGCTTGAAGCGGTGGCTGCGTGGGTGTTTGAGCAGCTCGAGGCGGCTGCGTAGATGAGATGTTATCTGTATTTGATGGTGCGATGGCTGAAATAGAATTTATGAGGGCCGTGATAAACTGGCGATGAGTGGGGAGAGGGTCCATTGCCATGGTGTCGAGGACCTGTTTGCATGGTTTGTTGGTTGCGAGAAAAGGAAACCACTAAGGTAGTCTCCACGTTGATGTGAAAGGTGATGCTGAGACAACAGTTCCTCTTTAACAGTCGTCTTTTCTCAGTTGTCACGAATTTAGCTTCCTGAGGAAGGTGTTCACGATTTCTTTGAATTATTTTGATTTTTTCCTTTCGTAATATCTCACTGGGCATATTGATCGCCCGTTTTTTATAGCCTCTTCTGGACGCCCTCATCTATGATCCTCACTATGATACACTAAATAACCGCTCTGTCTCATGCTCCCACATGCATTTATTTCCTCTTTTTTAATACAAGACTCACATCTTAGACCCACTCCTTGGGTTCTCTGAGGACATCTACCAGGCGCTGCTCCCTGCTCTTAGGCTCAGGTTCATGCATGTACTTCCAGCCAGCTGTCAACGGCAAGCTCATCAGAATACTCTCGACTCTTGAGCCGGGTGTGTTGAGACCGAATGCTGTGCCACGATCGTGCACAAGGTTAAACTCAACGTACTTGCCACGACGCAGCTGTTGCCAGTCTTTCTCCGCCTCGGTGTAAGGCATGTCCTTTCGCTTCTCAATAATGGGAATGTACGACGGGAGGAATGCCTTGAGGCAGTCTTGGACAAACGAAAAGGTGTTTTCGCGATCGCGCTCCGTCTCGTCCAGGTCGTCAAAGAAGATACCGCCAATACCTCGGGCCTCGCCGCGGTGCTTGTTATAAAAGTACTCGTCACACCACTTCTTGAACCGGGGGTAGTATTCCTTATCGTGGGCGTCGCAAGCGGCCTTGATCGTCTTGTGGAAGTGAATGGCGTCTTCGTCGAAAAGGTAAGAAGGTGTCAAATCACAACCACCGCCGAACCACCAAGCTTGGGATGTACCGTCAGGGTTCGCCGTTTCGAAGTATCGGTAGTTAAGGTGCACTGTTGGGGCCATAGGGTTATAAGGGTGGAGAACCATGCTGAGGCCTGCGGCAAAGAAGTCGATTGATTCCATGTTAGGGTCCATGGTCTTGTGGTTTGCTCGCATCTTCTCGATGGCGGGCTTGGGTAGTGAGCCATAGACGACACTCACACCGAGACCAGCCTTCTCAAAGACATTTCCTTCTTGAAGGACGCAGGTAGTACCACCTCCACCGTTGGGACGCTCCCACTCGTCCTTCCGAAACTTCTTGCCGTCAACTCTTTCGAGCTCGGCAACGATCTGGGCTTGTTGCTCTCGAATAAACTTTTCCATGCGCAGGCGCATAGGCGAGTCCTCATTAACGCCCGACTCGCGCTTCTTCTGGGCATCGCGGTCGGCGAGGGTGGAGGGATCGGCGTTGATGGGTTCCATTTCAGCCTGAGAGTCATGTTCAGTAATTGTTTCACTGACCGGGATGCGGTTCATACCATCTTGTAGGCTAAGGGGGCGGCTGCACCAAGGGCAACAGCAGCAAGCCACAAAGGGGAGTAGTTGGAGTAAGTTGATCGAGAAGCTCTCGGACCCGTGGAGCTAGACAGCCAGCGTCTCGTAGAAGCGAATTGAGTCCTCGAGAAGCGTGCGGAGGGAGATGCAAGGTGCGCAGCAAGGCGCTGAACAGGCCGTCTGGCAGCCATGACGATATTATATATTTGACCCGAGGACCCGGGAAGTGGTACGTAGCGGCGATGCAGGGCCCGAGGCCGAGAACGAGAACAAGAACGAAACAGAAGAGAAAGAGACGACAATCAGGCGTTTCGGATGAGGCCACTTGAGGGATGAGGCCAGGGTCCAACAGAAGGAAGGTTTAAACAACTGAGAACTCGGGTGATAGTCAGAATCGAATGTTCGGCAATTGGCCTCTTTCGGCGGAGGTCTTGGCCACTAGTCTAGATCTACTTAATGGAAGGGACGCGTCCGGTGTGGAGCGGAGCCAGGACAACTCACGGCCGGTGCCGAGGGTGGTCAAATTCGACGCACCACTCGGGCGTACTAGAACCGTTGAAGCTCCGTTGGATCCTGCAAGCTGTTGAGACCTTCTCCGGTCTGTCGTATCTCGAAAATTGTAGATCATTGAGATATTGAAATTTTTATAAAAAGAAGCATGACTTCTCTCGTGATTTTTAGCATCTATCATGCAATGTGGCTGAAAAGGAACAACATACACTCACCAGCTCTGGATTTGTTTATGCATAAAGTGAGTGATAACGAAATAATTACTACTCACCTTTCTTAAGTGGCGTTGATGACTTTCTCTGCGAGAAAACCAGAAGCTTCCTGTTCCTGGCTAGAACACCCTAGCCATTTTTTCGATGACATACTAGACTATCCTAGGAGCTTGATAGCAAAGCGTCGAGTATTAATTACGACTGTTACCCGTATTGATGCTGATACGAAGAACCTTAGTGGGGTTTCGATCATGAAAGCAACCAATCTTCTGATGCTTACTGAGAATATAGACAATAATGGATTTGCAAAAACATATAACTCAAGTCGTGTTTATTGTAATTTATAATTTCTCTCGCCAACTTTGTTACTTTCTTCTTCGATGTATATCATCGAGTAAGTTTTGATTTGAACAATAGAAAGTTGACGACATGCGGGCACTTACAAACATATTAGAACCCTGACGGATATTGCTGAACGTGGGGATGCTTGCTTCTACAGTTTAGGTACCTGACACCCTGGATAGTCCAGCCTTTTCCTGGACAGGCAAGGTAAGGAAGGTACAGTATGTTCATACATAAGTCTCGTAGTTAATTGCTGCAGTCACCTTAAAACTAGGTATTTAGCGCTGCCATCCGGTCGGATCCGGGTCATTGATAGACCCTTGATCTTCGTCGTATCAGATTACCGATATTAATCAAAGAAACTCGTCGACGAACTCTTTGTCTTTTTAAGATTCCCTCACAAACCTATTCGCATCACGCTTGACCCTGTGACGATACAGTGCGACATGACTTGTTGCTTCCCCGCCATTGTTGCCTCGCGGGGCCTCTTGTGATTCACCGAGCATAATGAAGCTAAACCATTTATAGTTTAGCCACTTGGCCCCGCGCACATGTCCAGTCAGTGTGAGTGAGGTTGGGTGCTCGCGTTGTCCTGCTGCCACCTGTTTGCTGAGGTGCCCGCCTGCTCTCCACTGAGGCCTGCGTTAATGCCCGCTGTAACCCGCGCTGCTGCCTCCCGCCCAAGTCAAATCTGGGCTGGCCGACCGCTCATCTGTAAGTACCAAACCTAGGTGCATGTACAGGCTGTACTGTGTCTGTGTCACTGCCACCTTCTGTCACTCTCTGCATTTCCTCACCTACTTCTTCTGCCTGACGCAAGCAAACCGTAACCTAGTTTCCTTTTCTTATCTCTATCCCGCTGTCGTCTCCCTCTTTCTTTTTCCTCAATCATAATCTTCGATTTTCTTTGCTGCCGCAAACCAACCCTCGTCGCAACACTTGGATTCCACTGTTGATACCACACTTACCGCCTCTACTCATCAACAACTATCACCGCCAACATGCGCAGCAAGTTTAAGGACGAACACCCCTTTGAGAAGCGAAAGGCCGAGGCCGAGCGCATTCGACAGAAATACGCTGACCGTATCCCGGTATGTAACTCATTGAACGAAATTTCTTCTCTTATCCAACCTCTACGTCCGCTTGGAAACGACAGACTGGCGGGCTCTTGTCCCTGCCTAGTGACCGCCTTCTTGGCTCAATCCTTTCGTCGTCCGACAACCTGCTAACATATTACGAATAGGTCATCTGCGAGAAGGTCGAGAAGAGCGATATTGCGACCATCGATAAGAAGAAGTATCTGGTTCCTGCCGACTTGACCGTTGGCCAGTTCGTCTACGTCATCCGCAAGCGAATCAAGCTCTCCCCCGAGAAGGCCATCTTCATCTTCGTCGACGAGGTTCTTCCCCCAACAGCTGCCCTGATGAGCAGCATTTACGAGGAGCACAAGGACGAGGATGGGTACGTTTCCCAACAAGTATCTAGGAAAGACGAGTTACTAACGTGGCCACCTATAGTTTCCTCTACATCACCTACTCCGGCGAGAACACCTTTGGTGAAGCGTAAGAACGATGATACTGGATCGGTTCTATCTTCCAAGTTGGGAATGACGAAGGCGTTACGGTCGTGATTTGGGTGAATATTTTGATGGTCACTGGTTATGTTATTCTCTTAACGTTCCGAGTCCATGCGTCGGACTTCAATAGAGTGTTTACTGCTCTTCATGGTAGCAATATATTTACGTGTTGTCAGATTCGGCAACGGTGACAGATTGTTACGCCCATTGCAGCCTTCCAAAGCGTCTGACCCATTTGACAATATCTAACCCTCCGTGTGTTTTCAGCTTTATACAGCTACACCAATGGTGCATGATAACTCGAAGAAGCGAGAGATGTATAGGCAACAGCCCGGCCTAGTAGACACAGTCATGTCCAATATGAACTCACGAGGATTCGTTCTTTGACTGCCAGAGTCATCACCTGATTAACTCAAATATATCAGTGAGCGCTAGTATGCCATGTGCCTGGCTAGCTTTGTCAGATGCACTGTAATGTATTGGCGATCACATCTGATTTCAAATGACAAAGTTGCCACCGATAAGAGAGCATGTGCCAATACCATTGAACCAATAATGTTCGTGGTTGTCATCTATCTGTAGTGTACTTTTGGAAAAGTCCTTGGAAAAGTCTATTTACAACTCAAGTGGAAAATCCCAAACCTGTAAACATGCATGTGTGCTCCGTTGCTCATGATTTACGCTGTATGTTTAACGAACGCCATTACGGCGTAACGAAAGGACCCATTCGCGTATCCTCGTCTCATGGCGCGGAACGACTGCAAGAAAGCAATGCCGTCACGGCCTTGTGTAAATGCGAATGCCCAAAGAGATGGGTTTTGTACGAGTGACCAAGTGATATCCCTAGAAGGCACAAGATGTAAGGTCGAGATCAAAATCATTGGCTGAAGAAGCAGAAGTACTTACCATGTTTTTCGAACTTGTTGGCTGATATCCTTTGGCTCGGCGAAAATCTGAAGCCCAGCCTGCTTTGCCATATCGAGGTACCCCTGTTGGGTACAGAGAGGCGGGAGGAGCATACCATCTGTTCCTATTTAAGTTCAAGAATACGAACATACTTAATTGAACCTTACCTTCAATGGGCTTGATGTCGTTGGTGAAAGTTGTATCGTCCAAGTCTTCGGCCTTGAACCAATCTGCCAGCACTAGCTT
The DNA here is from genome assembly GCA_011034095.1 of Fusarium cf. aywerte. Classification (NCBI taxonomy): domain Eukaryota; kingdom Fungi; phylum Ascomycota; class Sordariomycetes; order Hypocreales; family Nectriaceae; genus Fusarium; species Fusarium cf. aywerte. The sequence goes on along the minus strand of WETZ01000039.1, from coordinate 243,431 downwards.
ACCTCCAGGCTTAAGGACTTTCATCACATTCTCAAAAAACAGAGCCTTGTTTGGGAAGTGACTGAGAGCTTCACTTATCCACACTGCGTCGAATGAGCCTTGTTGATCGTTGAAGAAGTCGCCCATTTTCTCGGCATCTAGTTCTAGAAACTTGACCTGTCCGTTGTTGAGCTTGACGAAGCCATGATCATCTGGTACACCAGGTGCCGAAGTTTCATCTTCTACAGCGGCCTTGGTCAAGCGGTCCGCTATCTCAACTTGCTTTGTCGAGATGGTAATTCCAGTTACAGAGCTGCCATGCTTAGATGCGAGGTAACGAGAAGTCCCACCGATACCGCATCCGACATCTAAAACTGAGCTGTTGGAAGGGAGTTTTGAGATGTTGAGAAGCAGCTGGATGAGGTTCGCTTGAGCTTCCTCCTTTGTTTGTGTAGCTTCAGATTCCTCCGTCGGCCAGTATCCATGATGAATGTGCTCGCCCCTGGTAGAGAATTAGCATGAGAACTGATATGGTTTATAGAAATGCATTAAGCTTCGTACTTACCAGAGACTTAGATAGTAATCGCTGGCAAGGTCGTAATGGAGCTTTATCCTGTCCTTAAGGACCTGCATAGTCGAATGGGCGAGGCCAAGTGGAGTGTCATATTGCTTGCTCAAGTCGGTAGCTTGCTCTTCAGAAATCGCGGCCGCCATGGTTGCAGCTCTGTCTAGGTAGGTGCACTGAAAGAATGAAGGTAGTGCTCTATAACTGGTGTCTATGAACGAAGCAATGCGATGGTGTTGATGTGAATGGTTCAGCAACTTTATCCCGCTGACAGCTTCAATATTACCCCGCGGCTCGGTTTACGCATTGGTGACTGCAGGGTGACACAATTGTTACCAGTTCCCAAGATAGCGCAATGCAGCAAGATGTATGTGATTGTGAGCAGATACGAATGAAGACACTGACTTCGAAATAGCATATTTAGATATCGTGGCTTACTCGGTCACGGAAAAGGCCCAAAACTGTTTCTCTGTCGAAATCACCTACCTTTACGGGGTTTCTATTATCTTTGACGGTTGTCCTCGCCAGAAACCCAACTCCGGTAGAGTCACACAATAGACATAATAGTCTAACTGTCAAATAACCATACAATGAAAAAAAAAAAAAAAAAGACATAGAGAGTAATGAACNAAAAAAAAAAAAAAAAAAAAAAAAAAAAAAAAGACATAGAGAGTAATGAACTCACTTCTTGCCCTTCTTCTGGTAGACGAATTGCAGTTTGTACCACGGCCAATCTTGTTCGTCTTACGAACAATCGTACGATAACTGGCAGTCTTGTGTGTGATAAGCCAAACGATTGTCTACGACCACTGGTCTCAATGATCAAGGCCTTGTTTTTTCTCAAAGATTTCGCTTCGATAATTTAAGCTCTCTTAAGATGGATGGTCCATGGGCTGCACAGCTATCTTCTCCAGTGGATTCCGTTTCACTACGCGCCAAGTTAGCTGCCAGCGGCTGTAATCGCAGCCAATCATTTTACATAAGAACGACCATGTTGCGACCGACTTTCTAATGGGTTGATACACAAGGCGCTTCGTAAAATTGCATACTCATGTTCTCCATCCCGACATGAATACTCGGATGAGAAGAGTCCTACCGTGTTGCATTTCATCCTATAGTACCTGCTTGAGGCGGCATCCGCCTGCATGGGCTGAAGACGTGAAATTCGATGGGATGAGGAATATCGTCCCCTCTATATGACATCATAATCTACAGCCCGCCTCTTCTACGGCTAAACAACATTCACGACTTCACCTCTCTCTCACCGCTGACCAAGTTTCAGAATATGCATGGCGATGATCGGAAATCTATTCAGTAAGCCCGTGACTCTGATTGCTCTTCACTAGTCTTTGTAGAAAATCCTGTTTCAATCACAACTCAGCAGTGGCAATTTCTTTGGACGAGATCAGCGGTTAACGACTACGTGAACCCTGTCGCCAACGACCCTAAACAGAGACCCTTCCGCCATTTTTGGGAAGCTATTCACCAGGGTCCAGGGGTCATACTGCTGGAGAGACGCTGTGCCGAGAATTGATTGGTTGCTAGCCATGACTTTATTCACCACCTCAACCACAGCCATCCTGGTCAGCTACTTCCAAAATATTCACTACCACAGCCTTCTCTGAAGATGATCATAGCCGTTCCGAATCATCCTTGGAAGACCCTGCTTTTGTCAGTGACCTTCACGACGGGTCTCTACGGTGCAGCTCACCGAATAGCTAGCAAGTTGGAATCAGCCAAGCCTTGGTCTCTGTGCTTGTTGCTCGAGCCTGAGCTTATGAGAGCCGAATTGTAATGGCGTCACCCGCTCGGACAGCCAAGATGCGCTGTATTCCAACCAGATAAATCCCCATGCTCGTCGCCTCCGACTCAAGGAGAGCTTTGGAACGCTGGGCACCACTCACCTTTGTCGCTCCACGGTGTTCCCCTTGCATTCGCGTGAGTCACTATCGTATATATCCATACATCAACTCGCACGCACTCCATTCACTTGGCGGATGTCGATGTTGATGCTGTGGTATTACTATAACTTACTCGTTGTGCAAGTTTCTTCGTCTCTGATCAAGATTGTTAGATCTAAAGCGACCCTGGTATAACAAGCAACCTAGGCTTCACACGGCTGGACCACTCAAGCAACAAGTCAAAAGTATTCGCGCCGACAGCCCAACGCAAACGCAACTCGAGCCTCAGCTTTACTTCGATTACAAACGCCGTATTAACTACCTATTGAGCATTCTGTTGTACTCTTGGCCTAGTTTTGGAATTGCTTGTTCAAGCGGTTCCTTGCATCGTGACTGGCCACTGGTAAAAGCGGGCGCTTAGCTCAACCTCGCCATTTCGTACTCTAAGCGCTGCCGCCAGGATCATCAAGGAATCCAAATGCGTTTCTGTTAAAGCTATTATTAACTGAGGATTGTTACTCATTGGATACTATTATTGTAGAGTGAGCCAGGTATGTTGACGGTGCTTTCCTTTCTCATTCATCTCCTTCTCTTATTGTCATTGTGCCCCAACTCTATTGTTGTTCTATTGTTCAAACGCTTTTTTTTTCTTTCTTTCACTTATACACAATCGCAATTATACCCCAAACAATCAGAATGGAAACATAGACAATAGACTGGAAATCTTTTGTTCAAGGCCGCTATTTCCTTTGTCGCATTTCCTTTTATCTGTCGGCCTTGGATTCTTTTTATAATTAATCTTTGTCCTTTTATCGTCTTAATCGCCGTCACATCTCAACACGGGGCTTTCTTTTACTCGATACATCCCATTGCGTCTTCCAATTTACTCTTCTTATACAAATTTGATCGTTCAAATAAACCAACACGCATAGATACAAGATGTTCTCCTCACGGAAAGAAAACGACGACCCGCCGGTCTACCCGGCTGTACCCAACTCCCTCCGGTCAGAATCATTTGAGATGACCGAGATGCGAAAAGTTCAAGAAGCCCGAGCCGATACTGCTCCGAATGTTACTCCCTACCTCAGCCTCCGATCAAGACTCTCTCAGATATGGATCAATCGCTGGACAATTCTCCTGATCCTGGTCCTTGTTCGAGTCATGATCCTAATCGTTGACCTCAAAGAAAACGTTGGCGGTGCCAAAATCAAAGCCCTCTCGGCCTGTACTAAAGTCGAGGATGTTGGAAGCGCTATGGCTTCTATGCCTCACTACCTGTCGAGGGGTGTCAATGAGCTCGCAGCCTCCGGAATCGAGAAATCGGTAGAAGCCATGGTGTACCTTCTTGACCTTGTCCTAGTAGGCGTCAAGAACATCATCATATTCTACATCAACTTCCTTACTGCCACATATGTATGCCTGATTACCGCTATGGTTCATGGAAGTTTGGATGTTGTCGCCGACGTCACTGAAGGAGCTACCAAAAAGTTCAACGATGTGATTGACAAGGCTACCAGCAAGATCGAAGACATCTCCAAAGACCTTGAAGACGGTATTAATGATATCGCCGGCGGTATTGAGAAATCGGTCATTGGGCGTCTGGTTCCAGATCTCCCTAAGGTCGACTTTTCCGGCCCCATCAAAGAACTCAAGAACTTCGATCTAAGCTCCGATGACTTTGTCAAGGATGTCCGACAATTGGACGAAGACCTGCCCGACTTTCGAGAAGTCCAAAACTTGACTGAACAGGCCATTTCCATCCCATTCGACTTTGTCCGCAAAGCCCTTAACGAAACCTATGGCAACTATAAGTTCGATCGGGATGCCTTCCCCCTCGCTCAGAAACAGCAGCTGAGTTTCTGCTCAGAGAACGACGCCTTGAACAGTTTCTTCAACAACCTCTTCGAGCTTATTGCCAAGGCCCGAACAATTTTCATCGCAGTTCTTATCATCCTCGCTTTGGCAGCCATTATCCCCATGGCCTGGCTTGAGATCAGACGCTGGCGACGACAGCAGCAGCACGCGCGCCTCATTGCTCAAAACGCGTATGACCCCATGGACATTGTCTACATTGCATCTCGGCCTATGACAGCGACTTTTGGTATCAAAGTTGCCTCCCGCTTCAAGGGCAAGCGACAGATCCTTGTACGCTGGCTCTTCGCTTATGCGACCTCCGTCCCAGCCTTGTTCATTCTCTCACTTGCAATTGCTGGCTTCTTCTCTTGCTTTTGCCAGTGGATCCTACTGCGAGCAATCAAGAACGAAGTACCTGCACTGGCAAACCAGGTTGGCGCATTTGCCGACGATGTCGTGCAGAACCTCGAGAGTGTCTCCGCCGGCTGGGCCAACGACGCCAACGGTGTCATTACAGGCTTCAGTGACGATATCAACCACGATGTTCTTGGCTATGTCACCAACGCTACAGATGCCGTCAACGATACTCTCAACACCTTCCTTGAGACGATGGATGATGGCCTCAACACCGTCTTCAAGGGAACCATTCTTCTCGACCCTATCAAGACAGTCCTCCATTGTGTCATCGGTATTAAGATTGAAAGTGTACAAAAAGGATTGACTTGGGTTCACGACCATGCTGAGGTCAAGTTTCCGCTTTTCGAAAATGACACCTTCAGCAAAGGTGCCAAGGACTCTGTCGACGGTGACTCAGAGCTTAACTCGTTCCTGGCATCCCCGTCGAGCGCTACTACTGACGAAGTCACCGGGGCTGTCAAGGCAGTTACGGATTGGCTTCACAACAAGCTGATCCAGGACGCACTCATCTCCACTGGCCTTGTCCTGTTGTACGTGCTTGTAGTCCTTATTGGTACAGTCTGGACGCTCGTTGGCATGGTCTCTCCCGACAAAGGCCGCGCCGAAGGCGGTATGCGCTTCACTGGAGACAATCGACCAGGTTTCAGTCCTCGTGTCGGACATCACGGCCTCGCGAACCCCGACGGTGCTGCAAGCTTCCCTCGATTTGGATCTTCCTCGGGAGAGGAAGATAACTATCGAGAAGCGCTGAGCGGACGCGACGAAAAGTTCATGTCGGGCGCAACTGGGGCCCGCGCTACGCAAGTGGACGGCTACCAAAGAAGCAGCTCCTACGGCTACATGGATACGGCAAGCGGCAAATACTAGGAGTGTTGGAGCCCGATAGCCAGTTGAAGGATGGCATCCCTTGCAGTTCTATATTACTCCAGCCCTGGCTGGACCTGTGCCGTGAGAGACGATCCTTACTTGACTGCATGAAGCGATGATTTACTGAAAGCGTTGACATTATCTTGGAAATAACAAAGGAAAGGGGGGAGCTCAAGAATATTTTCGTTTGTTTCTCAATTGATATCCCAAGCAAGAGAAAAATATGTAGTAGTCGGTCAATTGGATAAGATATCTTCCGTACTTGAGGGGCAGTCTTGAGTCTGGGCTCATGGTCTGCATTGATTATGGCCATGATATGATGTTGGCCAGATTGTTTCTAGCTTCAGTTTGCAATAGTACCAACAAATTGATGACTGCAATTGCAAACAGCTTCCTTCAGTGCACCGTGATTGTCTAGATGGGTAATGCAACGTGCAGTTGCGTGTGTAGTCCGCGTTGGCTACACATGCATTCTAACCCCCTTTGAGGATGATTGTTTGTTCTCAATGACCACTAACGGCTACTCGTGATGTTCATCTCGTCCTTTGTTGTAAGGTGCATGACGTCGGAGTTACTTCACAAAGAGATTTCTGAATGGGTCATCTCCACCTGCATGGAGAGCCTCGATCAACCACATATTTGTTAGAAAGTGGGAAATATCCCAAGCTTAACACGCACTATCCTTCGGGAGTGTAAGTGCTACAGTATTACTAGTGGTCAGATCTCTGTTAATGAATAGACTATGTGATACGAGTTCTAACGCCGTGCCATACTGCAAGTCCCTGAAATTGTAACCGACTAACATCCAATGTCATTGTTAGTTGGTTACCGGATTAGGCAAGTCCGGGGTTGATGTGGGTCGCTATGATGCTGGCTGCAGGGCGGAGTGTGGGCGGAACCTGCAGCTGCGGGCGACGTGCATGAGCGGCAGTCCGGGTCAGGGCAGGAGTGATCCAAAAACGAGTCAATAGCAGGTGGCGGAATTCATTCTTCCGGGATCGGTGGCGGAAAATGCAGTCACCAACAATTTTGGCCCAAAATCCTCTTACTTTAAAGGCAACGGTTCCTCGCTCGAAAATACCACTTCCCTCTCCATAAATCTTTCTGAGACCAGAGACGAAATCAATTCGCCATGGACGCTATTAAACAGACTTTCAAGCGCTGCAAGGAGCAGAACAGGGTCAGTACATCCATCATGAGTACCCCTCCGCGGGGTAAATCGACGACAATCCCCAACTTTTGCTTGACAAGACAAAGAAGCTGACCATGGTTATTTTCCCCTTGAATAGTCTGCGCTGGTAACGTACGTCACTGCTGGTTACCCCAAGCCTGAAGATACCCCAAACATCCTCTTGGCCCTAGAAAAGGGTGGTGCTGGTGAGTTCTCTTGTCGCAATGGTCTTCGTGAGCTGTACTGACCAGGTTGTCTTCCTTAGATGTCATTGAAGTCGGCGCGCCTTTCACCGACCCAATTGCTGATGGCCCAACCATTCAGACTGCCAACACGGTACGCACACCACTGCTCTTTCGGACGGACAAATATTAACTGGTTCAGATTGCTCTCAACAATGGCGTCACAATCGAGTCCACCTTGGGTATGGTGAAGGAGGCCCGATCTCGTGGCCTCAAGGCCCCCGTTATGCTTATGGGCTACTATAACCCCCTTCTCAGCTATGGCGAGGAGCGATTGCTCCAAGACTGCCATTCATCCGGTGTCAATGGCTTCATTGTTGTCGATCTGCCTCCTGAGGAGGCCATTTCTTTCCGCAAGCTCTGTAACAAGGGCCGGTGAGTCAAGACAAAAGAATTGAGAGATGAAATGACACTGACTTCACATCTAGTCTTTCATACGTTCCTCTCATTGCCCCCGCTACCTCAGATACCCGAATGAAGATTCTCTGCCAACTTGCCGACTCATTCATCTATGTCGTCTCTCGCATGGGTGTCACTGGCGCTACGGGCACTCTCAATGCGAACCTCCCCGACCTTCTGGAGCGAGTCAAGAAGTACAGTGGCAACAAACCCGCCGCTGTTGGCTTCGGTGTCAGCACCCGAGAGCATTTCCTGAGTGTTGCCACTCTTTCGGATGGTGTTGTTGTCGGCAGTCAGATCATTACCACTATTAAGAATGCTGAGCCTGGCCAGGCTCTTTCCGATATCGAGAAGTACTGCGCCTACCTATCAGGTCGTGACAACTCCGACGATTCAAACACCCGAGAGGTTGGCCTTGTCGAGGCTGTTGCTGGAGCCAAGGAACCAAGCGGCGAGAACGTCACTGTCAGCGGTACCGTTACGGATGCAGATATCACTGCCGAGGAGGATAGCGCTCTTGTGGCTCAGCTTGCTGCTCTTCACGGCAAGATCCCTGAGCGATTCGGCGAGTTCGGTGGCCAGTACGTTCCCGAGAGCTTGATGGACTGTTTGTCTCAATTGGAGGAGGGCTTCAACGCGATCAAGGACGACCCCTCATTCTGGGAGGAATACCGATCATACTACGAGTACATGGGACGACCCGGCCATCTGCATTTGGCTGAGCGACTCACTGAGCATGCTGGTGGTGCCAACATCTGGCTGAAGCGTGAGGATCTGAACCACACCGGTAGCCACAAGATCAACAACGCTCTCGGACAACTCCTTCTTGCCCGAAGACTTGGAAAGAAGCGAATCATTGCCGAGACCGGTGCTGGTCAGCACGGTGTCGCCACTGCCACTGTCTGTGCTAAGTTCGGCATGGAGTGCACAGTATACATGGGAGCCGTAAGTTTAATAATTGACTTTGTCTGAAATACAGTGACTAATGCAGCAAACAGGAGGATGTTCGTCGTCAGGCTCTCAACGTTTTCCGTATGCGACTGCTGGGCGCCAAGGTTGTTGCTGTCGAGGCTGGTAGCAAGACTCTCCGGGACGCCGTCAATGAGGCTCTCCGTGCCTGGGTTGTCGACCTTGATACTACTCACTACATTATTGGCTCTGCCATTGGACCTCATCCTTTCCCAACCATCGTCCGAACTTTCCAATCCGTCATCGGTAGGGAGACTAAGGAACAAATGCTCGAGAAGCGAGGCAAGCTTCCTGACGCCGTTGTCGCTTGTGTCGGTGGTGGAAGTAACGCTGTCGGCATGTTCTACCCCTTCGAGAACGAGCCTAGCGTCAAGCTTCTCGGTGTCGAGGCCGGCGGTGACGGTGTTGACACTCCACGACACAGTGCTACCCTTACCGGTGGCTCCAAGGGTGTTCTTCACGGCGTGAGAACATATGTACTCCAAGACAAGCATGGCCAGATCACCGAGACTCACTCTGTCTCCGCTGGTCTGGATTATCCCGGTGTTGGTCCCGAGCTGAGCTCCTGGAAGGACAACGAGAGAGCCAAGTTTGTTGCCGCCACTGACAGTGAGGCCTTCCTTGGTTTCAAGCTTATGAGTCAGCTTGAGGGCATCATCCCTGCTCTTGAGACTGCTCACGGCATTTATGGCGCCATTGAGCTTGCCAAGACAATGAAGAAAGACGAGGATATCGTCATTTGCGTCAGTGGTCGTGGTGACAAGGACGTGCAGAGTGTCGCCGACGAGCTCCCCAAGCTCGGCCCCAAGATTGGATGGGACCTCCGTTTTTAGATTAAAAGTGATACCATATTTGGATTAAATAGCAATCGTTGAAATAATAGCATGAACAAAAGTCTTTTTATATCTTGACTCTGGCAGAATGTTGATACATTGGTTGGAAGGCGTTGAAAGGCCGTTGAAAGGGGGGGCTTTTGGTACATATTATACATCAAACATTTTACACCGTTATCTTTTGTGTTCCCTTTGTTGCGTTCGCGACTTCGGCCTCTGTGTTATCCAGCTCCTTGAGCAACAAAGCCTCCTCCTCATCCGATAGCTCTTCAATACCCTCCAGATTCGCCAAATCTTCCTCGCCCAACACAAATTCCTGAGCCATAAGTTCACCTCGGGTCGCCTGACTGCGCTTACTCAAGGGGCCGGGTGTAGCAACATCGAGCGCATACTGAATGATATCGTCCCTATCCTCAATCTCCTTAGGCTCCATACCCAGTGCCACACGCTCAGCATTGAATCTCTTCTGGATGTCCTTAGATTGCATAAGAAGCCACCTCAGGTTCCAACCACCAGGGCCAAGCTCCTTTATTCTGGCGGGCTTGCTCTTGAGGAGGTACTCCTGGAGGCCACCTTCACGGCGGATGGTCTTGAGTACCCGGAGGGTAAGACGGGTCTTGACGTTGGCTTTCAGGGCGGGCAGCTTGAAGACCTTGACGTGAACGTTCGGGCGCCAGAAGCGACGGGCCTTGTTGTTATACTTTTCCGCAACAGTGTTGCCGAATCGAATTCTCGCAGAACCGTAAAGACCCTTGTTGGATTGCTTGTAGACTTGGCGCTCGCCATAAGGATACGGAGGAATAATGCGGCCCGGTAGGAGATGTGATTTGATCGTCTTGGTCTGCTGGGGGAGAGTTGTGCTGAAGAGGCGAGTGGGAGTCACTGGTGATGATGAGGCCAGGGCCCTCAGAGCCGGCCGCGCGGGGGCCCAGGATGTCATGATAAGTCTCGGTCTCGGAGTGAGTATTCGGTATGGACTTTTTCGGTTATGGACGAGACATTGGCCTCAATTGGCGTCGGAATGGGCGGATAGTTCGAGCGCAGAGTGCTCTGTTCGAGATGCGCTGATCTTCGACGGCACCTCACCTTCACCATCTACTGTTGAGATTTTTGGGCCGTCGTTGTTCGGAGGGGGCTGATGTTCCGGCGCCGGAGACAGTTGCCGCCAATTGCCCAATCAGGTGATTTCGTGCTGTATTCGCGATAGCTCCACTACAGCTTCACTAACAAACTAAACAATGAGTGAGTATAAGGCCAGTGGAAATAGTTGGACCTGATCTACCATGACAATGTTTCCGCCGATCGAGGATTTTGTTCTTCAAAATAACCCAGATTTCTCCAATCTTTATAATAAACTTACCAATGTGGTTCTCAATCCGGATTGCTCGACGCAGAATGACCCTCGAGCTAAAGAGCGGGCTTCTGTTCGGGAGGTAAGAGGGCTTGCTCATTATTTATAAATCAAAAAGAAACTATTTCTCACTCTTATTACCAGGAGCTTGACCGTCGCCGCTTGCTATCGGCAAAACAACATCTTCTCACCTGTGCTATCTCATCGGCAACACCATCAAGCACACCGCCTGCAACAAGAGCATCTTCCCGTCTGCGAGCTCCTCAGAGTCAGCAAGGAGGAGACTCAGGATCTCAACAACAGCAACAGCCCTCACTGCCAGAACCTCTTCTCGACCTCCTAATTGTGCTTCCTCCACTTCTCAACGCCAACAATCCACCTCTTCCTCAAGATACCCTTCAACTATTGTTTGCAAACCCTCCCCTTTCAGAGCTCGAGACATTACTTCCTGCGCTGGCACCAATCATCGCTTCAAATCTTCGTACCTGGGCATTGGGCCTTGCGCGGATTTCGCATCCTTCTACGAACCCTTCCTTCCTCCATCGCCACATCGCCTCGTTACCAAGTACGTTATCCGGCTGGCGTTCTGACCTCACCGCTGCCGAAGCAGAGCTCAGCTCTCATCGTCTACGCTCTCTTTCTGCCTTGACATCCCTTCTTCAAGCCGCCACCAACGCCTTGAGTCTTTTGGTTCGTGCGCTCGAGGTCAAGCATGGTGTCATAGCCCGTAGCCTAGAGCTCCAGGCTGCGGAAGTCTCTCTTCATGCACGCCGGCACGATGCCGATGCCACTATCGCCGCTGCTTCCGTGCGTCGCGCAGTTTACACACCTGAAGCGATCACTGCTCTTAAGAATTACGGTGCTCATTTGCGTGATGCTAAGATGCGAAGCGAGGAGCGGATTCGAGGCTTGACAGCTGAGCTCGGAGAGTATGGAGTCGGTGTTAGCGGCGGAGAAAGCAAGGAGAAGAAGATGAGGGAAATGTCAAGAGTATATCGGGAAATGACAAGACAAATGGATGATGTTAGAAGAGACCTGGACCGACTTAACCAGGGATGAGTGAGGGAAGATGTTAATTAAGACATATGTTCCAGACTAATTTCGCTGTATGAGGATAACGATTATCAGGCGCGAAAGGATTTTATAGATTGTTGGCAGAGCCTCTTCTAGATGTCCAAATATTTTGAATGGCAGGGCTTTTCACTTAACTGTACTTAACACAAGGCACAAATATGATACAGGGATCCAAAGTTAGTTTGGTTTTCTATATTCAGGTTACTCGTACATATGTTTTAAGCTGTCTTCGTCTCTTCATTACTTCGCCAAGCCGGGCACTTGACCTAGACTCAAGACTCGGGTATTTTCAGTCCATCCATCCCGACAGCTTTCTGATCGTAGCTGTTATGTTGTAGTCAAGTCGTCGCCTGTTTCGAGCGACGCCATTCCTCTGAACACACATCCTCCTTTTCGCAAGCGGTTACCCACTCATGCTTAACCCTTGACCTTGTAGATGGCCTCGGCGAGACGGCCAACATTCTCAGAGGTGATGCCAGCAACGGAGATACGGCCATCCTTGGTGGCGTAGACGGAGAACTCCTCAGCAAGTCGGGTCATCTCCTCGGCGGTCAGACCAGTGTAGGCGAACATGCCGATCTGGCTGGTGATGTGAGACCAGTCGTGCTTGGAGCCAAGCTTCTCGAGGTTCTCCTTAAGGAGAGCACGCATGGTAATGATACGGTCAGCCATCTCCTTGACCTCGCCGAGCCACTGCTTGTAGAGAGTAGGGCTGTTAAGGATCTCGGCGGCGATACGAGCACCGTGGATGGGAGGGTTGGAGTACAGAGGTCGGATAAGAATCTTGAGCTGAGAATCAACGCGCTTCTTCTCATCGGCATCAGCGCAAACCATGGAGAAGGCACCAATACGCTCACCGTAGAGGCCCTGCAAGGCTATTAGCGTACTTTCCAAGACACGTGAAATCAACCCGCAATATGTTCGGAACATACCATGTTCTTGGCGAAAGACTGGCAAAGAGCAATGTTGTGGCCCTGCTCAACGAAGTAACGAACAGCAAAAGCATCCTTATCAGTATCACCACTGGCGAAGCCCTGGTAAGCCATGTCGAAGAAGGCGAAGTGGCCCTTCTCCTTGACAACATCAGAGATCTGCTTCCACTGCTCCTGACTGGGGTCAACACCAGTGGGGTTGTGAGCGCAGGCGTGGAAAAGGAAGACACTGCCGTTGGGGGCAGCCTTGACGTCAGCAATCAGACCCTCGAAGTCGAGGCCGATGGTCTTCTTGTCGTAGTAACGGTACTGCTCAACTTCAAGACCGGCGTGGTTGAAGACGGCCTTGTGGTTAGCCCACGAAGGCTGAGGGATGTAGATCTTCTTCTCGCCGGGGAAGAACTTGGCGAGGAAAGCAGCACCGACACGGAGAGCACCAGTGCCAGAGATGGTCTGGGTGATAGTGATGCGGTCCAAGGCAGGGCTGTTGGCGCCGTAGGCCAGCTTGGCGGCGGCGGGAGGGAACTCAGGAACACCAGTGATGCCGGCATACTCCTTGTTCATTTTGGACTCGACAACCTTCTTCTCAGCCTCGCGGACGGAGGGGAGGACGTAAGGCTTGCCAGCATCGTCACGGTAGGCACCGACACCTGTATACGAATCGAGTCAGATCAATTCGGACGATAGCGAGATACCTCCGCACTCGGGGTCGAGTGGAGCTGACGTTGCGACATACCCAGGTTGATCTTCTTGTCGAACTTGTCGGCCTTGAAGGCTTCAGTGATACCTGATGAAGTTAGTACCATTGTTGACTGTGATAAGGTGGTTTTGGCTTTGGCGCATCCTGTTCCATACCCAGAGGAACAAGGCGCATTGCACCGAGAGGGAGTCATCGTACGTACCAAGAATGGCCTGTTTAAAGCAAGAAGGAATTGATTAGCAACGGAGCTTGCGCAAATCTCGCAATGAGAAGCTTTCACTTACGTCCTGTAACAAGTTAGCATAAGACCACACAAAGAGTGCGCGACAGCAGTGAGGAAGCTCATACAGGAGGACCCTGGGGGACGTTGGCCCAGATGGAGGCAGCGCGAATGGCAGTGAAGTTGTACTGAGCAGGACGGGCAGCCCGGCGGCTGGCGACTCGGAGAGTGGACAGCATTATGAAGGTAATGATGTGGTGAGTTTATGATGGAGAGGATGGAGGAGAAGAGAGGGATTGAAAAGAAGAAGAGGAGAAGGAGAAGGAGGATCACTTGAGGCGATTCTATGGCGGAGAGTGACTAGGCAAGGCGTGGGCGTGGTGTCTACATTTTGTCGATCGGGCCTCTTCGGAGGTGGGCTAGAACAGCTTCTACCCAATCATATACCAGAATCTGCATCCAGACCCTTAATTTATGGGGGTTCTAAGGTAGCTCCCACAGAATGAGCTCACCTGCGTCAGGGCATTTTGGTGGACTTTCTTGTGAATTTCTAGTGGGGCTACCCCGGACATCGGCGTCTTTAGAATAGCAGTCACAAGCGCTCAAGCCACAGCATTCGATCCCGTCCATGGATCCTTCCCAGGAAGCATTGCAGGCAGGGCAGGGCAGGTACAGTACTGTACTCTTTCCATCTTAAACGTCTCAATGCTGAGTGGTGCGCCTGAGGCGGTTGATGGTGGCCAACGAAACCCAACCCTGTTCCTTTTGTCCATCATACTTATCCATTGCCAACCGCGTTATTCAGTCGAGTTATTAAGAGACTCATGTGGATTGTTTCCACGTTTACTGCTACTGCTGCTGCTATGCTGTCCTCAATTGCTCTGCCAGATTAGGACACCATGATCTGAGCTCCAGAAGCCCGGACCCGAAACCCGGGATCTAGCTACCTATCCTTGTGTCTTGGCTTGGTTCAGACCGTTTACACATGTCAGAGTCCCGATCTGTCCGTGTGAGCTTGATCACTTGCTCCGGAACACCGATTATTGATAGTCCACATGTCCGTAGGTGCCTTTCCTCTCTCACAGAGTCGAGTTGCCGCACCGCCTTCAATGAAATCGATTGCGTCCATTTGTTACGATCTTCATCGACATATGAGGGTACGCTGGGAAAGGGACGAGAAAAGAACCATAGGCACTTTCATCAACCGTCGGCAACCGCATCCCGATCCTGACCTGATAGAGAGGACAGTCGATTCTTCTTCCTGCCGCCCGGACGACTCCGGCTTGTTCACCGCGCGTCCCTTTCTGGGTCTTCCGCTGGGCCTGTATGTAGCAGCGGGTCCGCTGCCATAATAGCATTCATCGACACTTGCAACATGGGCACAGGCTTTACCTTTCCGCTTGTCCAGCAGGTCCCTGCCGTTTCCGCTCTCCAACTGTCAACCAGTCCTACTCTCACTTCTCTAGACCCTTGCTTCAGCTTTTGTCTTACGATTACCAAACGCTTTGACTGTTGCAAATTGGGGAATTGAGTTATGTGAGTCAACGTGTGCCAGCTTATGCTAGTTTCTAGGTTTCCGATGCTTTTCCCCTCCTCAATACTCTTGGGCTTAGACGTCGGCTTTTCTGGTATCCCCTAGCCACAAAACCACAACTCGCCCACAAACGCACACTTCTCTGTTGTGCACCGGCTCCGTCCTCGTGACCGGCCCGGTCCCGTCCACTATACCAATTAATGGATCATAAGTTTATATCATGGATTGTGCCATTAAATAATATCAAAGGTTAATTGGGCATTGAAATTCACTTGCTGTATGCAGGTCTGGCTGTCTCAAATTTTGAAACAATTAAAGTGTGTGATTGTTCAAGGCACAATACAAATATGTAAAAGAAAACCCATCATTAATTCCATTATTGTAATATCTTCCACAAACATATCATTTGACCTTTCTTCCCTTTTGAGCTTATTATTCAGAATCCATAGTATACGAGTGTCGTTTCCAAACCCCAACGCCTGGATGATGCAAACGTCAATGCCGACCAAGATCCGAGATATCTCCTTAACCAAGATCTCTCCATCTCGCATGTAGCACAGCTCAGGTGGTAATGAAGGCGCTTCGAGGTAACTTTACCCGACGCCGAGACAGAACTCACTGTTTTCTTTCCTCAATGTACCGCCTGAAACAAAGGTGTCCGGAGCTAATCGGTTGCTGAGTCTTCAATGTCGACTCATGCTTTGTTGTGAGCCTTCTCGGATGGCGCATCCGCAAGCTCCTCATAGCGGTTCAAGACATCCTCCTCGACTGTCTCATGGAAAACATCCACCTCAGTCGAAGCAAACTTCCTTGCGCTGATACCCCTTTCAAAGAGCACGTCCAGCTCCGCGAAGGTACGGCCGCTCGGCTCCGGTAGACGAAAGAAGGTATAAATGATGCACAAGAAGCAAATGCCACCCTGTTCTAGTTATTAGCGACGAGAAGAGTCTACTTTGGAGCTGTCAGGGCCAGCTACTTACCCAGAAGAATCCTGCATAATTGCCCCAATCCCATGCTGTAGGATTGAGCATGTACGGTGTCAGCACACTGTTGATAATACCAACAACGTTGCTATTTACCAGTTAGCTACTCTGACCAGTGATTCAATCTTGACAATGGTGTCAAATGAGGATCGTGCCCTCACTCTTCGCCGATGGTCATCACTTACTATAGATTGCGGCCAAGCACAACCGTCTTGATTTGCAGACGACGAGACGACAGTTCGCCGACAAGAGAATAACACACGGTGCCGATAGTCAATTGGTAGAAGAGTGCCCAGATGATCATCATGCAGCCCGTCGCTAGTGAAGATTGAGACCGATGGGCCTCGGGCACCAAGCCGAGGAAGCCCATGATGAGCAGCATGGAACAAAGGCCACAGAGACCATAGAGGACCAAAGATCGTCTGCCAATACCCAAACTCATGAGGCCCCAAGCACCGAAGACTCCTGCCATGTTGATACCATACTGGCCAAGGGCAAATGAGTAAGCCTTGTCGGCTGAGAGTCCAGCTTGTTCAAGGAAATAGGTGGAGTAATTGGAAAACGAATTGCCACTCAGATTTTGAATGGCCCAGATCATGCACACAATCTCTGTGCGTCGAAGGTCGGTACCCTTGAAACAGTCCCAGTAAGATGCGCCTGCTGTGATCTTTTCCTCAAGAGCGGTGGTGTGCACCATCATGGCGATCGTTTCGTCCGCATCGAAGTCTGTCTCACGGTCGAGACTGGTCAAGCGAAGGAGGGCTTCCTTGGCATCTTGATTGCGGCCTCTTCGGACCAGCCACCAAGGCGATTCCGGGGCGAAGAAGATGCCGATCAGGAGTGGCAGTGGCCACATCCACTGGAGAGCATACGGGATGCGGTATGCCCACTCATCGTCACGTTTAAGCATAGCGTGAATAACCCCAATACCGATCTCCTGGCCTAAACCCCAGCAGAAGTTGACATATGTGGTCAGGTAACCACGCAGAGCAACAGGACAGACCTCGGATGCGTAGGTGATAGTCAGGGTTTGGAAAATACCCCAGGGAATACCGCAGAGAATCTCGGCCACGAGCAGAGTCTGAACGTTTTGGGCAGTAAAGAAGATGGTTGTGAAGCCGGCTACACAGACAAGGCAGGCCATGACAGTATAGCGATAACCAAATCGCTCCGAGATCCAGCCATTAATAAAAAGACCAATGATCTCACCACAGTGTGCTCCCTATTTGCATTTATTGTGAGCGTCTGGGCCGAGAATCATGGAAGAAAGACTTACATTGCTTAGACCAGCTTGCCAGGGGGCTGGTACCTGGTATTCTCCATCATTGCCGAGGACACCGTACTTTTTGTTAAACTGAGGAAATGCATCTAGAATCGAGTATCAGCAAGATGATGGCTATGATCATTGTATAGCTCGATACCCCTGGGAATCCTGACAGCCTGGTGTCTGACTACAGGTATAGGTATCGTGTTACCATGGGGCATTGGGTACATACAAAAGTTATTAACAAGGGAGATATCATAACCCTCCATTACAATACATGTGGAGATGAGGACACTCCAGAAGATAGCCTTGGGATAGAGCTTGATACCTTGGCGAAGGGTCATGTTACGCTCTTTGTGAGCTGCGGCGCGGGCGTGTTCGACGATGTTGATGTGCGCCTTGCTGGGATCCTGACTGTCCGTCCCGGCGGCCGGGACATCGGCCGTCGTCTCTAAGGGCGGGGCCGTGGCCGGGGCCGGCGACACCTTGTCTTGGGTGTCGGCCATGGCTTCAGCTGTTTCAAGCTGCGGCACTCAATTTGAAAGAGATAACCAATCGAGGCCTGCCTACTAAGCCTGAGGAAGACGGCGAGGATAGCACCTGAAGATATAGTCGGCAGAGTAGGATCAAGCACTACGCCTAGGACCTGCTCTCGATTCTCTACAGGCGGTGTCGAGCGACTCAAAGGGGGGCGAGGTTATACGGGTTTGAAGTTGGACATGCGTGAGGGAAGTGTCACTTCAAATAAACCAACCAATACACGCTAGAAGATAAGAGAGAGGCAAATGAGTACGATAGTGATGGCAACAACTCTTCACTGGCGCACGACCTGGACAACGAGTACGTAGCAGCGACGGAAATCGAACAAAGCAATGCAATGCAATGCAAGAAAGAGAACACACAAGAAGTGAGAAAGTCTGATGGGGTATGGGAGGGACCTTTCACTGGTAAAAATGGAGCCAAAGGTTGACGATTTTTATCCTAGGGGCGGATGGTCGGATCAAAGCGGGACAAGCCATGCCCGACCGAGTATGGCAGAATCATTAAACAATGGAGTGCGAGTCTCTCAAGTCTGGAACTTGCCATTTCTCTCAGTAGACGTTGTATTCACTAACAGATCTGCAGGAACAGACACGCAATAGTATGTGTAAAGAACATCTTACAACTCAAGCATATCCTTGTATCTTTGTATAAGTGGGCCACTGTTTTTTTATTACTCTCTAATCGAACTTGTTGATTAGTGCTTTGTGACGCATTGATTCAACCTCAGTGATGTCTTGAGAATATGACCTCGAAACTTCAAAATCGAATCCACGTTTTTGGGTTAACAGAGTTCGTCTTTGAGGTTTCAATGACAACAAACGTTGACGATAGATGGGTGCACTCAAGCTTATCTCTTCGAAACCAACCATAACTGCGGAGCCTCATCTTGGCTAAACTCTCCTTGTCTCCAACGCCCAGGAGCTAGAACAATCGACGAACCAGTTAGCGCCACCAAATCTTGCAAACCCCTGGAGCTACCAGGATAATTGGAGAAGTCTTTCCACGGCCGTGATGAGGCCGACAGTTCCTCACCGATCATTTCATCCTGCCTCTGGTGGCGAATGATTGTATTGTATTGTGCTGTAGTAATGCTGTCATGTATGAGTTGAAAGGCTCTCAAATTATCCAACATATCCTGCCAATGATTCTATTGCTTCATTGTAAATAATCATTAATCATTTGCATCTCTTGCACATCTTGAGAGGAATTGGGGTTACTCCAAAACTCCAAAGCCAAGACACACGTCGACTCCACTTTTGACAACAATTATGAAGCATTCCTATCTGCGATCCCCAACTAGTCTAGTACGTTCAAGTCATATATATGTATATCAATACAACTCGCTTCTATTGAATTGGTAGGGCTGTTGTCTATCAGCGTCTGACAATAATCCTATCGTGCGGCGACTTCGTATAGTCTCTCACCAACGGTCTAGAGAAGAGGCGGGGATATTCTAAATGTTACGCAGGTAGCAAAATACTTCAATGATGGTACCATTACAAGCGAAAATATCAAGTCAATTTATTAGAATCTTAGACTATTTCTTCGCCTAAGTACTTTCTATGTCAAAACTTAAGATACCGGACCTAGGAAGATATGAAAGCAATGGCCAGTAAAAGAGCGAACAACGAGCTCATGGAGGGCTTTGTCTGAGATGCATTATCCTCCTCGTCATCTGGCTTCTTTTTACCATCACGGTGATTGCTTGGCTCCTCATCAGAAGGTTGCGGCTTCAATATCCAGATACTGCTGCTGTTGCCTCGAAGTTCGCCGCTTCTAAGATCAACGGTAGCTGTTGAGCCAAGGATCTTGCCACTCTTACTTACAGCAACTGCTCGAGCGGACCTGGGAGATGACAGTCCTAGCCCTTCCAGGCGAATTTCTGTTTCAAAGCCGAAACGGGAAGAGTTCGCAAGGAGTCTGGGAGAAGAAGTGGCATTTCTCTCATCTTCGCCGGCGTACTATTGTAAAGTCAGTCCGATTCTGTTGTATACATTTTATAGTAACATACCACTTCCCATCGCTGGACCTGGGTATCGCCATTCCACGATACATAGACGGTGGCAATTGATGCATCTTCTTGCGGAACTGGAGAAACAATGGAAGGACCCCATGGAGGCCGACCAATCCAGTCCATCTTCCAGGCACGATAAACAGACATGTCGATTTCTGGGTTACTTCCTGAGATGTGCGGTATCACCCCTTTTTGGATATCCATGACGACCGTCCCGTTGGGCGCATGTTCAGTGATGCCCGGATTTGCACCCCAGCCGACAAGGAAATTGCCATTTTCCAAGCCTTGGACACTGCCTCCTGAACCCGAAGATATTTCCTGTGGATGATAAAATTCATGCAAGAGTCGAACTGTCATTTTGTCATAGTCGAGTTCCACAACAACGCCTCGAGAACACTTGCCACTGTTACACGCTCCGCTTTCAGTGACCCGGTTGTCAAAGAAGCTTATTCGGCTCTCGTTCCCCTGAACAAACTTTGCGTCATATTGATTGGCAAAGTTGGTTGCATTTCCGCCGCTGAGATCCTTGAACTGGTTGTGTTTCCCCCCAAGAATCCATCGTGGATCTAACGTACCAGTCTGGAGAAGGATGATTGCCGATAATCCTCTTGATGAGACAAGATAATGGTTCTCCAAAGTCTATCATTTGTTAGCACGTGCTGTAGTGGGTTCCAAAAGTAACTTGCCTTGAAAACGCTGTCTATGTGAAACCAGTCAAAGCCATGGCCACCCAGGAAAGTCTTTTCTGGGTTGTACTTGACCATCGTATCAGTCAGGTTGATGTGTGTAAATGACCTCCAAACGTTGAAGACTCTGTCCGTATCAAGATCAACCTCCTGAAAAATGGAATCGCTCAGCCAGCCATCCATCCCTCCTCCGATAGCAGTCAGGTTGTATCTGATGTCCTGGTAAGCAGTCATAAGACCAGTTCCCTGGGTGGTGAGTTCGAAATCGTGGATATTGGCCTCGGTAGGTCCCAGGTCTCGGATTGAAACTGTCCATCTTTTTTGATAGTTGGCGTCGAAACCATGGCAGCGGTTACCCTCGATGAAAGTAAGGTACTTGCCTCCATTCCTCACTTGTGCGCGAGCATCAAAAGTCCTGTCATAGTTTATATCGGCATACGCAAGACTGAGATCCTTGCTTGAAAAGATAGCAGGTCCTGATTTTTCGCCATGCTCCATAGTTAGAAAAAGGAAACCAGAGTCATCGACGAGATTTGGCTCAAGTGAGTTGATCTGAAAGACAGGAGCAACGACATTTGAAGATTTGAAGCTCTGAGAAGGGAACTGGCCGAGAAAGCCATTGTTGTAGGCCTCTAAGTCATTGATCGGGACCACGTCTGCAAAAGACAGAACAGCTAGCAAAGCAGTTACTATCGTTTGTACCAAAAGCGAAAGCATCTTAGGAGTAAAAGTGAGTTTGAGTGTAGGAACAATGGAAGCAAGATCGGAAGTAGCAATCGGAATCGAATAACAGAGTTCCAAGAAGACTCCAAAAGTGTACGTGCGGAGAGGAGAAAAGAACAAAACCAGCGTTATGTTCGAGGTAGGACGACAGTTTCAAGAGCATTTCGCAAGTGTTCAGGTTTGAGAGGTTAGTCGTCAAGTGGCAGTCGCACTGGACTGCTTTGTGCCTCCTCCCCTTCTTGGACTGTGAAACTGCAAAACGTGAGGCAGGGACAACCGAGGTTCTTCATGACGTCCCGTCGATGTAACATTCGAACAGGCACGAAAGAGTAAGGGCCAATGCAGTACGCCCTACTACAATATACCTTTCATCTAAGAGGTAACCATGAGCTTTGCGTGGGAAGTCAGATAGATTCATAGGTAGTTTAGCCATCTTCGTTCATCGTCGTCCTGCTCACTTTATTAAGGTACTTGATACGCAACATGATTTTGACAATAAGAAATGTGGAGCTAGATATAGCACGTATCAATAGATCTGATTTCGTCAATTTGCGTTTAGCTTCATCAGGCTTATCCAGATAGATATATAATATTAAAACCAAATCAGATCTAAGTGAAGTGGCAAGGTCAAATTCCGATCTTTAGGGTGGCCAGATGACTAAGCTCCGCTCCATCAGCTTCATTGCCGTCATTACAACTTCACTCGACTTTTTCTGTCTCAACACCCTAGTTTCTTCTGTTTTGCATGGTCTTTTACTTCTCTCCTTTGATTAAATCTCGAATATGTCTGTTACGTTCCGTCGAGCGCCTTTTATCTGTCGGCGGTGCCTTCAAGCATCGCGCCAGCCTAGGACATTGCCACTCACTTGTTACTCAACGCAAGCCAGCACATCTAAGACTGAGGATCAACAAATAAACGATAGACCAGAAAACAAGAACGGAAGCAGCGATGCATCAGCGCCAGAGAAAGAGCTAGGGCCAATGGCTCGGCGTCTGGAAGAAGCCACAGAGGAAGCCCTCTTTACTGGTGGAAGAGCCGGACGCCGAGCTGTCGAGGACGCGGGCTTCTCAGAAGAGCTCAAGGAAAGGCTTTTGAACAAAATTGCCGATGCACAGTTCAAATCCGAGAATGCCAGCGCCTTTGCAGAAGCTGGTCTCTCATCGTCAGTGGGACAAGGCACGCGACGTATTGCCTCGTCACAGGCATGGACAGGGGAAGAGAATACGGCGGACACTGTACTTCGAATGCTGGACGATGCCAAAAAGCCTCTTGCTCCTGGCCTAAGAGGCAAATACCAGCCGCCTCCTGTGGACATGCGATTGCAGAGACAGCCGAGGCGGTCTCCTGGGGAGAAGGTCGCCAAAGCGAGGGACAAGGTGAACACGTACGTAGGAATGGGATCCCAAAAGCCGAATAATGGCATGAGTGATGATGAAAAGGAGGCGTGGCGAAAAGAACTACGGGAGCGCTTTGAGCCTGGCGCGAGAGCGCTGCCAAATTCAATCACAGGGCTTGCGGCGCTGGCAAACGAGCGTATTGAGAACGCTATTGCGAGAGGACAGTTCAAAAACATACCCCGAGGGAAGGATATTGAGCGTGACTCACGCGCTGACAACCCCTTTATCGACACAACGGAGTATATCATGAATAAGATGATCCAACGACAGGACATTGTCCCACCCTGGATAGAGAAGCAACAGGAGCTCGCAAAAGAGTTGGGGGCGTTCAGAGGCCGGCTGCGCAATGATTGGCGGCGATTTGCAGCGAGAATGATTGCTTCTCGAGGTGGATCGCTACAAGACCAGATACGCAGGGCGGAGGAATACGCTGCTGCGGAAGAAGTGCATAACCCGATCATACGGAAGAATGCTCTTGGGGAAATGGAAGAGATAAAGGCATCTTCACCAGTGGTTGGAAGACCATTTCGCGACTCGGCTTGGGAACAAGCTGAAGCGAGCTATCACAAACTATCGATCGAGCGCCTTAATGCTCTAACGCGAAGTTATAACCTCATGGCGCCAGACCTGGCTAAGAAACCGTACTTTTCCCTTGACCGTGAACTCAAGGCGTGCTTCGCTGAGGTTGCGCCTACAGTCGCTCGAGAGATCCAAGAGCGTGCGACGGGTGTGAAGGCAAGGAGCTTAGGAGGAGGGAGTCAAGCGGGTAAGCAGACTAGCCTGTTGGAGACTTTAACTGGAGGCGACAACGTCAAGGTTCACGTCGAAGCTAGGGAGAAGGCATATGGGCTGAAAGAGTGGTGGAGAGACGTTTGGAGGAAGAACTAATTTCGCAACCATCAACCTGAAGTGGCGCTTGTCACATGCAGCCCAACAACTTTGTATTGCATCTTGTCAGTGACTGCTGTGCAGTAGGTAGGGAATTCGGAATGTTATGCTTTTGTATACGTTCTGTCCTATTTGTGATGTTCGATCCATGAGGCAGGCTTCTGCTTCCAAAAAGTATACATAAAGTCCAAAAAGAATACAAGTACCAATTTCTCCATATATATAGCTCCGCAACACCATTAGTACCCAAACTTTTTGTTCTGCCTCTTAACTCCATGTGCATGGCCTAGGCTCATATCTCAAGGGCCTACGGCTCGCACCGCTATGTCCAGTGTATATATATCCAGTCCTAATCCAAACTCCTCGTTCGATGTCATGTTAGTGCAATTCGTTTCCCTTTCGTTTCTATTCGTGCATCAGAAAGAGCACAGCCAACAGGGCACTGCCTCCTAGATTCGCCCTTCTTCAAGCACTTCTCGCTCTATCTCAATCTGTCCAGATTCTCCCGTACGTCGTCGCTCCATGACCCAACGTGTAGCACCGCTGTCTTCCTCTTTAGTGTATGATATACTGTCGGCTGAGCCTTTGTGACGATGTCCCATGCTGGGGCGCTTGGGAACCCCACTGGACTCACTCATGCTGGCCCGATTGGAAATTTCCAAAGGACTCACCATCGCCGATGGTGGCATGCTCTCTTCCTGATCCGATACTGGCGAAATAGGGTTCTCATAAGACTTTGATGCAGGCCTACTAGCAATGGCAGGGGGTATCTGAGCATCCTCTTTGACACCAGTTTCGAGTCTAGCTAGCGTTGGGACAGGAGGCGGAGAAAGCATAAAGCCAGGAATGCCGCCAGTCAACGTCGGACTTCCTGATGCACTCACGCTATCCGAGTCATGGCTGATGGTAGATAGAACTGAGTTCTTCCGGGTGTGAAAGGTTGTTGGACTCATAAAGCTCTGGCCCCAAGGGGAGGTAGACATATCTCCTCTTTCTGATCGAGGGGACCCGTTGTGACTGGACACAAGACTAGCCTGGGAGCCTCCCCAAGCCCGTGACCTAAGACGCAGTAGGGCAGACAAGGTCATCTCGTCGCCGCGATCACCAAGCAGGGCAAGTTGAGCTAGGCCAGGGCTTTGCAGGGGTGTCGTTCCTCCGAAGCCAGGCATGCCAAGGCTCATAAACGAGTTTCTGTTGGAGTACTCGGATCGCTCTGTGATAGGCGTCAGGTTCGGCTCCCTCGAGATCATTCGCCCGCTGGTGCTACGATCCAGGCCACCTTTGGGGCCAAAGAAGCCGCCGTTGGCATATTCAAACTCCGGCCCTTGTTGTTGGCCAGCTGGGGCTGAGTAAAAACCAAATTCCTGGCCATACCAACCATCACAGTCATTTGCCAGAGCGCTTGCATTGGCCTCAGCGATGATAGCATCGTCATCAAGTTCCAAGTCGGCCATATTCTCGTAGGAATCATTGTAATCACCATAATCGTCAAGGCTTTCATAGTCATCCTGTCTAAAAGCATTGTCATGCTCTGGCGTGTCTGGTGAATGGTCTGGCTCAGACAGGATAGTTTCATCAGGTGGCGGGGACGAGCCTCGCTGAAACTTGCCCGATGCTGCAGCCTTGTAAGTTGCCGCAGCAAGAGCAGCCTGGTATGCCGCAAAAGGATCATCACCTGGAGGGGTTGACGATGGAGCTATAGCTGCGGGAGCAGGAGATTGAGTAGCGGAGCTGTCTCGCGTAGCTTGGGGTTCAGCCTCTTCTTTGTCGCCAGCACTAAGCGATGTATGAGCAGTTGTCTTGCAAATTTCGGAATCCACAGAGAATGGTGCTGTCGTGTCAGAAGCCCGGTTTGGCTCTTCTTGATCAGCAGATCGCTTCAGCGATTGTGCATGGGCAAATGCGCCCGCAATGGGTCGACCAAATTGATCAGTATCATTGTTGTCAAATATGGACTCGTCAAAGGGGGTATCGTCCCATTCTAGAGGGGCAGCAAGGTCCTCGGCGAACTCATTCCTCTCGAATTCCAACATCCCATCGTCATAGTAGAGCTCGTCATCGTTTAGCGAGCCTCCCGTTCTTATGGGAGGCAGGTCCTGGTTCTTCTGGAATGCAGCTTCATTTTCTAGACTGGGCACCCTCGGAACATCCAATCCTTGAATTCCCAGCCCGCCGGCCTCCATCTCTTGACTCAGCCGTTGATCGAGGAGTCCCTTTGGAGACAAAGGAGACAGCATCTCCGGCGTATATTGACTCATCGCAAATCCGATCCGATTGCCCTCTGCATCCCTTGGAGTCGGTAAGAAACCAGCGCTGCGAGGGCTGGTTATCGACGATGTAGGACCGGACCGTTGAAAGACAAAGCCGGAAAAGTTTTCCTGGTCGTTATCTGGATCAAGCTCTTCGTCTAGGTCATCATCCAAGTTTTGGTTCAGTGTGTTGTTTAAATTATTGTCGAAGGTACTCAGCGTTCTGTTCAAGGTGTTGTTCATGTTGCCGCCCGTGTGATCGTCCATATGGTCGTCCAACCCATCGTTGAAATTATCATCCATATCGTCAAAATCATTACCGACCATTGGAATATCCTCTTCAAAGCCATCGTCTTCCATCATCGCATCGTAGTCGAAGCCATCATCGTCGAAATCGTCAAAGCGCGAGTCTCGAGAGGCAGGCACATCTGCAGTCTTCTTCTCAAGCTCTCGTTGACGATGCCTATCTTCAAGAAGTTTCTCCTGTTTTGCAGCACCAATCATGTCAAAGCTGAACCTTGACGACGTACTCTTCATATGTCGAGGTATCGCAGATGGTATGTCCTTGCCAGACAACCCGGATAGTGACGGGCCTCGGGATCTCCCCGCTCGGTGAGATACTGACGATCTATCATGGACATAAGCTTCCTCGTCGATCAGACGTGATGCTCGCGGAGACTTTGGCTGAACCGAAATGGGGGCGTTGTCCTTTGGAGGTACTGGGGGCGCATCTGACAGTGTAAGAGTGTCCAAATCAGATACCGGGGGCTGGGGTGCTGCAGAGGCTGTGCTTGGTGTCATCTTGAGAGCCCTCGAATCCTGCGAGTAGATTGACTCGGAAGCATCGCTAGGCGCTCTCGTTGTCAGATTTGAGGCCGAAAGGGGAGTCTGTTCAGTCTGAGTCGCTGACGGGCTTAGAAACCTGTCTTGAGCGGGAAGAGGAGCGGACATAGGGACTGGCGAAGCGAGAGATGTTTGCATGGTATCTCTGTTTGGTGTATTCTTCTTTGGCCGTGGCGCACTGAAATCGTGGACCCGAGTTCCCATGATGCGAGGGTCATATACAGGATCCTCGTGACGCTTAGCCAAGGGTAATGGGCGCAAGTCAGGGGCATGCTGACTGTTTTTGCGCCTCATCAATAATGTTGACATTGGTTTCTTGAGGAACGGTAGCCCTTTTTTGGACT
This sequence comes from Fusarium cf. aywerte, assembly GCA_011034095.1. Lineage (NCBI taxonomy): Eukaryota > Fungi > Ascomycota > Sordariomycetes > Hypocreales > Nectriaceae > Fusarium > Fusarium cf. aywerte. The sequence goes on along the minus strand of WETZ01000039.1, from coordinate 216,488 downwards.
TGGGGTTTTCGGTGTTGCTTGTTGTCTGTGTAAGCGAAGGTAGTTCAGTAACCAGACGGGTACCTGCAGGACGTCGACCAGTAGGCTGCTGAAGATCTGTAGGTGTACTGAAAGATGATGTAGCTTTCGTATTCTTTATGACCTGTGGCGATGGCCGCACGGAAGGATTGCTCGAAGTTAACGTTGGCTGCGAAACTGAATGCTGACCAAGTAGATTAATTCCTCTGTTGCTGTCAAGAGCCTCAATAGCTTGTGCTTCTATATCACGCTGGTACTTTCTAAGAGCGACACCCCCAATGAAGGACGATGTTTTCGAGGTCGGTTGTGGTCGAGTATCTAAAGGACTTGTCGCTGCAGCATTTTGACGACTTTCTCGTGATTTCCCTGTATCTTCTGTAGTGACACGGGCTATAGGCGGTAGAGTAGGAGGCAATGTAGAAGGGTTCGAAGAGGTCGGTCGCAATTCTGGGGAGAGAGCATCGGGAGAGAAGGGCGCGGGGTGGCCGGCAGCAGGTGAAGTAGGATGTTGATCAGGAGAAGGCGAGGTAGGATTCGATGACGGCCCTCGCCTGTGGAACCTCAGATGCGACAGCATACCGAAGAACCGGGCTCTGCGTCGAGACGAGATGAATCAAAATGTCGACGACGGTTGGGTGGGGGTAGCGCGGAAGCGCTCAAGCTTGCGTAAGGTGACCGAGAGAGTACGTAGTTAGTGAGAAAAGGGCAGGACATCCGTGGGTCAGCATCCGATAGTGTACGGTAAGGAGAGCGAGGCAAGCAATCGAGACGCGCTCATAGCATGACTCAAGGGGTCGCAGTCGCAAGAGACAACGCAAACATGGTGGTCGACTTGCTTGTGTTGGGCTGGGCGTGGAGGGGAACGAAGCCGGGTATCGATCGATAGTGGGCAGCAAGGGAGCGTAGGGTTTGTTTCTAAATGCGCAATGGATGCAACGATAGCCGAAGCGCTGCACTCTAGTTGTCGCAAGGTGAGGCTAGGGGTATAGTCAAAAAGACGAGACGAGATGAGATGAGATGGACAGATGTTGTGAGGAGGGAGGCTGATACAGTCCCGGTATGGTACCAAGTGATAACCTAGGTAATCGACCCAAACAAGGCGTGGTTGGTGACGGATTTACGGTTTCAAAACACCCGATCCAAGAGGCCAGTCAAGGATGAGTTGCACGTGCATAAGCCACTTTAATACGGCTCTGACACACTTGCCTTGGTGAAGCCTAAAACAGAACAAAACTGGAAGTCTCTGAATGCGATGATGGAGAAAATAATGATGTCGTCAGACTCAATCCATGGGTCTAAGGGAGCCCTTGGTGACAACTATAGAATTATTAGCCGGCTTCGACCCATAGGTAGTGGAGGTTTAGATTTCTCTCGGCGGACTTGTCGTCTATAGTGGGGCTATTTGCTGTGTTACAACAAGTTTGACCAGGCTTTGCGCCAGCTCTATAAAAAGAAACCCTGTCCCTTCCAATTAATAGTACGTATCAACAATAATATAGGAAAATTTTATACATAAATGATGCGCTCCTGGTCGCAATGGTTCCCGGCCTTCAGCAGGCAATCTTCAGCATCAGCAAGAATATCCCTTGCTTTGCGCGTAAAGGGTAGCTTTAGTTACCTCCACTAACAACAAGGTTTCGCCCTTGATGACAAGAGCCTCTTGGTCTAAGTGCATAACATTTACAATAAGGGCCTGACTTGGCGAAGGGGTCGGCATTGTTTTTCTTGTTGTTGGGGAAAGGAATCTTAGACATGTTGTTCCATAGGGCATCATTTTTATTCGCCCAACTATCCTGGCTGTGCCTCTTCTGTGTTGGCAATCTCCGTGCATGATTCACTCCAGTTACTATAATTTTGTGACATAGGAGGCTTCACCTACTATGGTTAATAATTAAGATAGACTCTGCGCTTTAATGTCTTGAATGCCTTAATTATTGAGTTATATTCCAGCATACCTGGTGATAAATACAAGGCTGGTAATCAGTTTCGTCAACAGAGTTTATCAGTCACTTGGGCTTGATAAAATTTGGATATGTAAAGGGGCACTTTGTTATCATGTGAAAACGTTGATGTACCCAGCCTTGGATTAAATGGCTGGACTTCCCACCATCCATTCCATACCACGGCATAGCTGACAGCGGTCGATGGCGTCGGCAGCGGAAAGGCTAATGATAGGGTATCGTTAGAAAAGATACCATATCCTGGCTACACAATAGCTTGTAGAAAAAGCTGATACTATGCAGTGGCTGGCAAAGGAGGCTATTGGCTACGACAGGTATGAAACTCAATGCTTTGAAATGGTTGCATTCACGTGACACTCCTGTTTGATATTCTCTGGTTCGTTTGTGTTGAGAATTATGAGTTGCTCCTCTATTGGGGACTGGGCATGATACACTTGCCAGATTGTTTTAAATGCCCAACACTCATTACGACCATGACGAGTGTTTGGAACAGATTCAGTCTTAATACAGTACTGTACCTCAATTCGAACGCTAATTGTAGAGGCGTCAATCACGATAAATCAATTTGCAAAACAACTCGAAGCCTAGACTGTTACCCTAGACCATTCGGAAATGGGATGACTCTTGGCGGAAGCTTGCATGGCAGATCGGCCCGTGGTATTGATAGTACTATAGGTACTCTAGGCTAGTCCCTAGGTAGGTTTAATCAATCTTGGAGATATCTCTACCACGAGATAACTGAAACAACTCACGCAAAAGCTGATTGTTGCTAGCTTAGTTGATACCATCAAATCTAGCAAAATCTTGGACAGACCTTATCATCAGCCCACTTTCTGGGGTAGCCTACTGTACCGTACGTGCAGACTGTCAAGGCCTGGCGCGCCGTCAGATTGTTTATGGGGAATGCAATCACTTAGCCGAGCGCTCTGATCGTGGGGAAGTGATCCATGGGTGAATGGCGTACTCTATGTGTGCTCCATGGAGTGAAGCAATACAGGACACTCTGGTGTAACAGAACATACAGCCGGCCAACCAATCGATCGGGTGCACCGTTACCTTTCAAGGTATCAGGTTCGTCCGTCTCGTGGTTTATTACCGTTTATGGAGGGGAAACAAACATCAGTGGTCCTTGTTACACTTTCCCCACACAAAGCAGCACCAAGATCTCAGTCTCGATCTCAACCTCAATGTCACGGCTGTCAAATCAATCACAGTAGAGGATTCGACCCCAGGATGGATGACCCTTGGCATGTGCTCCCTCGTGGCTGTGGGTGTAGCCTCGTAGGTTCTAGTCAGCGCCAACCGTAGCGGCCGACTCCACTGCTGACGACGCATTTCTTGGGCGCAATTTACTCGAGGCTCCCGTCGCTATCTAAACAGTTAAAGCCACTGAAAAGTACGGATAGCACACAGCCAAATACACCCAAGAAGAAAGGAAAGTGGTCTGCCACGGATGACGAGGCCGGAAGACGGCATCGGGATGTGGGTACTACTACTACACCACGGCTTGCAACGTGACGTGACGGGATACAACTTCAAAGCCTTTGATATTGCGTGAAACAGAAGAAATTCAGGAGAACAGCAGATGTTAGTTGGATTGCATTTGCAGACTAAGGACTTGGCTACATTATAATTCCACAATTTAACAAGGATATTCTCTTCCTCCGCCTTGCGTCTCTACCACGAATCCTTGAAGCGTTTCCCACGTTCCGTGATACCGAGACTGCCAATGGTCTTGGCTGCGCAACTGATGACTCTTGGCGACTACCGTTGGATTCGCTCGGAGGTTTGTTAAGGGAATCATTAGACTGGACTTAATCGAGATAAGTCGCTTACCCCCCGCTGCATCATAGAACTCGTTTATAGCCTTACATCAACTATCTAGTCTACCTTGTTGCTGCTGCACTCCCGTCCATAGCATCCATCCCATCCATCTCCTTGTTCTTTTCACGCTCACACATTTCCCTCTCATTATCTTCTCTGATAAACTACCATCAGCTTGCATAATACAGAAAAACCGCCCTGTTTCTATTTTCATCATTTTTCGGACGCTCAGGTCCGGGATTGGCAGTCAAATTCCTGGTCTAGTCTGTTCTCGACGCGCCTCGCCCAAACTTAATCACTGGCTCGCACTGGCAACGGCCCTCTAAACGCCAACAGTTAATCACATAGGAGGACTTTTTACATATTTGTTGCCTCATCACCGGATCATCGGCACGAGATTCACGTTCTTGTACCCTGCCATTTCCGGTTATTGTTTCTCTCACTGAGCAACACCAACACCACAAACATCCATATTTATTCATACATTCTGCCAATGTCCCACATCGAGTATTGATTTCGCCGCGATTTTTCTTAATTCGACTATACGACTTTAACGCATCATGATAAACACGTTATGGAAATCGCCTGCTGATCTCGATCATCAACTTCCTAGTCGTCGTGACAGCCAGGATTCCGTCATGAGCAGACTTGGTGGAAAGAATGTTTTCGTTTTCTGCTCTACCCGCATATGGCGTGGTGCACCCAAACTCCTACTTCCAATCATTGCCATTTTTTTCACCAGTTTCCTTATTTTTGGTATCCTACCAGATCGGCTATCTGGCGGGCGGCTCGGATATGGGTATCGGGGGATATTCCCTTGGAGGAGCTATGAGCCGGAACCTGATCGAAACATGAGGATCGTGGTGTTTGGCTCGCCTGATGTTGTGGGCAACGTGTATGATCCGTCTTCTAAACGCAAGGCCTGGACGGAGGAGTTATGCCATAAGGTAAAAGAAAAAGCCCCGATTGCTCACGCTTGGCTAATTTATAAAAAGCTCGAATGCAGTTCCTACCTATCATTTGTACCAGACACTCAGCCAAACAGGGGCCTCATCAGCAACGACATCTACGAGCAGACAGTTCAGAGTCTCCTGAATACCACCAGCGTTACAAACATAAAAGAGAAGCCAGCATTGGACTATAACTACATCGCTGAACAATACCCGAGCCCCTCAAAAGTCCCTGACCTGGCTAGCCAAGTGAGGAGCTTCCTCGAAATGCCGCCGCCTGAAGACACACCGCGTGAAACGCTTTGGATTTTCAGTTTTGGCACTTGGGAGATCTGGAATATGGCCGCAATGCCAAGACAAGAATCTGAAGATGCCATTACATCCATGGTCAGACAAATCCTTGACATGGCCGAAGCACTCTATGAACAATCGCTGGACCCCACTTCAATCGCCTACTCTGACTTCTGGATGAACGCGACCGAATCTCAGATTAGTGAACTCACAGCACCCGGCGCTGTGGAAAAAGTCGACAGACGCAAGTTCGAGAGCTTTCGTATTTTAGTGCCCACGATATTCGACATTTCTCTCACACCTGGATGGCAAAGTCGGCAGCAGCCACCAGCGCCCAACAGTGTGGTCGAGCATACTCGAAACGCCGCAGAACTGACCAAGTTCTGGAATCAAGAAGTGGACTTTGCAGTTGCCGAATGGAAAGACAGGACAATAAAGAAGCCAAAGAAGCCTACATCAAAGGTTGAAGAATCCAATAAAAGCAAAAGAGCCGAGAGTGTCGAGCCTGGCGAGCACATCGAAGACGCAAAAGTATTAGAGGAGACGGCATACGAGAACGAGCGAGTTATTGAGGCTACATACCCCATGCGTAACGGGCTGCTGGCAGACATGGGCAAGGGAGTTCTTGATGTCATGACTGAAGGCGCAATGGAGCGTGCGGCAGTTGCGGACTCGCGAGGACGCGGAACATTATCTGGTAACGCCTCGATGCGGTTCTCTGATGTCTGGACGCCCTGTGTCAGAGGCGACACGGCGGATCTTACCATCAACGAGCAGGACATCGTGACAGAATGCGCGAACGAACACGATCATCTGTTCTATGACTCTTTCACAATCAGTGAGAGGGCTATGAAAGGTGTGGTCAAGGCGATTATGGGGGAAGTGAAGGAGGAACTCTTTGTTCCGGAGGAAAAGCGTGGCTGGCTATACGGCGGTTGGTAGTTTGTGTGCAAAGGACATGTCGTATCATCTGTTTCTTCTTCCTTTTGTATTCGTAATGGCATTTATTGGTTGATACCCGAGGTATAGAAGGGGAGACATTGAGATACGTGTATGAGTAAAGACGGCCTAAGCGGTTGGCGTTTTGGGAATGGATATCATTTTAAGTCTGCGAATTCGAATAACAGCGGATAGTGTTTTGTACATGTGCTTCTGTACCAATACAGACTAGGAACTGTTCTATACGAATTTCAGTCCCTGGACTGGATAGCGTGTTTAATTTGTATATTCCCGCACCTTGACAGATGGCCCCGAGATTGAAACGGACCTCCCGAGATCGCCGGATCCGATTTGATGATCTACCGGGAAGCGGGCCGCTAGCCAACGGGTATATTGAGTTCCAGGATTGCGGAATTACTTAAAGCGCAGATGATAAAAAGGTTAAAGTAGAGATAATCTAGTAACTAGCTCGTTCCTGCCCAATTCTAACGAGGGGCCATGTACGCTGGGCAGTATACCTAGGTATATTAGGTACAGGAACGGGTTTCACAGCTTATTAGAGGTATGACGTAATACGGCATTTGCACATAATCCTTGCAATTTCGATCGATTATGCTAAGACCCCCTGTTCGCCTGCCAAAAGAGCTGCCCGAGAGGTCAACCATGATGCCAGCATGAGAACAATCAAACCAGTCATATCCATATATTTCAAGTCTTGTTTCAATAGTCTAAAGCACCTGCAGCACAGCCTACTGCAAGCTACCCACCAACTGTCCAATCTTGACCGTCGAGGAGTCATTCTTCTCAGCATAGCGCCCACGCGGCTACTAATCCATCCCCACAAGCCACAAGGCCACCTTAGAGATCGGCATCGCTAGCATCACGTAGCGACGTCACAAGGGGAATCGCTCAAGTCCAGTGGAACAAACAATGTCGCAGCCATTTGTCTCTTCCCTGCCAGTATCCTCAATACCAAACCCATGAGGTCACGACCACTAGGCAGAGTCGAGCCAAGCCTTGAATGCTGTCCAGCAGCTCTCGGCAGGAGTTCGACGGGGTTCATAACACGCGCGCCTCTTTCTACTTGCTGTGACTGAGACCTTGACCCTTTGGGTTTTTCTACTCCCTGAGGTATCTACCTACCTATCTACTATTGAGACCCTGACTTGTGAATAAACATAAGACATTGTCTTGCTGCCTATTTAACGCCTCCTTCTCATTACAAGACATACCCTCCCCCGAAAACCTGACCTAGACACCCACGCGACCCTGCGACTCCTGATACAGCCTCACTCACTGTTCCTAGAACTCACACTTAGCACGAGACCTTATTTGCCGCTCCAAGGCAACTTTTGCACGAGATTTCTGTATAATATATACTTTCACTTGCGCTACCGTGAACCAAAATGGAGGACAAACTAGACTTCGATCCGCGTGCATTCGCAGCCGACATGCAACTACGTACTCGAAAAGCCCGTAACTTTGATAAGGTCGAGCACGACCTGCCCGACCCGAAGTCTGCAGCCTTTCAGAAGATGCAAACCACCGCTCTTTCAGCACCGGTCAACGTCTCAGGATGGCTTTCGCGCGTCGCAGGATGGAATCCTTTCGGCAAGGCTGTTGATGCTGGTGATATCCTGTGGCTGATGGATAACACCGCCTATCGCAACCCCAAAACCGATCAGTGGGAGGCCGAATTCGTCGCCGCTGTGTTTGAGAACGAGCCCAAGTGCCGTGTAGCGGATATAGTGTCTGGTATCGCTTCGACGTTGGGTTTGGCGGATGATGCGGCTGAGCGTGACACTATTGAGGGGAGGATCATTCCATTCCTTTGGGATATTCAGGCGGCGAGGGTTTTCTGGATCAAACACAAGAAGAAGGAGATCAAGTTAGGACCTACCAGTATCAACGGGATTACGACGAGCGTTGAGTCTGTTGATCGCGGCCATAAGGGATCGACTGTCGAGGCGACGGCGCTGGTACCTCATGGAACGAAGGGTATCCACGACATGCAGACATACTATGCCGGACCCGAGGGCTGGGCTGTCATATCAGGTTTGTTCCCGCAGCGTGCTGCTACCAGAAGTTGGCGACTAACACAATCTAGACGTTGACGATACTATCAAGGTTACCTTGACTAGTGACCCCCTTGGTATTCTCAAGTCCACTTTTGTCGACGAGCCAACGCCTGTTCCTGGAATGCCCGAACTTCTCTCAGATCTGCAAACCCTGCTCCCCCGCGATACTCCCTGGTTCTATCTGTCAGCCTCACCATACAACCTGTACCCTCTGTTGCGCGAATTCCGCGATCGCTACTACCCTCAAGGCCAACTCATCCTTCGCGACTCGAGCTGGCGCACAATAGCAGGCTTATTGTCAGCGCTCACTATGGGAACTGAGGAGTACAAGACGGATCGTATGAAGAAGATTCAATCCTGGCTGCCAAAGAGAAAGTTGATTCTTATCGGCGACTCGACACAATCCGATCCCGAGGCCTACGGTGAGATGTAAGCAACTTCTTGATTCGAGACTTTTGAATTTGACTGACGTTTCGTAGTTACCGCACGTTCCCAGGTTGGGTCAAGATGATCCTCATCCGCAAGGCTACTGATGTGGCTGCTTTTGGCATCGATGAGAAGAACCAGCTTGAGCGATTCGAAAAGGCATTCAAGCACGTGCCAGTCGAAGCCTGGCATGTTTTTGAGGATCCAAGCGAGTGCCGAAATATCGTGCGAGATGTCGTTCGCAAGAGGAGCTAAGCGAATCGGTTTACTAATGGTTAGGTTCGTAGGCTATGATAGACGGTGCAAATTGTTTTACTGTATACGTATTGCCATGGTTACGAGTAATGATAGATTGCAATTTTGAATAAAGAACTATATCTCAACTTCCGAGATTTGCATCCTTCTCATCAGCAGTCTCCCCGATGTTCTCACGTAATCTTACATGTATACCTCCCATCGTTAATCAGTTCATCTTACATCGTGTAGTCTCGTTCGAATCCGAGCTTGTTTGAGTAGTAATCCGTAGGCATCTGAGTCGCGTCCCAAACGATTAACCAGGTTTTAATAGTAACATGCCATGAACCAACACCCCTTACTGGTACATAGTCGAAGTAAGTTACTCGTCCCTCACCAAGTCCTCATCCTCAGAACTTGAAACCACGATAAGTTCGACGTTATTAGGGGTGTGTTCTTCGGGCTCTTCGTCTGGCAATTTTTCATAACAGTCGGAAAGAAACTTCTCTGCTTAGGTGGTAATACTGATGCGAGCACGCTTATCTGGGGTTGCTTCTATCCTGATTGCCTCATCAGCCCCTTTTACCAACTCGTTTGGCACAAAAACGTGAATTTGAGCGTTGGGAAGACTGGATGACAACAACAGCGTCGCTATTTCATGAGAGATGTGTAGGCTATCGTCGTTTGCGAAATACAACCTCAAGTTCCTGATGTTAGCGGTATTGATTGCTCCTTCAAAGAGCATATTGTAGTATTTGTAGAGATTTGATGTGTACATTAACCAGGCACGATCGTTCTCGTGTCTGGGGCAGCTGGAAGCCTTGTAGCAGCCGCACTTAGCACAATAAAGATCGATGGACTTGGTCAACGATTCAAAGTGCACAAAAAGACCTTCAAAGATTACCACGTCTTTCGGATTGCGGAAGGATTGCGGAAGGATGTAATGTTGGTCTGGTAGAGAATCGGAAGTCCATGGAGGTACCTATAGCGTCGTTAGATTCATTCATATACGTACGCGGGGGATACCATGACGACCTACGCAGACTGACAGGTCCTGAGAATACGTGTAGATAGGAAACACCACTTATGGTTCTTTTCTTCGTGATAGTGAGGAACCGCGTTATGCTTACGACGGCAGACGCAATAAATCCATCCGGGAATCTTGGTAGGAGCTCCTTCACGCTGGTATTTTTCCTGGCTACGACGAAGGTGAACATGGACGAGTTTATCCCCAAATAGCTCGATGAAGATGATTCGTTGGATCTCAGCAGGTAGGGTGAACAAGTCGGATTGGCCTTGGGAGGCAGTAGGGAGTGTGAATTTGGCAGCTCTTTTGAACCGCTCCACTGGCGTTAGTGGAGGAGTGTCGCTCCTTCTTCTGCGGCGGAACATGATGAGCGAAGGAATTCCAAAGTGAAGCTGAAGCTGAAATCGAGAATGAAGATGAAATTGGGAGAAAAGTTGAAAGCCGGGTTATTAGTGACGAGACGTTCATAGATAAGTACCTACTAGGTAAGCAGGAAAGTGTAGATGGTAGTGGGGGAAAGAGATGCGATGCCAAGGCAGGTAACACAAACACTAACACCAACAAAAGCAAACATAGGCAGGTTAGCGACCCAAGTCAGCGCCCCATGGTTCCTGCCCTACGCTATACAAAAAGCAATAATGGACGTCAAATTCAGGTGGATATATGAGGATATGCCTTCACAGCCCTCTATTCATGCAAGCTGGCTGACAATGTATGCCGATATTAGTTCGCGAGTCTTGGCTCGACTAGATACTCCACAGTTGCACAACCACCACATATATGGTTCACACTGGGTTCGAACAAGAGAAGCGCAGCCGCCGCTTGAATATAACAAAGTTAATGATACAAGATAACCACGAGGCTAATCACTGCCTCCATAATAGCAGTATCCGTTGTCATTCCTATGAACCTAGTTTACCTCGGGATCGTCATCGTCTTCCTCATCGCCATCCTCAAGGTATCGTATATGACTGATGGTGATGTTCCCGCTATCGGTTCTTTCCAAGTGCTCTTTGGCTGGATCTAGCATCTCATCCATAAGTTCCAAATATACATGGACTCTTTCATCCCCCGATAGCTCGTTGATGAGATGCTTGAGAAATTGCTTGACGCGTTCTTTACGCCTGCTTGCTGACTTGATACTCAGTCGTTTCATGTTCAAATCGGCAACGCGCAAAGATTTCAATGCTCTTATCAATGCACATTGATCAAGATGACTCAAATCAATTTCAATATACATGGTCATCGTCGAAATGTTGTGTCGCCAATACACAAACTCGTGGGGGAAGGCCTCAAAGGCTTCTGCCCCTCGGCACACGAAGATGTTTGAGGAATACAGCGCACTGATACCTGTGCTGTATCTTTGGAACTGTCAGCGCTGGGGTGCAGGCATGGGAACGGGAAGAATGCACTTACGCCAAAGAACAGGTCCGAAGAATACCGAGAGAAAGACAGTCCTCATTATCATCGTGTGTTTTGTCTGGGCCCTGAACACAGAGAAAATGCGACCAGTAACAGGGTGTCCTATTGGGTCTAGTATTCCTGTAGCGATGTATAAAAACGGTACGTCTTCCGAAGAGATGTTTGTATACTTCCAGCAAGAGCTCAGGTGGTAACTTGAAGAGATGAGCGCCTTGCTGGGTGTTCCGCACCCGCAAGGGGAGTCTGCAACGAACCAAGGAAGACATTTCCGGAAGATCAGGTCTTGGGTACAAGCCCAGTTTCAAGATGAAAGGTTGCCGCACGTTTCCTACATATGACTGGGCGAGTTGCAGTCGAGGGTGTATGGGAACGGCCAGGATTTCGATTTCAGTAGGGAGGAATGCTGAAGGACAAGATAAAAGAAGAAAGCAAGGGCAAATTATGATAGGAGTAGATAACACAAAAAGTTCTGGTACAGGGAAAAGCTTAGCAGAAACATCATATAGACAAAGCTGTAAAGATGGAGTCTGTACAATGTTTGAGCCAACGAGAAGCCATATTCATATCTAACAGATGAGACGGGACCATATTTCGATGAACCTTGGCCATAAACCAGTATGGGAATCTATCCTGCAGTGCATGATCGATTTTTCTTCCTCATGATCAAAACGATATCTCGTTGGCCTCGTGATCAGAAGCTTCGTCGTACATGATTTCCGTATTGTTGAGATGCTGCGTCTTCCCACGGTGACAGGAATAAACTCGAGGGCTTTCAGAGTATGGATGGGCTCCTTTGCGTAGTTGATTGGTAGGAAGAGTGCGGGATGAATGATAAGTCTCAGAACAGACTGGGGCATGAGTGCGTGTGCTGGGGCTATGCGCGGTCCTAAACCTTCTTCGATTTCACAACCAACAGAACTTTGTTAACTAAGCGATGAAATTGGATCCGAGTGTGGTAGTTGAGCTTGCCTGTAAGTACCAAGTATAGCGTTGGATAAATGATGGCAGTTGTGATCTTTCTCTCGATGTCCATGGCGGGGGCAATTGAGCCTTACGACAAACACCATAAGCCGAACCTGCGATCCTCGTTTGAAGCTTCTTGACAAGTTATGAAGCTTGGTATTATATGGGTTGCAGTGCCTATTGCGACCCGTGTGATCCCTGTAAGTTCTTCTTATATATTATACCGAATTTCGAAGAGTGACGCGCTGAGGAAACGGGGTTGCCTGGCTGACGTTTCACCCGTTTGAAGCGTATGAAGTCTATCGCGATGGCTGTACAGACACGTGGAAGAGAAAGCCGACAACTTAGATGAAAAGCAACCAATAGCACAAGAATGGCTGGTAATGAAAGAAAGACTGATTCGAAGTGTCAAAAGCAACGCGCAATGGCATGGTGATGGGTCCTACCGGGCACATTTCCAGCACCCATCGATATGCTCGACCGCATCTTTTACTATGCTAGGTCACCACACAAACCGGGCCGGATCTCTTCTGGTTGGACCCGCTCTAAAATGTTCGGCATGGCGAAAGATATGGTCGAGCATATCGATGGGTGCTGGAAATGTGCCTGGTATGGTCTATTAAAGAAAAGGACCCGAACCAGCCTGCCACTAGGTATATTAGTACATAGGTACATAGATCCCGCCTTACCTCTGTAGCATGGTATACAAGTCACAGTATCATCCAGAGGGTTCTTGCTTATCTTTGAAGATATAGAACACATCACCATCATAAAATCTGGGGAGTTACCTAAAGGTTATGATAAGTGGAAAGTGCCGATGCTGCAGCACCTCGTTGGCAGTGCCCCATCCTCGAACCAGTGACTTACGGGCAGGAAATGACAAAAGCTCCAGACCGATAAAGTCACTGTGATCTTTTGTTATCCAGATGACATAATGTCCATCTTGTTAAATGCAAAGCAGGGTTGAGATGTAGTTTATTTAAGCCCATGCTAATACGGTAACAAGCATAACCTGTCTCCGTCTCAAGCATGTCTTGTATGCGGACCAAGGTCAAGACTCGGAGAACTGATATGTCCTTATCTGATTCAAACTTACAAGGTAGCTCGGCTGCATTCTTGAATAACTTCAATTTACAGAGTTGGTCTACTTGGCACAGGTACATACTAGGTAACTTGTACTCGAGAGCCATCACCATTACCACCTGTGAAAAGATTAGAATTGTTGAGCATCAGACGAATGTCCTCTCCAGTCAAAAGGAACGATCGAGGAAGATATGGAAGACACATGGGGTAACTGAAAACCCGAATGATACGACATATTTTGTATGTTTCTCTTGAGTCCAGCTGAATTTCCTATCTACTCCAGCCCCTTCCCATTGATACTGAGACTGGCTACAAACATTACACTAGAACTCCTCTTCTTCACCGAACCTTGTGATCTCAGTGTCCACATAGTCCGACCATGTTTCATCGGATTGTACCAATTCGAAATCCTCTTCATCCGACTCTGTCCCATCGGATTGTGCTGATTCAAGAACGTCATCGTCTTCAAAATGATACCGGACCACTCTCGCCCACGTCCTTTCGTAAGAGGCCATTTCCTCCTGTATAGCTGTATTCAGAGCCACGTGCAGGAAGAGCTTGATCTCATTGATGTCGGGTGTGTCCACGCTCACCAATAGATTTCTGAGGCCCCATGGTCTATAGGTACGACGTGCGATATTGCTGAGAATAGTGCCTCTCAATTGACACAAATGGAGCCTCACTCGTAACGAAAACTTGCCGGAACAGTCAGATAGCACGTTGTTCAGCTTTTCCAATTGCTGAGACGAGTAGGAAACACCAAGGTCTGGAATATTGACTTCCACGTACTTGATACGATCAAATCTGGGGGAAGTCCAGCGGTTGAGCATGGACAAATCCATGGATTCGTCGAACATGAATGTATTGGTGCGGTAGAGCACGTCTGTGCCGGTCTGGTAGCTACGACCTGGTCAGTTATAACATATACAATAAAGCCTTTGCTGTACTCACGCCCATTTGCAGGTGAACAGGATATTGGTTGAAAGATAGCGCCACTTATGGTTCGCCTCATATAGCTTATGCGGCGGCGCATCATGCCGATGTCTGCAGACACAGTGATAGAACCTGGGGAAAGGTCCTTTGGGGTGGCCTTCTCGTTGGAAACTTTTATTCTTGCAGTTGGAGAACACGACGTGCACCCTTGAACCCCCAAAGAGATTGATGAAGATTTGTCGTCTGATTTCGGGCGCGGAAGCTTGGTAAAGAACGGCGACCCCCTCTGGGCATCACTCTCCACGAAGTCCATACTGAAGCTTGACAGAGGAGTGGTTAAAGAACGTAGCGAAGATGGGGAAGATGGGGAAGAAAAAGAGAAAGCGGAGAGGAGAGGAGAGAAGCCGAAGAATTGAAGTTTTAGTCGCAAGAGTAGAGGATGTGAATCACTGCCGTGTCAGTGCCAACACCCGACGGGCAACCTGACTTGACGGCTGATGCCTCGAGTTAGCTTTGCAGTGCTATGCCAATGCTTTGTTATGGTTATCTATTATTTGTTTCTCAATCTGAGCATCCCCTTTACCAAGATTCGCACATCTCTTGAAGTCCCGTCTTTCTTGTCACACACAAAATCGCCAGCTCTTCTCTCTAGCTATGTCGGAGCCCTTCTCAACACTTTCGGAGCGAAGCATCACTGAATCCGAGGGAATATCATTCGAGATTCTGAGAAAGGATAATTTCTATCTTTAAATGTCACATCTTTCTCCCCGTCTTACAACGTCCTCTAGTTTTGGGAACGAACTCTTCGTTCCCCAGTCAAGACCGCCAACTGAGAGTAAGAGTAGAGCTATGGAGTTCTCTGCACGTAAAGGGGCAGCCAGTGCCCCGAATGCATCGCCATTTTTCGCGAAGCTCAACCCCTGCATTAGACAACTTGTCTACAACGAGCTATTCGGCTCCCATCGAGTTCTCCTCACACATATCGACCCAAGGAAGCTGGACCATGGGAAGAAAAGCGACAGCCACTGTATAATCAAATACAGCCTGGAGATAGCTGATCTCTACCCTACCGAACAACTGTCTGGCCAAGGCTGTCTGCGAACAAGTTTACTATTCACATGCCACCAAGGGTAATCGAGGTTTCCCTTGTTCCCGTGATCAGACAATATGAGAATATTAATACTGACCGTATACAGGTACTCTGAGGTAATGTGCTTCCTCACCAAGAAAACTACCTGGGTGTTCTGTAGCCCTGAGCAATTCTCGCTTTTCGTCAAGCGGTCTACCTTTCAACCAAGTATTTTCCAGTCATGCCAGATATACTGCCCATTCTATCTGGATAGTCCCTGGTACGCTGCATTCCACGTGAAAGTGCTCGCCACTGCACTGGGTAATGTACGCCAGAACCCTCTCAAGCTGGATATTCTGATGTACAATGAACGGGCAGCGGGAGGGACAGGGCGCATGTCTACACTCTGCCACAGCATGGCCGAACATCGAATCGTGGAGTCCCTGAAGCGCACTTTGTTTTCGTCCGAAGCCAGCGGCCGTGTCTTTTTGCCAGTCTCGTTCAGGGATGCTGCTCGACAACTGATTGACGATTGTCTTGTGAATGGGTCTTTTACATTCCCGTTGTCATATCCTCGCATCGACGATAGCGAAGATGAAGACGAGACTGAAGAGGAAACCGAAGAGGATACTTGCAGCGAGAGCGAGGATGTAGGTTCTGGTGAGGGCGATAAGGAGACTCGCGAGTAGAGTTTCCAAGACCTACGATGCGGAAAGATGAGAGAAGTGCGATGCCAGGATATTTTCTCAGTTGGAATGAAGCGGACATGTTTCATGAAAGCGCCGATGCTGTTTGTGGTTTTGGTCGATGTTATTCAGCATGATACATGTCATGTCATGAAAGTTCTGATAGACCGAATAGTGCGAGAGATGTTTTCGATAACTTGATCCTTTCGGTCAATAATAATTCTTAAACTCTAGAAATGAGGAGCATATCGCCTGAATTGAGCTCATCCTGATGGATAGCTGGCAAGAATAGTAGTTACAGTATACAGCTTTGTGCGCATTGAACATGTCCCATTTCGGAACACTACTCGTATGAATGTACGATTTGCAGTCTTTGAGACTGTTAGTTGTCGCAAAGAGACGAAGATGTTATGTTCTGACTTCTATTTACTGACTTGTCCTTCACATGAAACCTACACTCCATTAGACCGAGCCACGTTTGAAGTCGGTCAACTTCCGGTCTATTCACATGCCATAAGATTCAATACCCTTTGTCCAGTCTACATAATTAACAGGTATGGCAGCTTAATAAAGGACATGCTCGGCTGAGGGGAGCTTGGAGGGTGCATATGGCAAGGTCAAGGAATGATTGCCCATCATCTGATCCTGTCATTGGAGATATCCCATGCATGGGGTTTTACAAAGCATCCATCATGCATAGGACATCCATACTCATGCCATTCCACAATGCTTGAAAACGATGAAAAGTTTCTTCTTCTCCCTCAGTAGACAATACGTGCATCTTGTTGTGGCCTCAAAAGTGTCAGAGGCTATGGAGCTGGACCGTCGGGTACCTACGTCACCTCGACTGAATGGTTTGTCTTAGTACTACTAAGTCAAAGGCGAAACGGCCTATACAATGGTGGGGAAATAGAGGTTGCTGACCCCGACAACCATGGAGACAGAACCCCAGAATTGAGATGAGGCTAATGCTCAACTCCATGTCACCGAAGTATTGTGGTTCGTATCGTCAATCTAAGTCAGTTGATTAATATTTCCCCTCGGAAAACCCCGGCTCTTCAACCAGACGCCATGGCCTCATCGGTAAGACTCGGCCAAGCCTTTGCAAACAAAAACAAAGAGAGGAAAAAATAATGGGTACAAGATCGTCATTCATCGATTTCACAGAACATGGAAATAGTTATGTAATCATTCTTCTAACTTAGTGGAGTTGGTTGTCTTCCGGTGACCGGAGCCGGAACCGGGAACGTTTGTAGAATC
Source organism: Fusarium cf. aywerte (assembly GCA_011034095.1). NCBI lineage: Eukaryota > Fungi > Ascomycota > Sordariomycetes > Hypocreales > Nectriaceae > Fusarium > Fusarium cf. aywerte. The sequence goes on along the minus strand of WETZ01000039.1, from coordinate 199,324 downwards.
TAGCTATGTAAATCTAAATCTGAAATCTAAATCGTGCATGTATTTCCCCAGAAAGAGAAGGAAAAAAGAGCCTTGTTACTAAGCTTGGTAACTTTTCTAGCCCCAACCTAACCATCGGGTGACGGAAAGCCAGCGTGAGCGAGTGAGTCCAAAGACGTCAATGCCGGTAGGGACCGTAGAGCAGAACTGGGGCCGGCTATAGGCCGACTGGTGATAGTAATAGAGTGATTCTCGTGGAAGGCTAAGAGACCCGTTCATGAGAGACGTGTTCACATGTATGCCAAGTGTTGTATGATTCTTTCTGACCAAGTCTGAATTATGTCGTTCACTACTTGTTATGATACTCTTCATTGACACAGACAGACCATCACAGTACAGTTATTTCACAGTTCGGGCAGTTCTTATGATAATTTATAAACTTTTTTTCTGGTATGAATATTTCTACCAAAAATAACTCCTTTTTTTCAACGCCCTGGTGCTCCTTGCTCGCTGTTAAAGCTTTGCAGGTAGATATTCAACTGCGCAGAAAGTGATAGCGTTAACATCAATAGAGAGAAAAGCACGGAGGTCGCAACGTTCTCCGCAGTCGGGGGGTATTCTCTGGAAACCCGACTTATTTGCTTTTTCTCGTTTCTCCCACTCTTCTTGGTGCTTAGACCAACCCCTCGTTCCATATGACGCTCCTGGCGACAATAGTATCGTAGTGCCCTAAGTGTTTTTTCAGACGAGATGCAGCTGCAGTCGGAAACTCTGTCCTAATCTGCGTTGCATATCGACGAGATTGGTTTGCGTACCCATCCCAAAATGCACCGTAAACTGTTTGTCACTGTGTGCATAGCCACTCGGCGTCCTCGTATACTATGCCGTGCAGGATATATGTTGCAGGAGATATCGTCCTGGCTCTCATCGTAATCTGCGCGTCATTGTAGGTATTCGTTCATCCAATCCGTTTCATCCCACCGCTCCACCTGTGACTCCTCGCCTATGGCGGGAGACACATTTAACCGAAGAGAGCAGCGCCGCCAGACTCGACAGCCTCAATCTCGGCAGCATTGAGGGGAGCGCGGTGGAAGCGAGCGGGGAGCTCAGAAACGTCAAAGGCAACACCTTGGGGAGCGTTGACAGAGCCCAGTGAGGCAGCGCTGGTACCACCGAAGCCAGACTTCTGGAGAGGACCGTGCTGCTGGACGTGGTCGCGGTAGGAGCTGAAGTTCTTGTGGGAAGCGGCGGCATCACCGTTTCCGTAGCCGGACCAAGACTCGGGAAGCTTCTCAACACCAGAGGCGGGGTGGGGCTTGGGGGTGTGGTCGACGTTGGCTGGAGAAGACAATGTTAGCTAGAGTTGGCCAAGAGGGAAGGACCTCGTTTCTGGACAAGACGTACAAGGAATGGTTCGGGGACCGAGGAACTTGATGAGAGGAGTTCGCTCAGCGTGGACAGCAGCCTGTCGGAGGGCACGAGTGGCAGAGAACATGGTGACGGTTGTGTGGTGGTTCGGATTGTTCGGTAGATGAAGTTGTTGTGTGAATCGAGTGTGCTTGCTAGATGGAGATACTGAAATTCGGGTAAAGCAATTGAGTTGTTAAGAAGAAGGAAGGGTTAGAGTAGGAGACGAAGGTGGGAGAGGACGAGATTATGTATTTGAGGAATTTTTGTAGTGGTAGCCCAGCTCAGGCCAAGGTTCCATTTGTACCGCGCCGAAGCGCAAGCGCAACTTAGAACAAAGCACCCAACCTCAGCACACTTACAGGGAAGGTCCCTAGCTCCGTCCCGTTCGGATGGCGCGAACTGGCCTGAGCACGAGCTAAAAAGTTGGAATCCACCGACAAAAAAAAAACCTCGACTCGACAAAAACAGGCCACAATCGGTATTGGATGCCCACTAGACAGGCGCTACAACACGTTACCCACCCTTGCCATGGCTACTACAGCCTTGAGATGGGGAAAAGTCAGCGCCCAAAGCAAAAATAAAGCTATGAGAGTGGGATGAGTCTCGGTGGCACAGCATACCATACCTACGCGAGTCCCGTCGACGTGGGATGTACTGTTGTATCTGCATTACAGGGGTTCTGCCAACGTCTGGTCTGAACACCACCACATCCATGGCATGGCATGGCATGGCTGCAGCCTCCAGGTCCAGGCAGTCTAGGGCCAAAAACTCCGCTCTTACGCATTCAAGATGAGATTTACTTGTGACAGACCAATGCAACTCCCGAATAACGGATAATCTTACAGACCTCTGACCTTCCATGTCTGTAAGCTTGGGTTGCTCGGGATCATCTACCCTCCTTTACAAATCATCGTGCATGAGTCGAGCCGGTCTTTGATACCGTCGGCGGAAATACCGTCCTTAACAGTACAGCACTTCAATACGGGGTTAACGACCGGAGTTGGTGGAATGGCGTGGTTCCTGGTCTTGAACGACGGGGTTAAGCAGCCGCTTTCCAATGTTACAGCTTATTCACGTTGAAGATGAATAAGTGCACAAGACAAAACTTTCCGAACCGATTCTTAGTACCCCAGAAGCTACAGTATTCACCCACATCCTGAACCGAACCGAGAGTTGGGGTAACTGCATGAAAACATGATGCTATTCACTGCCAGTGCTACCCCAAATTCCCGTTCATGACCATCTTCTTCAACTCAGCTTGCGTCCGACACACACCTTGATCGTTACCCATTTGCCGACTCGAATCTTGTGGTACTTGTTTGGAGTAGCTTGCCTCCATCTTGTCTTCGACTTACTCACCATCGGGCCACCCCTCTTCGCCGTTCCTCCGAGATTGACACAAGAGAGACAACAGAGGCGAGCCTCGTTTAACGCGCGGGGAGTAGGTATTTCCCCTTTGGGCGAGCACATCTGTCCGGGGGCCGGCGTCCGGGGGAGACTTGAGATTGTCTGGTTGGTGGAGGAGGAGGGTGGATAGACTAAAGTAACGCTTTCAAACAACGGACAGATGGGTGCGTCTACCAGTGATGATCGTTTCTCCCATAGACGAGGCGAGACTACTGTACGGCACTTGATCGACTCTGCCATCTGCGACGTATGGATACTTACCTCAACAGTCAGCACAGTGGTGCCCATGTCGTGCCCGTGCCATCCGAGCCTGGTCGTTGACGCGATCTCCAAGGAAAACAAAGGCCTCAGAAACGCCAAAGCAATGACCACGGCAATGACATTGTTGGACCCTACCTACGTAATTGAAGCGAGGCCCCTGTTCAAACCCAACGTTGCTGTGCGTCTGGTTTGCTTTAGCTGCCGCTCTATGCGGAGCGGAGAGGAGAGGAGCGGATCTAAGCAGAGGCACAGGCACATGGTTGAGACAGGCTAATGACTAGCCTAAAGACGCCGACATACAAGCGCGAAAAGACCAGCGTTGCAGTTGAAGTTCCAGGCAACCCAAGAAGAGCACTGAGGAAATGCCGAACAGCGAGAGTCAGCGTGAATTGGATTCGATTAGTTGATGATGCTTCGGAGAGGGTTAGATCACGACAAGACAATGACGGCTATGACCTTTTTGAAGAATGAATGCCTGGTATCTAATTAATTGTGACAATGCACATAGAGACAAATCATCGACTCATCGATTTATCAAAACGATACACAAATCGTAAGATGTGGCAGTAGTCCGCTCAATCATTTACGAAACAGAAATGCTCATGTCGTTATTACTGTTGTTGAAAGTAAAAAGTTGATATCTCTGAATCAAGATGCTATTCTGACCAATCCCGCGTCGAGAGCTGGCTATGACAGATTGAGATTACATCTGGTTTATTGGCAAAGGTACGTACCGATCCCACCACACCTGCCCAAGTCTGAGCTCGTCCCGCTTCTGCATCTGGGGTGGTTGACAGAATTAGTGAAATTGATAGGAGATTCCGACGTAGGAGACATGTGCTTCCTCTTGAGCCTCTAGATCTATAGATTACCGTATATCTAGATTGACATAGGTATATACAACATATTGAGTGAGAGACTATGGTATGTCAACCCGATACTTCCTATTTTGATACCATCATACCAAGTTATTCCAACTTACTGCATGAATGAGAAGCCTCGCGTAATATTTCCAAAAGGCCCGACCTCTACGATAATCACTTTTCCAATTCGTTTCGAGTTCAGATCAACCTTCTTTCTGTCGAGTTGAGTGGCTATGGCTTATACCGGGAGCCGGCATCGGTCGGAGTAGAAGGCGCCTGGGAAATCCTTGACTCTGTGCTGTGCCATCGTGTCACTCCAATCACTGGGTATGATTGGACTCGATGGATTAGCTTATTTGGCGCCTCGCATCACTTCCCGCTCCGTGCATTCTCTTGTCCCTTGGGGGTAATCCCGCTTGCACGTGAAATCTGAGGGAGGAGCTCCTCTTCGATTTTGTAAAAGTTGAGGTCGAATCTCTACTTTTCATCTTTTGGTTTTGTATGGGAGATGCTATTGTCTCTTCCTGTCTACGTTATGCTTCGTGCCTGTCTGCCATTAGGAATACGAAACTAAGTCTATAGTCTCTTCTGCTTTTTCTTCAAAATGCTCAATGCATTATGAAAGTTGAAAAGTTAGGATTCTCTCATGTTAACTGATATTTCTGGCCTCCTCTCTCAAAATTGCAGAGCGCTTCATATTCGAAATAAGGCAAATTCGCAGAATTATCTGTGTGCTGATGTCCCGCTTCCCCCCAAACAGATAAGATAACCACCTTCGGCCAATCAGATCTCTCCAATTCTGTCAAGCACGTCTGGGGAAACTAACCAGCAAAAGGTAATCCCCTGTAAGTCTCCGCAGGAAGCCCCCTGTAAATCGCCTACAGAATGTAAATGGAGGCCCGTGCTGCCCCAATCCCAGCTTGACCCTTCTGCAACTCGGAATTGATCTGCTTGTTGAGGTGGGATGACGCATATTGTACTGTACCTCCTTTCAGAACTTTCCTGGAGGATGTGGCGCCTTGCAGGTTTGACGCATGATGAGGAGGGCAAAGTTGAGTGTAGAAGCTACTCCATGGCCAAGGAATCGCTCGATATTGATCTGTAGCATATTTGTTTCTCAAGATAGAACGCAACTTTGCGGAAGAACTATCTCTGGTGGCCCCTGATTGAGAGTCTACACAAACAGTCACCACCGGCAACCTCCATATCAGCTCGGCGATTTCGTGACTTGGCTTACATCTTATATGTGGTTGACTGGAAAAGAACCCGGAAATAGAAAATCATTGTAGTCTTTGGCCAGGCATAATATAGCATACTTTCCATAATGTCGCAAGTATTCAATTAAGGATATGGCATTGGACTTCAGATCGCCATTATTCCGGTGGAACCATGAGCATCTCAAATTCTCCAGGTCCTTAAGCAAAACTTTTCTTTCATCGCATCATTTATCCAGTTTACCTCAGCATGGCCAAATACCTACATCAAGCACGCGACCTGGCGACTGCTGCACAAATCCGATGAGGCGACCTTGATGCGCGTAGACTGTCCAACCCATGTGTAGGCCTCGATGAGCCACTCATACCACACCTTTGTATCGTCCGTCTGTCGCCACATACTAACCTCGAGCTCGGTATCAGCTGGGAAGTAAAGGGGTTTCTATGAAATTGTTAGTGTATGTCGCTTGACGTTGACGATAATAACTCACCTTGAGAGGGAAAAAGATAGGAAACCATGAGATCATGTCCTTGCTCTTGTCATCGATACGCTCCGGGTGTGTGCTAATCTCAATCTTCGCGCCCTTGTTCTCAGGAATTTGAGACTCATACAAGGTCGACTCAAAGTATCCAGCCAAACCATGGGTAACTCCCCTTGTTCGGCAGACGAATGTGAGATGGCAGTATCGCGAGTTGTGATCGTTGGCACCAGCAGCACCAGCCATGCTACCACCACCACCACCGACAACACCACCCGATCGCTTTGCCTCGAGCGCGGCGAGCGAAGACTCAGGGATAGGATGCGAGAACTCCCAGGCCTCTTGGAATCGGGGCTTGTTAGGTACCTTCTCAGCGACAAAGTCGAGAGCGAAAAGACGGACAACCCAGGGGGTCTCGAAGGCGTTAGGGTCACCAGGCACTCGAGAAAGGATATCGGCGTGGATCTTTGGTGTAGAGATAGGGCTCATGTGAGCGGTGTAACTGCTGGGAATGGAGATACCGTGAGGGGTGGACATGACGTGCTGAATACCGTCAAGACACTCTGGTGACAGCTCGTTATCTCCAAAAGACCCGAGAAGTTCAGAGATCAGAATGTCAACCTTGCCGTATATAGGTCCATTCTCATCTTCAGAGACGACAGGACCCTTCCAAGCACGCATGTCAGTCTTGACGACCTTGACCTTGCCACCCCAAACCAGCTCGTTTTGGCGCAAAAGATAGACATAGGCGTTGGGGTTCTTTTCTACGGCCCACATATCGATAGGCACTCCGGCATCTTCAGATGCCTTGAGGGCTCGGGTAACAAGGGGGCCACGGCCTGAGCCTGCAACTGCAACAACTACCTTACCGTCCTTGGAGAGCGGCTTCTTAAGCTCCTTCCACTCTGTAAGGGCCTCGAACACAGCAATTTCGTACTGGCTATACTTGACAGGGTCTCCCTCAAAAACCTCGTACGTAGCTGACTCAAGGTTGTCAGACAGAGGCTGAAGGGGTGACTGCAGCCAGTCCTGGAAACTAGTCAGAGTAGGGCTTTCGAGGTAAGTGAATGGAGGCTGCTGGTCTTCGAGCCACCGAAGGTAGGAGATATAGTCATTTGTCTTGATTTGTGGGGCTTGTCCTTTGGAAGACTGGCTTTTTGTCTCTGCTTCAGAGAGGCTGGGAAACTCGTCCTGGGAAGGGGGCGGGGCTTGGGGGTTGTCCTTGAGGTGGGAGACATCAGGACCGGCGTCGCAAAGAAGGATCCATGGAACATTCTTCAACCTCATGTACGAGAAGATAAGGCTCTGGTGGTGCTTCGAAAGCGAAGGAAAACCAGCCTTGTTGGCCTGGAAAGTGGCCGGGCTGAGAGTTAGGTAGTGCAGAGGTTCCGCAAACCATCGATCCTGGAGATCTTTCTCGGGCATCACACGAGGAATTTCCAGAGCTGTTCAACGGATTAGTATTTACAAAGAGTGGGCAAGAATTTAGATCAACGTACAGACGAAAAGCCTGGTGTTGTAGTTGCAAACACTGCGTACGTGGTGCCATGAGTCCCAAGCAGCCAGAAGGTCAATTTCCTTTGTTTCAATCTTGGTGGGAGTCTTCATGTCAAGCGAAGAGATGTTGACTTCCTTTGGCTCGTGAACAGGCTCTCGGTACATAGGCATCTGAATCAAGAAGGTAAGGCGGTTACCAATGGTAAGAGCTTCTTCAACGGCGCGAGAGTACTGAGCAAGACTCTGGTTTCCACCGTCGATGGAGGCATCCTGACGGGGCCCAGGAATGATGATACTGCGTACACCACAGAAGTTGGCGTAGTTAATCTCAACGTTTAGTACTTGGCGAGAGATACTGGAGATGATGGGGTTAGAAGAACCAAGGTCAATCCAGGGGCTGATGACTGCAGTGTAAGTGTTGACAGCAGCACAAGGAAACAGGCTGGTGTCCTTGGGGGTCAGAGGAGGCAGAATAGGCTCTGCTCGTGAGCCAGTTGCTGTAGTGGTCGGCTTCTCGCCATTGCTGGAGAGGAGAGAGAGATGTTCAGAAACCAGCGCAAAGACGCGCTCTCGGAAGTGAGTGTTTGTGATAGGAGTCGTTGCAAAGGCCAGCTATCCATTGAGTCAATTGGTGTCCCCGTCAATTACATATCTTGAGAATAAGAACGCTTTCATCGGCGACTAGAAGCCGTTGGCGTGGATGATTTGCGACTTACACCATGGTTAAGCAGATGTCCATACTGCAAGTCAGTGAGGGGCTCATCGCTGGTCGAGTTGTGGTATCCAATATGGAAGCTGGGGCGCTGAAGGCCAAAGCCATCAGCCATGTCGAACCCTGTATCTTCGGAAGCCATGACTGTATGTATAGGCTTGTCTGAATATAGCGGATGTGGTTGTTTAGAGCTACCTTGACCAAGGAGAAGCAGTAAAGTTGAGATTTCTGGTGGTGGAGTAAATTCACCCCGCCAAACCTATAGTCGTGTGGGTGGGATGGTCAGGTTCAAAATTCTGCTGGAAAGGGAAAAGTCACTAGGACAAGATGAAATAGAATGAAAAAGGAAAGTTTTTTTTTTTTTTTTAAATGAGTGTAAACAAAGGATTGTTTATAGTTAACAACTATAACCAGTTTTTGGACGTTGGTATTCAATCACTTAATCTTGAAAAGAAAAGCTGATGATTTTCGCAACAGAGGACTCTGAAAGTGGCACAGTGTACGCTATGAAAAGATATGATCTAATAGGTACACCCTGATATCCGTACTAGGAGAATGATTCGCTATCATACTGAAGGTCATATCTCTGTACTGAACTATGGAATAGACCAAATACATCACTGAATTTGGGTAACTGTATCAGCTATGAGCAATATAGGCACACAACACGTATATTGGATATACACCTATAACTTCAACCGTCACCAAGTAGATCCGTTGAGTCTTGTACACAGTAAGACAAGGATGCTTATCGATAAGGATCCAACTTCCCAGTCCCGCCAAAATTTTCTGGCAAAAACAAATCCCCAAAAACACCAGGGCCTTTCTTCTTCAGCCTCGCCACTGTTCCTCTTTTTTCTTCCTTCTCTCGCTTTGTCATCAGCGAAACAATGTCTGACGGTATGGGAGGAAAGCGATCAAGCGCCGACGCCGACGAGTCAACTCGAAAGAAGGCCAAGAAAGAAGGCGGCGACGAAAAGTACAACCCTTACCTCGCTCACATGTATGACAACGGGGACAGCAATGGACATGGCGAGGAGCCTTCTCCCGACTCTCCTCTGGCCGGCATGAAGCGACAGCAGACCACCGCTAAGCAGGCTGCGAAGGCCGAGGATTCAGAGTCGAACCCCTTCACCGGCCGACCGCATTCGCAGAAGTACTTCCAGATTCTCCAGGGCCGTCGCGATTTGCCTGTGCACAAACAAAGACAGGAGTTTCTCGACAAGTACCACTCGACACAAATCCTCGTCTTTGTCGGTGAGACAGGTTCCGGAAAAACCACGCAGATCCCTCAATATGTCGTCTACGACGAGCTACCTCATCTCACTGGCAAGCTCATCGCTTGTACCCAGCCGCGTCGAGTCGCCGCCATGTCGGTCGCCCAGCGTGTCGCTGACGAAATGGACGTTACCTTGGGTGAGGAGGTTGGTTACAGCATTCGTTTCGAGGATATGACAGGCCCCAAGACCATGCTCAAGTACATGACCGATGGTATGCTTCTGCGCGAGGCCATGCACGACCACGAGATGTCTCGCTACAGCTGCATCATTCTCGATGAAGCTCACGAACGTACCCTCGCGACCGATATCCTTATGGCTCTGCTCAAGCAGATCTCCATGCGCCGTCCCGACCTCAAGATCATCATCATGTCTGCTACTCTTGATGCTCAAAAGTTCCAGAAGTACTTTAACGATGCGCCTCTGCTCGCTGTTCCTGGTCGAACCCACCCCGTCGAGATCTTCTACACCCCCGAGCCTGAGCGCGATTATGTCGAGGCCGCCATAAGAACTGTTCTCCAGATTCACGCTTCGGAGCCTGAGGGTGATATTTTGCTCTTCCTGACTGGTGAAGACGAGATTGAAGACGCTTGTCGCAAGATCAGCCTCGAGGCTGATGAGTTGATGCGTGAGGTCGACGCCGGCCCTCTTGCGGTGTATCCTCTTTACGGTACTCTGCCTCCCCACCAGCAGCAGCGTATCTTCGACAAGGCTCCTCCTCCTCTTCGCAGTGGTGGTCGCCCAGGCCGTAAGGTCATCATTTCCACCAACATCGCCGAGACCAGTTTGACCATCGATGGTATCGTGTACGTCGTGGATCCCGGTTTCAGCAAGCAAAAGATTTACAACCCTCGTATCCGTGTCGAGTCGCTTTTGGTCTCGCCTATTTCTAAGGCTTCTGCCCAACAACGAGCTGGTCGTGCTGGTCGTACAAAGCCTGGAAAGTGTTTTCGTCTATATACAGAGAAGGCCTTCAAGAAGGAGCTTATTGAGCAGACTTACCCTGAGATTCTGCGTTCCAACCTTGCCAACACGGTTCTGGAACTCAAGAAGCTTGGTGTCGAGGATCTTGTGCACTTCGATCTTATGGACCCCCCCGCTCCTGAGACTATGATGCGAGCTCTTGAGGAGCTCAACTATCTCGCCTGTCTCGACGATGATGGTGAGCTTACCACTCTTGGCAGCATGGCGTCAGCTTTCCCTCTGGATCCTGCTCTGGCTGTTATGCTCATCTCATCTCCTGAGTTTTACTGTTCCAATGAGATTCTTTCTATTACTTCTCTTCTCTCGGTCCCTCAAATCTTCACACGCCCTGCCAACAACCGCAAGCGCGCAGATGAAATGAAGGCGCAGTTTGCTCACCCTGATGGAGACCACCTAACCCTGCTCAACGCCTACCACGCCTTCAAGGGTCAGAACACTTCGGACGTGAACGGCGCCAGACAGTGGTGTCACGAGCACTTCCTCTCATACCGACATCTAAGCAGCGCCGACAACGTCCGCGCTCAGCTTAAGCGCATCATGGAAACTCATGGTCTCGAGCTTGTATCAACACCATTCGAGGACAAGAACTACTACACCAACATCCGACGCGCACTTCTTGCCGGTTTCTTCATGCAGGTCGCCATGAAGGAGAGCTCGGGCAAGCTCTATCGCACCGTCAAAGACGACCAGGCTGTCTTGATCCACCCCTCAACCGTTCTCCGTACCGAGTTTGACTGGGTTCTCTACAACGAGTTTGTTCTGACGTCAAAACAATACATCCGTACATGTACAGGTATTCGACCCGAATGGCTACTGGTAAGTCGTGTTCCCCCAAAGATGATTCTTTTCCCACCACAAGCATCGTGCTTTTTTAAATGCCGTACAGTGCTAACTACTATACAGGAGATTGCCCCCACCTACTACGACATCGATAGCTTTGAGCAAGGCGATGTCAAGCGCTCTCTCGCACGCGCTGCAGAGAAGAAGCGTCGCAAGGAGGCCATGAAGGCTGGTAGATGAAGCACTTCCTGCAGGAACCCATGAGTAATAGAACTCCCGAGCGTCCTCTATAAATCTGCAACAGACGGGTATCAACAAGGATTTGAAGAGCAAGGGATCTATCCTCATTGCTTATCCAATGCTTAATCCTCCCATGTACGCTCGGGAGGCGACCCTCCATTTCGGCGGCTCGGTTTTGCATGGGATTGATCAAAAAACAGACAAACAACTTTTCTCGAGAGTGGAGAACAAGAGGGTTGTGGATCAGCTCAACGGGACCTCCCTTGTTGAACCCAGTCTAGATTTCTATCCTTTGACTGGTCGACTACGGCGTTTTACAGACGTGCATCAGCCACTTGTTCTATGGTTGGCTGGCCCGGTCGGTTTGTTTTTCTGCTGAGCTTCTCATCTTGCCCCTCCTTGTCTGGTCGTGGGTTTTCTCTACTTTGCCTATTCGGTATTAGAGTCCTGCAGCACCGTTAGATTGCCAAGAGAGGGTGTAAGCAACTGTGATGCAGAATGCGGGCGTTTTTGGAATGTTTTACTCGTGCGCATTTTTCTTGGTGGTACTGTAGAAGGAGAGAAGAGACGACAAAGATAACCCTTGAACAGACTAAAATTAGTGGTTGATAGAGTTCTAATGTCAGCACATCGGCACTACCTATGTCAAACAAAGTTGAATAATTGAAACATTGTCAAATTCTGTAGTACTCAAGCTTATCTAGTTTGTAACGTACCATGCATAGTGCTTTTTGTGGCTCGCTAAACTATCTGGCTTTGATTTGACAGCGTTGTTACCTCTTTTCCCAGGCTCAACTTGGCTAGACAGTTGTTTTAGTTGACGGTCATATCTTAGTTCACGATAGTACATACGTCAAGATGAATGCTCAACTACGCTATGTGATGCAAACATAGGCAAATTAACAAGCAGACAAGGCATCCTAGCTAGGGGAGTGCGGGCTGCAGATCCGTCTCATCGCGGTAAAGATGCAATCTAGCCAAGGTTCAACGGTTTCAGCTCCATTTTTTCCCTCTTCTGTCCTTTCCTTAATTCAAAGTTCTCTCGCCCTAGTTTACTTCCCTCCTAAACCTCCTCTAGGGCGAGCCTGTATCTTGGTGGTGGGTGTACTCTTGCCTGCTAATCCTGGACGAAGCAGACCGGGGGTTGTCAATGCAAGAGTATTGGCAGGGCAGGCCCCTCGTGTCAATTGACTTACAGTATGTGGAGACGGGAGATCGAAGGAAAAAGCAAAGAGAAGAGAAAAGAAAGAATGCGAATTGCATACGTGGGAACTAGACACCTGGGTGAAGCTAGTAGGAAACGACGTTCCTAACTTTGGTGTCATAAAACTTCATTGACTGGATACTAAGCCAAGGGTCTGCGACAGCTCAATCATTCCCCATCAGCTCCATCTCGATCATTGCTAGCACGAGTCAGAGCGAAACAAAATAGTCAAGAAAGATGAGTCGGTAGAGGTTTGCTGACAAAGTCTAAGCTAACAGTTTGTTCACCCAACAACGACTAGATAAATATCGTATGTGCGAGTCCTTTCCAGAAGACGATATCTCACTTGACAGTGGAAGTACCATAACAAATAGGGATGAGCATATACGAGGTGAGGAAATCACGAAAGGTATCGTGAGGCCCAAGAAAACCAAGGCTAAGTTTTCGGTTCCACCCAGAGAGATTATTCACCCTCGTACAAGTTCCGGCGTCTGACTGCCGGTGAGACCAGCTGCTTTTCTGGGTCGTTCAAGCTGCGAAGGACTAAACTACGGATCAAATGAGTTTGAAACGCAAAGCTTGCAGCCCCCGACATGTCGTGTCACACAGAGAAAGTATCCAGCTTGAAGTTAAAGACAGTAGTACCGAAAGGTTGTGTATGGCAGCATCGCCGTAACATCAGGGCGCCTGCTGGAGAGCCAAACATCATCGTGATCCATACAAGAAGACCATACAGAGTAGCTCCTAGCTGTTTGCCCCGTGTTCGTAAAGTTTTGAGGGGTGTAGAAGGAGGCAAGATTGCGCACAAGTAAAAGATAGTATGCTGACTGAGGGGTCCAGTTGTCAATTATGCATATGGCATGGTGGATGAATTCCTTGATAGTGTACTAGAGGGGATATTGGCTTTCTTGTCATGTCGTTCTCAGAACCTGCTTCTATGCACGCACGTTCTTCAACGGTGCAGGTCAGGATCTATTTTCGCAAGAGCCCAGATAGTTATTATACAAGGGCCACAATGTAAAGATCGATATGGGAACAAAGGTGTCCGCGGTCACCAGTGATGCTCAACTGGGCATCGCAAAAACGCGGGGCGATCCGAGTCCTCCGACTAGGGTGGCAATCTTGTTGAAAATAGTCTGATGCCTTTAAATTGTCTCATGATAATCGGGTACTAGGCTAACCAACCACAAGCGAGGTCTGTCAGTCCAGTAGAAATAGCTTTGTTCCGTTGGAAGGTCTTGTTGTTAAGTGCGGATGAGGCACTGACCGTTGGTGCCTCCAGACGATATGGCAGAGAAAGGCAAATGTCATCGCATCTGCTCCGTGCGCTAGTCGGCAGTTACTGTCGATAGTGCCATTCAGATAGAGGTGAGAGATACTTAGTGGAACTGCGGCGCCACACGCTTGTGGATCCCGTTCCTTCAGCAAAGCGATTCTTTTCCTCTTTTTGCCTGTTTTTTTTTTCTTTTTCTTTTTTTTTTGCTTTTTCCCGCCCTTCCATTCCAGACACTGGGCTGGGCCGCATTGGCATGGACCCCAAGATGTTCTAAGAATGTTTCTTTTTCAGCCTCAAGATCACCTCCCCACAAAGTCCCTACTTCGGGAATTGCTTATCATGTGAATGTGAGGCCAATGACCTAGCAATATGACCGGCTTATTACTCAACCATATCATCAAGTGTCTGATGCTCGACTCCATGCTCATGTTCTACCTGTGGCACGATACACAGTAATATGAAAAAACCACAGCAGACCACGCGTTGGCCATGGGCCTTGCACATGGGCGTCTTCGGGTCGTAGCGTTGACTGGCTCGAAGGCTTTACAGCATATCCGTATACGTACAGCACGCCCCTCTCTGTGCCTGTAAAGGGCTTCTTGCCCTGGTATGTAGCGTTAGAACAGTTGTGATTGCCGTGGATCTAGGGGCTTTCTGAACGTGGACCATCGACGGGGGAATCATCGCGCATGGTCTCAGACAAGTCAACTCCGAGAGGGGTAGGTAAATGCTCGGTATTATTGGATATGATCACGACAGGCGGTACGTCCTTTCCCCAGACAAGAGCAGACACGCCCTTGTCAAGTCTAACCTCACGCCATATCCGCCGGACGCTACTCCCGTTAGAGCTCTCGTCCCATGGCCCCACGTCTCGACGAACCACAAGTTGTCTAGGCTGGCTTCGTGACGACCCATCCCATCTTATCCTATTGCTTCGCTTCCCAAGACAGGCGGATGCTGTGCTGTAGCAGCAGCATATTGAGACGGAACCACAGCATGTGGTTTCCGCTAATGCTGAATTAAATCTGCATGTTTTCCCTGGTCCAACCGATCGCACTATGACTGTAGGGGTCGATATAAGAGGAATCGTCAAGGATGCACCGTCTCTTATTGTTGGTCGCTCATCGTGGCTGGTGTATAACAATATGCACGACTTCCTGTCCATACAGAGTCCTACATATCTTTTTCAAAAGGTGTCTACAGTCGTCTTGCGGAGTCCACAGGGGCTCCCTGGCTGTCATCACTACTGGTGTGGTCCCCACTACATCGCATCGTTATGTCCAGCGGGGGCCATCAGTCAATGCCATTTTGCATGGCATTGCGACGTCAGTGTCCGAGTCTGCCAGTAGTGCTTCGTCGAGCAAACAGTACGAACCTCTGATCATGCCAGTGCATTCCCACATGAAGCTCCGCTATGCCATAGGGATCCTTTGTTGGCCTTCCGCACTTCAGCAGTAGTACAGGGACATCGTTCGACCCTTTCCCCGGTCTAGTCCACTCCCCATGCTAACAAACGCTTTCACGTCACTTCCTCCCAATGCATAGCAGCTCATATAAGAACCTCTGTGTCTGCCTCTGTCTCGCATTCCATAATTCATCCGCCCATTGATCCATATCCCCCCTTGCCGAATTCTTCTTGCGCAATATAATCCAATCTGCCTCCACCATCGACTACACAATGAGTGGAGCTGGCGGTTTCTACAAGTACAGATGCAAGTACTTCTACACTCACAACTGTCCCAACTGGGTTTGGGTGAACAACGCGCCCTGTGCATCATGTCTTGTGAGTTGAGCTGTTGATGAAGTGGGCAGGCTGGAGCTTTGCTGACATATATCTCAGGCCGATGGACGCGATAACGAAGAATCCGCCCTACCAACGTGGGGGCTTCCACGAGACATTGTTGTGCCACAAGTACTCGATGGTATTCTTCAATATACCCTGATGGAGCTTGTAGCTCCTTCGGAACCCGGCGACGACTGGACGCTTAGGGACAAGACCAGCCGGCCTCCACCACCAATTCCCGTTACAAGCGCAATGCCAGGTATACCAGGAATCTTGACGCAGACTCGGTTTTGAGAAACAGATCGGTGGCTACTGAGATACACATAAGCGCTGGCCGTTGAGAAGGTCTTTCAATTGCGATTGGGCAACACCGGGTGGAAAATAATCATCGACGAGAAAAGACCGAACTGGACTGTTGAGTGCGACAACACGGAGAAAGGTTAGTATGCCTCTCCTGGCCGTCGACCATGTTGCAACGCGCCATTGGGCGTATGCAGTGTACGATTTCTGACTGACTGCGACGCTCGACATTGGATGGAGCGGGAGATTGGTGGCTGGAGTAAGAGCGCGAGCAAACAAACCCCCGCGAGATACCCCATGTGCTGCATTGAACGTTTCTGGAGACGGGGGACTCCATTCTGAATTTGTCTTTATCTTTAGGCGGCTTTTTATCTTCTTTCTTTCATCTTCTTTATTTTGGGATAGCATAAAGGCGTGCGAGGGTTTTACTGGGTATGGGAGCAATTGTTATCTTTTTGGCCCTCTTGGTGCCGGGAAATTGATTTTCTGACCTCTGCTCCTGCAAATGAGACGAGGCAATTCTTGATACCGTTTCGATTAGACAAAGCGCAAACGACATGTGATGTGAGGCTCAGGGCGCCAGGTCGTGGAAAAGTGAGCGGGTCCAGTATTTGTTCTGGGCACATCAGATTCATGTCAAGGTATCGACTCGAGGCGATGTGGGCAGGGCAGGCAAGACAGGGTCGCGAGGTGTGGCGTGCCTCGGAAAAAGAGCTCGTCTGATGATCCTTGTTTGACTGCAGTTTGTCTCGGGATGAAGTACCCCACCGATAGGGATCTATTTACCTATCCCAGCAGTGAGCTACAGTCTGAGCTCAAAAAAGGCGAGCCAACATCAATATAGAGTGCGATGCTCAGCACCAACACAGGAGCTGCAATTAGGCACTGTAACGAAAGGTCGGTGCCAGCGCTGGACGTCTAGAAAGGAGGCCTGGAGCCACAGCTAAGCCAGTCGTTTCTCTGGCAGCCCTTTCTAAGTGAGGTCGCAAAAAGCTATGGCGCCCACCTACTGGACTGGTCAAACGGTAGGCTTTGCTCAAAGAGGACTAGATGCAACGGTTTCCAGTTTCCGCCATGCTCCACGTGCTTGCATTTATGAGGGTGGTGCCAATGAGTTGTTGGGATTCCGGCAAGACTACCCACAAACATAAGCTACTGCCGTTGAAGAAAGATTGTCCAAGAACATTGCTGTGGTCTCGCGTGGCCGCAGATACTCCTGCGTGCTGCATGAGCTGTCCAGGTCATCAAACAACGAGATGTATGAGGGCATTCGCATGGATGACAAACCACGTAGGCGTAGAGACGAGCACACAAGCACAAACCACAGATCCGATATGCTGTGTGACCATGCGGCTTGTTTTGAATTGCCGCGGATGAATGTACAGTATGTGTACCTGCTTCAGTGGAGAAAGCCGAATGAGATTGAAGAGATTTGAAGTGGTGGGGATAAATGCACAGCAAGTACCAACCTATGTACGTTGAGGTAAGGCAATGCAATGCAATGGCAGGTGAAAAGTCTACACTAGGTAGCTCTCTTTCCCTTTCCAATCAAACCAAGTATGAACAAGGCAGGTAGCTTGTTTCAATTGAGAAAGCGCTTAGGAGGCTTATGTGGGGTCCGTACCTACTTTACCTTACCTTTCCGTCTTCGTTCTTGCTTGCTACACTAGGTATTAGACAGGATGAGCTCCCTTGAGCCAGGAATATCCATGATGATCAATTGGCAGGAGGGAGGGGAGGTACTGTTAGCAAGCGTCACACGGCAGCTACGCTAGCTCTTTGCTTTAGTGCTTCACCCACTGTCAAATAGGATAGCAGCCGCTGTCAATTGGCTGATCAGGGGTAATCACATCCACTAGCGTCCGTAGAAATTTGCCAATTTTTAGGTCCTCAGCTGTCCTGTCTCGCTGACTTTGACCGGGCAGGCTCCATTGAAGAGCCTATGCCGACGGGGAGGACGGGAGACTGCCTTCTAGAAATAGCAATAGTCTAGGTACCTACCTATACACACCTCGCACCTTGCTAAGATCAACGACCAGGCAGCCTCAATGTCTCAGCTATACGGGTGACAATTGAGATCCCATTGATAGCCAAGAACGCCGCCAAACATCCGAGGCTCCCCATTGGATCTCATTACTTGAGCATTACTAAACGCCTGCCTTATTCCAGCGCCTGGAGCGCGATTCAAAAGGAAAGGCAACCTAGTAAACAACCTGATCTTGGCCTAAACCTTGTCTCTCCTAACCCTCCTTCCTTAGGCGAGAGATGTTAGATTGTGCGAAGGTTTACCTTACATCAGCCCATTCTGAACGGCTTGACCTGAGTACTATGATACCGAGGACCCCGTTGCATTCCGTTTCTGGATAGTTGGGGCAGTTAAAAATGTGAAAACAACTCAGCTAGTTTTAGGACGCGAGCAACAAACAAGCCACACCATGGTAGCCTTCAGTTGCTAACATGGTTAATGGCTTACACTTTGAACAAAACCATGCGCCATCTGGCCATTTCATCTTTGGCAAGCTCGGAAATCCCCGTTCGTGATGAGCTTGTTCTAAATTCTTGCTGCATTAGTATGCTAGCCACAAGTCGTGTGCCATGACTTGAGTAACAACTTCAAGGTATCTTAAAGTAAGTGGGGTGTTAGCAACAATCTACTACGATGTGATCTTACACATGATATTTGACGTAGCCGATTTTTTCTTATCTCTTAGTTCTCTAACCCTAGACAACCCGGGGATAGCATACGATCAATATGCTACCATCATACGATACCTCAGCCAGACCCTAGGAATGGCACTCATCTACCGGCTGACGTGCTTCGCTAATCATCTCACAAGGCCATCGACAAACGGAAATTATCCGACCAAGCGAATCACTTGTCGAAAACTTTTGCCAGAGACCCTTGTAATATGTTCACGTTGGATGAGAAACAGGTGCTGTGTTGTACTGTTGCCGGCTCTAGGGTACGTTGGTATGATTGAAGTCTTAGATCCAAGAAACAAGATGTGTTTTAATGCAACTCGTGTTTTGAGAGAACGATCCGATAAACGTTTACGATACACAATTAGAGCTGTTATCTCTATCTTCTCGAAAAAACATCCCAAGCACTTATCCCATTACGCCGTGCTCCAATATATAGACACTATTGATAGTGATAATCTTGCGTGTCATCAATCATGATTAAGCTACGATTTGAAGGCTATGCAATTTCCCCTTAAATAACTCCGTTCCAGCCCATTTAAATCATCATAGCCAAGCCAGCCGCCATCAATCCAGCAACAACCATTCCTAGCCGAGGGGTGACACCGCTCGAAGACCCATTGTCATCATCGCTCAAACCGAAGGGCAGTCCCTGGTAGTCAAAAGTGACATTCTGCTTGATTGTGCTATTATAACATCCCCCATTGGCGATGTCCAAGTTAGTGAGGTCATCGGGCACGTGGAAGAACATGAAGTTCTTCTGAGGGATGTCTTTAAACCCCTTTGTGTTGTAGGGGAACTTATCTCCGCTATCTGTGGAGCTCGTGTTGCGCAGAAGGATGCATTGCACTTGACCCGGGTAGTCCTTATACAAAGCTGGGTAGTCCTTCATAACGTCAGAATTGGATGTATCGGCAACGAGGATGAATTTGCGGTCTGGGAAGGTCTGGAAGACCTTGTCGAGCAAAAAGCGACGGATGGACAGTGTTGCTGAGACGTCAGAGAAGTTAAGAGGACGTGTATCGAATGAGCCGAGAGGGTAGGTGTTGTAGATAAAGCTCATATAGTTTCGTGTGACTTGCTCCGGCGTAGTAGTGAGGTAGTGGAAGTGCAGGTCCTTCACCGAAGACGACCAGTTCGCGTAGATGTTGGGCATGTTCATCCATGGCGTGAAGGGTCGAGCAAAGGTATTGAGCAGACCCTCCTTCGGCTCGTAGATCTTTGTTACTCGCAGGATATCATCGATATCGGACACAATGGTGATACCCTTAGGAGGGACAAGATACGCGGTTGCGTTGCCGCTGTTGTTCTTTCCTTCAGCATAGATATTGAGAGTCTGGATCTTCGAAGTTTCGTTTCCGGGGATCAGATAACCATTGTCTAGACCAGAGGTGTTCTTGAGGGTGACGAAAGCGTCAAAGTCACCTTCCAGTGTGGTGTTGTAAGGCATGGTAATGTTTTGCGCGCCTCCTCTCTGTATATCCTGTTAGTAACTAGAATCCTTAAAAGGTTCCCATAGGTGCACTCACCGCGTCAATGGCACCACCGCTCTCATCTGGAGAGACATCCACGTTGTTCACAAAGCTCATCTTAACTTGCTCATCGTTCTGTTGCACAACAAAGATCGATTTGGTTACGTTTCGAGCCTGAGCTTGCTGCGACTTGGAGAGATCTTTAACATCCGTGTCGACGAGGAAGATATTGGCAAGATCGTCAACCTTCCCCTGACTCAAATTGGGGATCTTGTAGACATTGCCGTGTACTCGGACATTCCATCCCTTGTCGGTCCAGTTGCCATACGGACTGTCTTGTGATTAGCTACCATGTTTGGTTGGTTATATCTGTACTATACTCACGGGATGTTTAGCACCTGGGTTGGTTCTGCTTTCAAATCGTCGTCACTAATATCCGCGGATTTCATAACCTCGTCGCCGGTAGGGAAACCGGTTGGAAAGTCGAGGATGCCAGAGTTGACCCATCCCTTGACCTTGGTAGCCACGCCGCTGACAAGGCTGTCGACATAAGTCTCTACATCGTCGATGATGTCGCGTCTTTGAAGATCCACAACTTCAGTAGGTTGGGCATTGGGAGCAGCGACTCTGCGATAGGCTGTGGGTGCAGCACCGGGAGCGGCGGCAGGGATGGCCATTACGGCGGGCACGAGGCCCAAGAAGGCTGCTTTGCGCATGGTGATCGTGGCCTTGGTCGACAAGCGTAGCGTAAAGATGAAGACCGAGACAAGAACACGCGATGAAGGAGAATGGTTTATTAATGATAAACAAAAGGGATCTTGTTTTGTTTAATATTCAGCTAAGACATCTGAGCAGGTTCCTGCATTACGTGACATCACCAGCAACCGGGCGTAGTAGTCATTGATTTTTTCCTATTGGCCCGGGCAACACAACCAGGATCAAAGCAAGCTTGCTGACAACACACACACTCAGCCTCATCGAAGATCATTTGTTACAGGTATGAATTAAGTTTACGACAACTGCACTGGTGCACCGAATTCGTTATTGGTGAAACGGTACGTTGGAAATCTTGGCAGTCATGACATCACCACAATTAATTCTCCGATCCGTCGGATCCGAGAGCCGATCCAGACAGGATCATACATCACTTTCCAATCCCCCACAGTCGGCTTCGTCCTGTTGAGGCATGGTTCAATCGTGGATCTGCACATCAGATCTGGCTTTACCTTGGCGAGTCTTGTGGGAGCAGCGCAGTAGCAAGCTGGAGGGTCTGTCCGGATTCACTTCTCCTGTTTGGTTGTTAGCACTTGTTCATTGGACAGAAGAACTGGGTAGACTTATCCCCTCACCGCGGGGGGCTGTCCTCCACACCATTTTCAGGAGAGAAGACAGCCAGGACTACCTCACCCAACAAGGCCTGTCCTAGATCCAACAATACAGCCCAATCTCACCAGTGCGGCTCAAAAGAGTGATCTTCAACTCTGAGAAAGAGCTGTCCACAGTACCAGACAAGCACGAAACTTTGACTCCAACTCGAGATGGGTCCCGGTGCTGCTTCTAACACCAATCACAAGTATCGTCTCACACCAATGGTCATTGCAAAGGCGAAAATTGTTTCGAGAACGGGCAGTTCCATAATGATCTTATACTTTCGCCAACAAGATTTCCCCAGCAGGCGGTCATGACAGAACGCAGTCCGGAAACACCTCGACATTGACAAGAGAACTCCTTCTGTGTGATTCACGCTGCCAACTAGGACAAGTTTTTGATTCCTCTCCAATTTCTCGCCAGCAAGAGGTATGGAGGGCATTGACGGGTGGACAAAAGACATCCATAAAAACCACCCTTTCGTCTCAAATTCAACCTTGCGGCTGTTTCAAGGGACCCGTTGAGACCAACTGATCTTCACAGGCGTGCTGGCGCCCATCACGACCAAGTGATTGCGACACTTGGCTAGAGGTTAATGCGCTTGGTCAGACCAGACGCTGAGCGTCACACACCGGGAGCAAGTGCTGTGGTGTGGTCCAGTGAGCGAAGAGAGCCAAGGAATTGGGTAGATGGGAAGTAGTGCGGCAATGCACGACGGCATTAACAGCTTCGGAGGGCCGGGGGCTATCAGGCTGGCGAGATATGTCGACCGAAGAATTTCTGTGTGTTTCCACGAGTTGTCTGCTGCGCCAACTGGAATTATCCTAGCTAGCGGTTCCGACAGACGGTAACTCGGGAGTTGTATGAAATCCTTAGACTGACTGTTTGTGGCCGATCTGAAGCTCCACTCCTCAGCTGAGCGCCATGTGTAAGCCAGCATTTTGATCGAGTGACCAGGCTAGTTCCATCTCCAAAGGCCCAAGGCTGATCGCATCACCTGAACGGTCTACTCTTGACCGATGTGCTGGTTCCAGTGGAAAGGGCTGACGAGCGTCCTCAGACCAGAGGCTCTTACCAAACGACTCATGGCACCAATCCTCTCGCGCACCGACAGGTGACTGGACTGCCCTCCTCGCCTGTCCGTCAGCAACAGCACCTTCAATCGATCGTCCAGCTTTTCAGCGGGCATGTCACAACTGTTGGTGCTTAGCCGGCATAAAAGACGACTTGGACGACAAGAGCGCAAAACTTGATAACCAGATATCTTCTTAGGGTTAAGTTCCGAACCTCGTTTACTCGTCCGCCTGGTACGTCCTATACAGAACGCGCTACCAGCCCGCCATAATCCTGCTGCAGCATTCACGAGGTCCTGTTACAGGCTCGAGAGCGACATATGGAAGGGTAACCAAAAAAAGACGAGCAGTCTGCAATAGACATCTCTTGCGAGAAACGAGGACCGGAGGACTGTGGGGGAGGCGTCGCGCGTATTGGTGTATTTGCTAAGTGCAATGAAGGAGTTCATCTTTGACTGTGACGGGGGTTTCAGAGAGCTGATATGTATGACAATCTGACCTCCTGGTGATCATCATGTCTCCAATATAGATCCTAGAAACTGATCAGTATCGCGAAGTGGTTGTTGACTGGGAAAGCTCCAGAGAGACGTGATGAGGGCCTTGAAGTGGAGTTCCACATTAAACGCGTATGCACGTGACTTTACCAGCCACCTGTACAACGACAGTGCAGCGGCAATGTCAGTGCTGTAAGTTCATGTATGTACATAGCGTAAAATTTTAAATATTAGATAACTACTAGGTACTAACTTATAGTCTCATTGACATAGCGTTCCAAAAGTTGCGTTTCAATCATTCTTTCTTAGTTTGGGCTAAAAAGGATGCGATCCATAAGCCAAACCTTGCCAGTGTGCCGACAAATCAGTACGGTACTGCCGGTTTAGTGGAGACAGTGTAGCACAGTGCTTAGTGCACATGAAGGCAGCGGGTCAATATGATGACAAACACCCTATACCAAGTTTGCTCTTCCAATAAACCATACGACATGGCGAGCTCGTCATCATCAACCCCCCCTGCCGGCGCACAGCCCAAGATAATCGAAGATATAGTCGAGGCTGGTAAAAAGGCCTTTGACCCAGCTGCTATTCAGAGAGAAGAGGGCGTCAAAGAGTACAATAAGCTCATTGAAAGGTATGTAATAATTTGCAATTTACCACACCCCTTCTCGTTTACAGATCTTGCCACAAGACTAACTATGTAAAGTACTCCAGTATGGAAACTTCTCCCTGCTCTCAACGCATTGATAAAACCGTCAATTCTCCCACCATGGCTACGAGACCCAGTGCTTCAAACACTCACCCTCCTTCCTCTACGCCTAGGCGGCGTACGGGGAACTATGGAATTTGTCTTCTCGGTTCATCCCAGTAATTTAGGCAGGATTCCGGATGCGGAGTCTGGACCACAGAAGCAAGGTGCCAGTATTACACATGAAGGCGTTGCCGTTGCAACAAAACTCCTCTCCTCAGTCCCGGCTAGCCTGACACCACAGGCGTGGTTTGACGGCATCTCAGGACAACTCTTCGAGCTTGTTGATGGAGCTGTTGGACCTGAGCTGGCCAAGACTGCGTCACAGGTTGTGGGTTATGGTATCCTTGGGAATAAGCAATACGGCGCCCCTGGGTCACCCGGATGGAATACCTTTGTTCAGCCGCTAGTTCAGGACTTGAACCCGTCACTGCGGTTAACGCCAAACTCTGACTCGGCAATCGTCAAGCAAGAGGAGGAGGAAATCCTCGACTTTAGCCGAGACCGTATTCTTGTTACCTCACATAACCTACAGACCTCGTTGCAGCGGCTAAAAACCCTAGTGATATCCAACTCTTCACCTGGGCTATGCAGACGTCTACTGAGACTCGTGTTGGTTCAAATCTGGGTGCTGTCCTCATGGCCTAATCCACCGCAAGGTACTGAAGAGAATTTCGTCAAGCCTGCCCGTACGTTAATCCAGGCGTATCTGAGACTTTTTGGAAATGCCGAAAGTGTCAGGCTTTTCATACGGAATCTTGTCTGCAAAGGTGCTGCGAACGGAACAGAACAGTCCTGGGAGTATCGACTTAGGGGCAAAGGCGACATTGAAGTAGTGGAACATCGTGGGTTCAAGTCTACAGCCAGCATTGAGTTGAATTGGAACGAGCTCGAAGATAAAGCATCCAAGCTCGTTGAGTACGTGACGATTGCTTGCTCTGTTACAGAAGTGTCGTCCATATTTCTGGATTTACTCAAGCGCTGGATTGAAACGTCGGAAAAACAAACCGAAGACGTGAAGATCGATGTTCGCCCTAGGAACGAGGACTTGGACTCGCCTCTTCAAAACCTATTCGAAGTCACTGTTCTGCAGAAACTCATGGACAAGGCACCCGATAAGCTCGTGAGTCAGTTCGATCAGTTGCTGGACCTGGCCTGTCAAGTTCTTACAGCAGATACTCAATCGAGACTAGCAGACGACCTCCTTGCAGTGGTGCTGAGTTTACTCAATCTTGTCATAACAGCGCCGACATTCCAAAAGTCACACATCAAACCACAAGACCTCAGGGTTGTTGAGTCTGCCCTAGAAAGGTTGAGCAATGAAGACAGACCACAAGTAACACCAACGGCAAGAAATCTGGCTTTACTTCTAAGATACCGAGATGAGATGGAAGAAGACAGCGAATTAACATCGGCTCCTAGTACGAGGCAGATCGAAGATCAAAGAACATACAAATTGGCAATGGAGTATGTTACTGGAGGCGATGATAACCCAGCTCCCATTGTTTCAGAAGGATTGAATCTGCTTTCTAGCCTTATCCTGAGAGACAGCCCAATACTTGACATTCCGGCTGTTGCTGTTCTATTATCAACTCTACTTGAGAATAATGACGACTACATAAACCTACGAGTCATCAAGGTGTACACGCAGCTGGCAAATAAACACCCAAAATCTGCCGTACAAGAACTACTTGATCACTACCTAGATGCGCGGGAAAAGTCTACGACGGATGTGCGGTTGCGCTTTGGTGAGGCCTTGTTGCAAGTGATACAGAGATTAGGTGAGACTTTTGCTGGCGATGTTGCCCAGCAAGTCAGTGAGACCTTGCTGTCGATCGCCGGGCGGCGTGGATATCGGCCCAAGACTCTGGCCAAGCAGGCCCGTGAGGAGAAGCGCCAGAAGATGAAGAAGAAAAAGGAAGATGACGACGAGGATATGAACGTGGATGACGAGGAAGTAACAGAAGAAGAAAAAGCCAGGAACGACATCTTGGCCCAGATTCTTCAGGGATGGGAGAGCAAGCGCGGTACCGAAGATGTTCGAATCCGCACTTCTGCGCTGTCTATCTTCGGCACCGCTCTCGAAACCAATATTGGTGGTATTGGCCCAACACTTGTATCCGGAAGTGTTGATATCTGTATCAACATCCTAGCTATGGAACGAGAGATGGAGACTGCGATTTTGCGAAGAGCTGCGATCCTAAACGTGCTGAGTTTTGTAAGGGCACTTGACGCAGCTAAGGAGTCTGGTCGCAAACTCGGATTTGGTCTTACCGACGATAGTCGAGAAGATATCCTGAGGACCCTGCGGTATGTGGCTCAGACGGATAACGATGGGCTGGTGCAACAACATGCAAATGATGTGATCGAAAGCCTCGAGAACTGGCAAATGGCAAGCATGTTACCTGCGCGAGACGAGACGAACCCTCCTGGTCTCACAAGGCTTGCAGGCCTTCATGTGAATCCTAGCGGAACTCTAGTTGATGGGTCTGGAAAGCCTCGGCCAAGGATCGAAGAAGTGGAATGAGAGAGGGGATGATGAGATCGAGACCGAGGGGATGCCCACGCTACCCGAGTACGGCAAATGATTGGCAATTTCGGTGTCTACCTGATGGGAAAAAATGACAAGGCGCAGCATCAAGGATGTGGAGTGAAAGACCATGTATCCGTAGGCCTTTGAGGCTCCTAGGATATGTACAATGGACATGGAGCAACTACTCTATACATATATCCGTACTAGCTGTTAACCTGACCTTCAATGACCAGGTTATAGGTTGAAATTTGGGGACTCCTTGAGCTGCAGAGTATTAATGCAACTGTTTTGACGAGATGAGATGAGATTCGCAGAAATAACCTGACCATGTATGATTGAGGCATCTGAAGAACTCTGGTTGGTAGCGCATCCGCCAAGGTCAGGGTGATTGATTGCCGAGATGAGATAAGCCGTTACGCGGCTTGAGTGGTTTAATTATCAGAATGAATTGAGCAGGTAACTAATCATCTTCTAAACTAGGTGGACAACACAAACCCTTCCA
The DNA here is from genome assembly GCA_011034095.1 of Fusarium cf. aywerte. Classification (NCBI taxonomy): domain Eukaryota; kingdom Fungi; phylum Ascomycota; class Sordariomycetes; order Hypocreales; family Nectriaceae; genus Fusarium; species Fusarium cf. aywerte. The sequence continues at coordinate 172,768 of WETZ01000039.1, read as the reverse complement.
TTCTGTATGGAAGAACTTTAAACCCTTGTTTGGTGCGTTTTCGATACAGTAGGCGAAGCTACCGAAGACAATATACTATGTAGTTATAAAAGCTCAGGGGAGTTATAACCTTGTTGTCGTGCCATGGGCGTTAGTTGATCGGTGGAGCCGATATTTAATGACTGTACATGTGGAGAAATCAGAGTTGGAACTTGTTATTCTGCGACGTGGAAGATGGGACAGGGACCATGGCGTTTTGCTGAAACGACAGGGTGACATGGATGGTGTATGTTAGCAGACACGACCTCACGGACTGACCGCGCGCGGCTGAGAGGTGAAACACAAGGCAGTAGAGTAGTATACGAGAAAAGAAGATGGCTCATGAAAGGGTATTCAAGGAGCGAGTTGATGGTGGTAACATTACCGTGAGTACAGTATGGATATACGTACCTATCGAGGCGGTTGATGTCTTTCCGTGTGAGAAGGATTAACAAGAAACCAATGGCCGTGGACGTCACTTGTGGATCGGTATCTGCATTAAAGACGCAAAATTTGCTCATCTAAGCGATCAGGAACAGAACAAACAAGATCAACGCTGCCGAAGAAATAAGGGATTCTCGCCAACGGCAACGGGCATGCACACAGGTATCCATTGTTCCTGTTAGTGTCCAGTTGCCCAGTTGGGCAACCAACGGTTTTCGGTGATTTATCTGGCTGGTCCATTCGCGACCTTGTTCCTTAAGATCAGCATTGACATGATCATCTTATAACCACGCCTCGATCTACCATGCATTACATCCTGTCTTTTACGATTTGACCAATACGTATCGTCCATCCTACTGACTTGACCTTGGGGTTTACTTGATTGGATATAGTGCATGTCTTTCGACTACCACAGGCTTTGTTATGCCGAAGAGGCTGAGTAAAATAGTCTCAGATGACAGCCACCCGCGGTAAAATTTACAGAGGAAGCGTCGGCTGATCTGAGTCATACTAGATCCGAGAAACGACTTGGCAGGGAAGAAAAAGATGGTTCACTGCATAAACGGGTGGACTCTTGGACTTTGTCAAATCGCGGTCAAGCATGCAAGGGAATGGATTTTTTCTACTTTTTTGTTTCTTTCCTGTAGGGCATGTTTTTATGAAGCCCGCCTGAGATCCCGAGTTGACTGACTGCAGGGAGTTAGTCATTGACGTGTAGGAGAATGTCTGACTTGAGTGATTTTTTATTTGTCTGGTTGTTCTAGGCTCTTCTTTGACCTGCGTAGAGCTGAGCTGGGCTTGGCAGAATAAGCTTGAGTAAGATGGCCTCATTTTGAATGCAAGCTATGTTTAGACACTTTCTCGCCAGGGCCAAACTGTAATACAAAGTCAGTGCTGATAGCACAAGATTCGGGAGCTTCTACTATCTCATCGTAGTTCGAGTTCGAGTTGCACTAAGACTCCGTACATATGGACCACAAAACTTGTCGATCCCGTCGGAGATTTCGAGTCTAGGTTGACAAGCACAGCATATTGCAGGAATCTGACGTTAGTAATTATTCACGACACAAGGCTGATATTATGTCCCCGACCTGACTAGCACAGCAGGATCTGGGGGATGCTCACCGCATACGATAGGGGTAAATGTGCACATCAGGGTAAGCAGCCCAGTGCAGAAAAGGAGTCCATCGTTGCAAAAAGGAGCCTCACCGGACCTACGCGCTGCGACCGCCCAGGTCAGTCTGGATACTGTGTGGCAGAGTAAGACAAAATACGATGCAGTGCGACAAACAGACAAACAGACACAGTAGGCGCTCATGGAAACATTTCATCACATAGCGCGGAAGTTATATTCATTCTATTCGCAGCAGTAACTTTAGGTGGCTTTACGCCAGAACAACAAAAGTCTCGGGAGGGTTGTGGCCCAGCTGCTGAGAGTTTAATTGGCCCGCGCGGCGTCTCAGGTTCTGCACGGTACCTGCATACAAAAGTGACGTGGTGGGCGCTAGGGCGTGGAAGGAAGAGAACGACTCTTTGCTTGAAACATAATTTTTGTGTTTACGTATCAAGTATGGATAATTTCAATCGTATCTTTCTTGGAAGAAGTTCTCAACACCAGAGAATATCCATGTTGATATTCTGGTATAGCATGAACAGTCATCGAAAATGCAATCATTACCCTGCCTTGCCTCGGCCTGGTGTAATCCATGGCACCTCATTGCTAAATTGCAGGGTGCTCGCTCACCAAAACTGTGCTTCTTTAGCTCCAACCCCCCTGGTCATACACCCCGGCCCTTCTAGTCCGAAGAGCCAACCGCGCCCCTGAACCATGCCGTTTGGGGTAAGCGTCATGACGCCCCACCGACTTCTGAACCTCGTCCTTCTCCAACCGTTGGTTTTCCAGCATCTCCAATCAAAATCACATCCATGTTCATCTCAACAACATCAACGCCGCAGCAACCGACGAGGCCGCCAAGCAAGATTGAGGGATGGGATCGTCTTTTCACTAAGAATTCTGGGCTAACGCTTTAACTTGCTGGCTCAGTTGTATCGTCTTTGCACTGACATTGGCTCATCGCTCTAGTTAGTCGTCGTGCAAACGCCAACACCAACACCAACACCAACACCAACGCTTCAGCTAATACACGTAGCACGCTCACTCAGTGGCCTCTCAAGACGCTTGTAATAATAACACAGCTCCTCCATCTGCGGATATGGAAGACCCGAGCGTGGTATACAAGTGTGCTCAGCGGGTACGGCCTTCTTTCATCCCGAGCAAGGGCCAAGCTCTAGATGCCATACCCTGGCCGGTCTCCAATATCCAAAGGGGCTTCCTAGTGGACCACGACACCACCCATGCACGACGCATCTTGGCAGTCCGTCGTTTTGTGGTTGCATTCGCTTCCCCTGCAAAGAGGCAAAGAGCTAAAAAGAGGCGCTTCCAGTCCAATTTGTGCCACCCCCGACTCCGGATTCTCTTAATATCTGCCGCATCCTGCCTCGACTCTGGTCTTGACTCTCAGTCTTGTCTATCTCAACTACACACTCATTCAGTCTCTATTGTGACTATTACATTCATTTCCGGCTTTGCCATTACGATCCTTCCAGCTCTACAGCAACTTGCGTTTTCTCACGTTCCAACTTATACTTTCTTTGGTGAAGCAAAACTGTGTCTTGCTCGCTGCCTGACTGTGGAATCGATTTCTGCAGCCATTACATCGTATCTACGTTGTCATAGACAAAACTGAAGCTACCGCAAAATACCTACATACCTACCCACCCAACCTTCAAAATGAAGTCCGTCGTCGCCAGCATCGGCATGCTTGCCGCCGTGGCCAACGCCTACCAGTTCCCCCAGCACGCCCACTACCGCCGCGACTACAACGGAACCGACTCTCAGACCACTCTGACCGTCAAGACCACCGTCGTCGAGACCATCACCAGCTGCGCTCCCACCGTCACCAACTGCCCTGCCCGTGACCAGACTGCTATTGCCCAGCTCCCCGAGTCCGACAAGACCACCATGGTTGCTACACACACCGTCGTCCTCACCGAGGTTGTCTGCCCCGTCGCCGAGGCCAGCTCTATCTACACCTCCGTCCTCCAGGCTGCCGAGACCGGTGGTGTTACTGGCAAGACTCTCACTGCCGATGTCCCCATGACCACCGGCGGTGCCTACCCTCCCCCCGCCGAGGGTGACAAGACCGTTGTCTCCGACTACACCACCGACCAGGTTGTTACCCTTACCCAGGGCGAGGAGACCATCACCACCACTATCCACAAGACCATCCAGAAGACCCTGACTGTCCCTGCTGGCCCCAAGGTCACCGGCGAGGGCTCCAAGGGCAACGGTACCCCCGAGGATGACACCACTACTACCACCACCAAGACCACCACTGGCACTATCACCAAGACCATCCAGCGCGTTGGTGAGACCGGCCCCGCTACTGGCGGTGACAACGGTTACAGCACTGGCAAGAGCGAGGGCAAGGATGATGGCTCCAAGGGTACCGGCAACGGTAACGGCAAGGGCTCCAACAACGGTGGCAGCGGCGGTAACGGCAGCGGTAACGGCGAGTGTGTCCCTGAGACTGTCACCGTCACTGCCCCTGCCTCTACTGTCTACGTTACCGTCGTCCCCGAGGCTGCCAAGACCAACGGTGCTGAGGGCGCTACCGTCACTGACAAGGCCGTCAAGGGTGATGACTCTGAGGATGATGATGAGGAGGATGACGACTCTGAGGATGAGATCTGTGACACCACCACCACCATGGAGGCTACCGTCACTGTTGTCCCTTACCCCGTCAACAACACCGCTACCGGTGGCTACGCTAAGCCCACTGGCTTCTCTCGCCGTCTCCGATAAATGTCCAGAGACAACTCCCATGTATATGAAGTCTCGTCTGTACATTAATCACCACTTGGTCACTTCTTGGTTAGACATCTAGTAGAGGAAGGGTTCCCTTGGATAGGCTTACGCTACACTCCTGGATGTACGACAATTTACTTTTTGCTTGCTTCCTTTTTCAAAACAATTCAATGAGAATCATGAACTTTGTCTTATCTTGCCCACAAAACAAATACCCTCCCACAATGCATAGTCTTGTTCCCTTTTGACTTGCAACCTGAATGGGAGTTGTTCACTACTGTACAGAAAGCGTTTTTGTAGATAGATAAACTTGGCTTGTGCGTTATACATCTGGAGCTTAGGTCTTCGCAGACCTCACTCTGTCTCTTTGACTTGTTTGTTCACATGTATATCTTTCTTTCGCCGTCTATACTTCGGAATTGAAGATGTGTTTGGTGTACCATGCTACTTGTTATTGTGACCAGTGTCTTGACTTAACCACAGTTGCTATCCAGAGCTTTCTTGCTCACAGGTATCTATCGTTCGCATCTATAAACCGGCCGTTCGGCGAAACCATGCCTTCCAAATGCAGACCTATCTAAAGCAGAATCCCTCAACGCCTTACTCGTCCATTCATAATGTAGATATCCTAATTCGTCATGTCATATAGTGTGTAGAGCACTTATCCAAGAACGACCTGCTCATAGGCATCGCTATCCAGATATCGTTGCAACACGTCTTGTAAAGCTGCCTTTGTACGATTGAGTTGCGGCGTGACACCCTCAGCCTGCTGGAGGTTTCCACGGATACTATCAACGTGGCCGGCGAGCTGAAGAGCCAGAGGTTCGAGAGGCGTATCGACAAGGTCCTACTAGGTGTTGGTTCTTTTTCATAGTTTGGGAATGTTAAGATGATAGTAGACTTACTTTGAGACTTCCCTCGTCTGTGTTGGCCACAAACTCTGTGTCCTGGTGTTTACTCGTAGGTCGTGAAGTCGGTGCCAGAACATGTGCCTTTCGAAACAAATCCTTGCGCTCTCTCGTTTGCGCCCTAGCATTCGCCTCTAGCTTCCTCAGATTCTCATAATCCTTTTCAAGTTCTTTCTCCATCCTGTCCCTCTCAGCCTTCAACAGCGCCACCGCGTGCTTGCCCGGCTGGAGTTGTCTCTCCAACGCCTGCTTCCCGTCCAGCACAGCCTCGAAGTCCAGCTCCATCGCGCGTCCCCCGTCTGCATCTGCCCGACGCCGTGTACTAGTCATGGAGGATGCAGGTGGAAAGGGAAGACCGCGGTTAAGCTTGCGCTCAATGCGACGGGAGACGAGGTTCAGGGCTGCGGTTGCGTGGTTGCGTCGGTTGCGCGTCGTGGCTGTACGTTGGAGGATGGGTCGTTGGGCGAGCGCGAGGATGGACGTTGCGACAGGGAGGGATGAACCGGTTAGGGGGGACCACTTTGCAGCGATGTGGGAGGAGCGGATCGTGCGCTTGAAAGGAGCGACGTAAAGATATGGCTTTGGTGGAGAGGGGAGGGGTTCGTCCGAGTCGGAGGGCGCATCGTCCTTGTTGCGACGCTTTTTCTTGTTGGTATCTTGTTCTTGTTCTCGTTCCTGTTCAGGCTCATCCGCCGTTTCGGCTAATGCCTTATCCCCCTTTCGTCGCCCGCGCTTCTTGGTAGTTTCTTCGGGCTGTTGATCATCTGTATTTTCTTGTGATCTGCGAGCTTTCTTTGACCTTTCCGCCTTGCGGCCCTTGTTCTGGGTATCTTTCCCGCCATTATCTAGGGAGTTGCGCGGGTTTCGTCTAGTTTGTTGTCCCTCTTCCTCGAGCTCTTGTTCTTCGGGTTTAGACGCTGGCACTTTGCGTTGGCGCTTTTTGTGAAAAGCTGATTCTGCTTCTTCTTGCTCCGGTTCCGGTTGTTCGGGCTGTTGAGCTGGTTTGCGACCCCTTTTGCGTGGCCGGAGTTCCTCTTCTTGCTGCTCCTCTAGCTGTTCCACTTGCTTTTCCTTCGTCATCGTCTTCTTTCGTCGCTTTGGTTTCTCAGAACCAGCTGCCACTTCTTGTTCAGACTCTTTATCGTTCTGGTCCTTTTCAAGAGACGGGCGGCCGCGCTTTCTCATGGGTTGCTTTTCGTTCTCTGCGGTCTGTTGCACAGATTCCCCAACGTTCTGATTTTTCTTAGCACGACCGCGCTTTTGCTTCACTTGCGCCTCTTTCTCTCCAGGCTCAGGCTCATCATCATCTTTGTTCTTTTCGAACGAGGGACGGTCACGCTTTCGTTTCCGTTGCATCGCATTCTTTATCTCTCCCTCATCTGGTTCCTGTTCGTCCTGGTTTTTCTCGACCGAGGGTTGACCGCGTTTTTTCTTAGGTTGTGGTGCATTTTCTGTCGTCTTTTCCGCATTCTTGTCCTCCAGAGATGGCCGACCGCGCTTCTTGCGAGGTTTGTCTCCTTGACCTCCTGTGTCTTCTGTCGCATCATCCTGCGCTGATTTCTTCGGTCGCCCTCGCTGTTTCGGACGTGCAGGTTCATCGTTATCGGCTTCGTACTCATCTGGACGATCTTGCGACGCGCTGGTAGTATCAGACTTGGACGCGTTTGTGGGCTGACCACGCTTGCGTGCTGGTGGTATTGGATTTGAAGACTGGATGTATAATGGTTATTAATTGCTATGGTTACGAATCGAGTATGCATGGTTGCTTTTACTTACCATTATGGGTTGTAGATGCGAAAGGAAATGGTTTGTTTTGTTGATTTAATCGTCCACCAATTGATTTGAGTTTCAGCGGCTCGGGGCGCTGAGACGGCCGGGGAAGCGGGGCAGCCCCGTCCGCGATTGTCTAGGTATGGAGGTCCGCTCAAGCTCCGGGAAACGGTTTCTCATGGGCTGTCATTCTACGCCGCATTCATCATGATCCAAATTTAGAGCTGGAAAGCATCTAACTGTAAATAACTCTTTGTTGCTAAAGATGACGTCTCACCTTAGCTACGATAATTCATACGTGATGGTTAGAAATATCTTCATTCCATCCTTCACGCAGGTTTCAAGCGCCATTGTTCGTAGCATCGTCCGATATGGAAGTTAATGGCTCAAACAAAAGTTGCACATGACAGTAACGGTAATATTTTGTCTTGACCTCCCAATTCATCTGTCTCAGCTACGAAGTGACAAAGCGATAAGCGAATGTTTAGCTTCTCTGTACGATGAGCATGCCACTTATTGGGACGGCTGACTACCACCAATGCTACACGATGATGCCATCAGACGTGTGCTCTCGCAATAGGTACACTCTAGGCTCTCAATGCCGTTTCGTCAAACCCTGCACGTCAGGACTAGCAGGATCCAACTCCTCGCAGAAACAAAACTCGCGAATGCGTAATGACGATGACAGACCTTCGAGCAGTGTCTCGGTACCGAACAATGGGTATTGACATTGGTACCCCCTCAGGATCCTGTAAGTACCTCATCTCGTGAGCGAAATATGTACCTCCTACTACGTATCGTACGTTTTTTACTCGCCACACCTTGCATGTTTACTGTGTGTAGAACGTCATTCTGTTATTGAGCATTTGCGTGAATGCAAGTAGAACGCAGCACGGGATCTCCTATTCGTGTTTTCTCTTTGCCAGCTCATCGACGTTTGCATCTATCCCGAGGCCAGATAGACAGAGCCTGAGATCGGATCAATTAACCAAATCTCACCGTTTTATTATCGTATCTCATCAGCAGTGTTATGGTATTTGTGTTGGTCAAACTGGCTGGACATAGAAGGACGTTGAGAGAATTAAAATAAGAGTCATACTAACGTGTCAAAAGCCTCAATGCAAAGACAGTGGTTCCTATCAACTAACACAAACAGTCCTTGTCAGATTTTTCCCTGGCCAGATTCGGTTCGTTGTGGATTGGACCAAAATCAAAGACCCTAACTTGGACCTCTTGAGCATTGCTGCCCAAGTCATGTCATGTCGGTGATGCCCCTTGTCTTGTTGGTCCACGACGGCGCTTAGAAGAAGCGATTTTCTTTTCATCCGGGCTTGAGTGCGATATTCACCCTCTGTCAGAAGTCGAATTATTCTGTTCAACGTTTATGGGATCCAATTCTTGTGCAAGGGTTCAAAAAACATGTTCCCACTCGGTCAAGACTTTTCTTGCGTATTATCCAGCTTCCAATTCAAGGCTCTTCTGTGTTGGCAAAGACCCGACGCTAGCAGTGCAGGGTCGGGCTGGACTCGATTTGACTCGGTGAAAGTCGATTCCCTCTCCCTGGCTTTCACATGAGTCTTTAGCAGGCAGAAATGGACATAGCGGGCCGTTCCTTGTGTCTGAGGCTCTGAATCACAGCCATGCATTCCAGGCTTTTGTAGTTTTCGTCTATCAATAAGACTACCGCACAACCTAGATAGATTAAGGCAAGTTGCAGTCGTGTGCAACGTACCTTATATAAAAGCGGTACTCGACTTTAGCTACGTATAGCCATGAGCTCATCGAGACTTCCATCGTCTCGATTCATTCCAGAAGAGTCTTGTTTGTTCTGACTTGTTGATTTCGAAGTGATTACTCCAACTTAAACATTCGTCCATCCAGCGCCTGCGCTTTGGCCCCCAACTGGACCTACAGCAACGAACCCACCCCAGTGTTAAAAACACGACCGCATAAACCTGGATCCAGAATCTGCGTAAGAGCAAAAACACCTAGTTCCGGTTTATAAGCACATTGCTTTTGCCTCTCGGTGTACTTTCAAGCTTCCGAAGGTAACGTCCAGGGCCTCAACAACCCAAAGACCTGGAAACCGAGACTGTGGCTTTCCATCCGACAGACAGGTCAGATACAGTGCAAGACGGTCGGATCTAAGCCAAGAAACATTTCTGAGGCGCAAGATCTTATCTGGACCTCTCAGGTTCCACCAACTGAGACATTGATATTCATCCCACGTTGGAGACAGAGCGACGGCCCAACCTCCTCAATTTTCTGTACAGACCTGATCCGAGTCCGGCCCCGGCCCCGGCACGGATACTTTGCGCACAAACGAAAAAGGGCCGCTTCTCCAGAGAAGATCGTCGACTTCAACCCGCTATTGCGCAGACTGTCCCGCGGTTGAGGTTTGTGTGCATGGGCTGTCCTTGCTGCTGGCTAGTTTGAAGTCGAACCAAGGCCAGCAGGGTCCTGTTCTTAATATCGCTATTTCTCCTGCTGTTTAGTCTAGTTACCGTAGGTAGATTAGTGCTCGCCTCATTGATTGAGTGGTTGATCTGCCGTTTATATCCTTACAAAGTCGTCATTCGATCCGGCATATCTGCTGCCGCTGATCGGCTCTGGCTCGACTTACAGGTGAGGTTGCCCGATCACCGCTGTACCATCCTGTACCAGACTGGTACCGTTTTGTGACATACATTGGGTCGTCTCGTTCTGTTGTGCATTCGCCCATCACCTCAGTTCAGTCTCAGTTAAGCAATCTCTCAAAACAACAGACCTAGCCTATCAACGTCGCTCAACCCCTCCGACCTTTTGCCCATCCATCCTTCCATCCATCTCACTTGCATTGCATCTGGGCTGGACATGGACTGGGCTGCTCTTTCCATACACTTTTTTTTATCATCTCTTCCCCTCCTCTGATTTTTTTCCTCTTTCTTGTCTCGTGCTTCTTCTTCTCTTTTCCCTCTTTTTCTTTTTCTTTTTGTCATCATCACTTGAACCATTTGTTCCAAGTGAAAGGCAAATGGGAAATAGGATTGATAATCAACGCTATCCAATACTAATCTCGAAGGCGAGATTCGTCTACTGCACAGACAGGACAGTGCTTTGGCTGCCCACATCGCTCGCCTGGGCTATCGCGGTAGGGGCCTGTGACTGTCTGATTCAACGGCTCGATCCATATTCATTACATTACTACCTCCTACGATAAGCGGACCAGGAAAGATCTTCTCGACACTTCTTTTTATCTGGTCTCTGTCCCTCTTTTAGGACATACCCGGTTACCCTTTTTTTTTGTTTACAACAGAAACCTATCATGACCCCAAACACAAGTCGCATATCATCTTCTCCGTGTTGGAGATTTCTCCTCTGGGTTCTGACTCCCTGACTATCGCTATCGCTATCGTGTATCGTCGACAACAATCGCATTGATTGATTGAACCGCTTCGACAATTTCTACTGTTACTATTACTATTATTATTATCGTCCGCTACTAGCTGATCAACTCAAATATCGGTATCGACTGGGTTGAGGCCCAAAGTTGAACCAAGCGAAGACCTGAACCTGACGGGACCCCCCTAGTGAACAGACCAGGCCTTGGCTTGTTCTATCCCCCGTCTCGTCTTCACCTCCGCTTCTTCTTTTTGGGTTCCTTGAACCTTCTATTCTTGTTTCCGACTTCCCCTGATCGAGCCAATTGATCTTCCTGAACGCAGGGTCAGTGCTGGCAATTGTCAGTTTGTGCTACCACTACCTACCTACACTACACTATATCGAGGGTCTTAACAAGGAGGCATATCGCCAAATCCCCCACCGTATCAAAGGCAAACCGAGCCAGGGGCCCAACCGACTCCATCTACGTTCCCCTCTCACTCCCACCTTTGACCACTTGGGTGCATTGCATCCTCTTATGCTCTGCTGGCAGCCCCGCGTAGTATTGGATCCCTACCTACCTTGCCTTGCCTGGCTACCTAACTCAGCGTTGCATAACATAACCACGCCCACGTCGACATTCGACGACACCCACGTTCGAGCTCTACCTTAATAGCTTTGGCTCTCGTTCACACCCACGTTGTCGCCCACGCCCCAAGCCAGCACTATTCGCTGCATACCTGACCTAGGTTTGCATTGTCTTGCTTGCAGTAGTCAACGGTTGCATTTTTTTTCTTCCTACCGTTTTTTTTTTTTTTTGTTTCTCTTCTTTCTTATCCTCTCTCGCTCCAAGCCCAGGCATTACATTGTTGTCTTGCCTGGCAACTCACCTTCACACAGCAGTACCGTCTCATTCGAGTACACCCTCACCTTAACCTGTTACTTTTTTACTTCCGGATCGGCTCGCTCCAATTCGTTTCTTCTACCCCACATCAACGCCTACCAAGCCACCTATCCTACTTGACTACGTTGATCAATAAGATAATTACTTATCGATCTGACATACCTTGTTGACGGTCTCACCCAAGACTTGAGCTCAAGGCATAGACGATTCCTCAGTCTATTAGTCAAATATAGGACATTCTGACTCAATTGGGATCTGCCTTGACCCATAGTACCATATATACGTTTCTTACTAGACCTCAATTTCGAGGTCTTGTATGTACACCACATTAGCCATGCCGCCGAAAAAGAGCAACAGCCTTCGGCGTCCTGCGACGCCAAACCTCAATGTCGATCAACTTCAAGACCAAGTACAAACCCAAGACGAACCTCTCACCGCCGACCCGAACTCGCCACCAGAGACCCCCACCACCTCGCCGCCTTTCTCACGAAAGATCAGTCTAAAACCTCGGCGTCAGCCTGATTTTCATGATTATTTTCAACCGTTGGACTCGGATCCCAACATCAGGCCAGTTGGCGATGGCCACCAATTCAGTTATCGGCCCTCACTGGGACCTGAACAGCTGAGTCCTCGCTCGTCTTCCTCATCTGGAATGGCCGAGGACAGCAGCGATGAGGACAGCAGTAGTGAAGACGATGAGAACTCGGCCAGTCCCAGTATACGCAGTATAGGAAATGCCACCGGTCCAGCTGTGTCTTCGCCAATCGATGATTCTGATCTGGATCTCGATGACGAAATCGACAGTTCTAGTGATTCGGGCACTTCTGATTCGGATTCAGATGCAGGATCTGAAAAGTCCGATGCTATTGACGAAGTCGAGACCTCACACATTACTGTCACAACCACTGCAACTGTTGCTCACAATTTCACACTCGAGGACGTTGATCCTATGGACAGCGATTGCGAAGGACTGGATGTCTTACAGCCCACCGAGATTGAATCCAATCGCAGCCGATCAAGGTCAAGGTCAAGGCATAGAAAAGAGCACAAAATTATGGTCAATGATTTCCAAAACCTCAATTGCAGCAACGAGACGTCAGACACTGAACAAGGGGCTGACCCTGAAGCCGTACCCGACGAAGAAGCGATATTCCTCAAACACCGAGAGCGACTTAAGAGATTCCGTCGAATGAGCATGGGTAGCAGTTTCGGCAAACGAACACACAGTGAACTCAGCGATTCTGAAGATGACGGCGAGGGACTCGATGCCAACGAGGTCGGCTCTAGCGCACGTCGTATGCGAAGAAAGATGCACCGGACCAGTTTGTTATTCCACGACCCACCTCCGCCTCCAGCGCGAATCGAGGAACTTGAGGAGCCTGACTCAAGTGAGGATGAGCTTGTGGCCCATGAGCATCTAGCCAGGGAACTACCCTATTGGGCAATAGAAATTATGGAGATGGACTCAAGTTCCAGTTAGAGCTCGATTCACTCGCCATATCAGCTACAACAATCTTCAAACTACCCCGGCCTCCACAGGCATAAACATTAATGACATTACGAGGATAGGAGGCGACCAGGGGTCCCTCTGACGACGATAACGACTCACCTTTTTACAACACATGAACATGACACCGCCTGCACCGACTAGCCAGCCCCTGAACCTACTAGGGTCTAGCAACGCGGGGCCGTCGATTGCGTCCGCTTCACCCGAGCTTCATGGTTCATTCATGCATTAGGCGTGTACCGAAAGATGAGGAGACATTGAACGGATAAAATGATATTCGAGATTTTGCATAGAATTAGCATCAAGACTTAACACAACAAGTCAAAAACGGGATTGCCACATTGAATTTCATCGGGATACCTTTAGACTGTTACTATACGTCGATTTTGTCACTTGCAAGCATAAGTTGGATGTTATTTAAGCACAGGAGAAAGATCATACACATGGGGAAATATGGGCATCAGTCTAGCAGGCGCTCAAGAGAGCTTCTTTGGCATCTTATCATTATTATCAAAGCAATACTAGATTGGGGTAGATCGGTGTTTCTTATCCTGGTTGTGTCTTCAGAGACTTATTCATGCATATTCATAACATGTACGCAATCGAAATGTCGGTGACCTCTATTGCAGAGAGCCAATAGCGGTGCTACTAGTCGCATGTTGTCTTGTCGGAAGCAGGACATTGGCTCATACGTTCCGTTCTCTCTTTCTTGCTTTCTATAGAAAACTTGGACATGTAAGCGACAGAGGTCTTGGCTTAGTAGATCTTCAGGAACAAGGGGTTCGGACGGGCTATCCCGGTAGATCCGAGACACTCCGCCTTGAAGTGGTTTCTTTGTCTAGTGGTGAACTGTCTCTATCAAGACGTAGATCGTAGGATGCTCTCTGCAAGTCACACTGGTAGTAATGGCAACTATCAAGCCGCAGGCGATCGTCCGACCGTAAACCGCACACGGCGCATACGGAGAGAGACCAACCTTAAAAACAGTAGCCAATTCCTAATAGAATTAGTTTTTCCAAACAACGATCAGCGCCACATTGTTACAATGTTGTATGTCTATTGGTGACGAACAAGCCATTCCAAGGCGTGTAAGTCGTTGCGAAGTGGAGTGCTTATCGATAAGAGCTGCCCGTGTTCATTGTTTTGAAACTCCACCATGGTCAACACAAGCTATCATTTCTTAGCATTCATCACAACGTATCTTGAAACGCCTTGTACACGTTGGACTTGGCATTCTATATTCAGACTAATCTGTTGAGATATTGAACTTTCAGCCGATAATCGTGCAACATGTCACTGATCTCAGCGCACCTTGAACAGATTGGCTATTCCTGTCAGGGCATCAACGACCTCCCGTATGCGGCCTGTCTTTGCTTGATTGCCTACCACTAAAGCCTTCTCTAGATTCCCGTCGCCGAAAATTTTCACGAATGCCCTTCTTTCCAACCATGATATCACATCCCTCATCCGCGATACCGAACCTCACGAGCGCGCCCTCTTCTCCGTGCCGCCGCCCCCTCCGCCCTCAACGACACTCAAGCCCACCGAACCGGAGAAGAAGAAGTCATCTGGTAGACGACAGACTGTGTTTAACGTAGCTTCGGGCGAAGTAACTACAGGTCTACCAGCGCGCACAGGTACACATCCTCGTCGACAGACCGCCGTGGCAGCTGTCCTGGGCGGTCAGATGCACGAAGAATTACGGCGTGGGGAGTCAGACCGAAAAGGCGATGTGGACGTCAATGTCCTCCTTCGTGGCGCGGAGAAGCTCTGCGGTGTTTATGAATTGCCTGGCGCGCGGGAGCGTATTGCTACGTTAAGGAGCAAGCATGCGCATGGGAAGAATACAGCGGCATACTACGAAGCACGAGTGCAGGAGCAGGCAGAGCAATTGGCGAGTCTTGACCATCGAGATTATTTTGAAGAAGAGGATGAGGAAGAAGACGAGGGCGACGTGTGGACGGAGGACGATCTGAGACGGGAAGAGGAAGAGGCAAAGCAGATGGAGATTAAGAAGAGGGAGTTGCAAGTGAGACTGAGGCAAATGGAGAAGGACCTAGGAGGATTGATGAGAATGTGAGGTGCGACTGGTGAGATGATACCCTTATGAGATACGAAGACGATTTATCACAAAACATTCATGATGTATCTGAGCCTAATGATATATGGATTTGCAACTACGGGTTTACTGACCCAAGTGCAAGAGCTTCTTCTCGTGCCATGACCAGCTTTTCCAGGATATCACCCACATCCTCTGCCCCATCTATTGTGAACTTGTCATTGATGATATACCGCGGCACACCCTTGACACCCAGTCTCTGCATCTCGGCGACCTCTGCATCAACCTCCTCACCCCCATCATCGCTTTCCAACCATTCACTCGCCTCATGTCTATCGACACCTGCCTTCTCCGCCGCGGCGATTAAATCCTCCTTGTTTGTTATGTCTCCTCCTCCCAGAAAATACATCCTCATAATTTCCATCGCAACCTCCGTCTCAAGCCCGACCTTGCTCCCCAGTTTCTCCAAGCGATGCGCATCTCTTGTATTCCCAATCGTCGAGTCAAAGTTGAATTCAAGCCCTTCACGCTTTGCAATGCTGTTGAGACGAGTTTTCACTGCGGGGACTTGGTCGGTGCCCCATTTGGATGCTATCTTGGCAACGAGAGGCTGTGTAGGGATGTCAACATCGAGTTGGTAGGCGTGCCACTTTGTGCGAATTGTGTCGCTAGAGCATACGGTCTTGAGATAGAGAGTTATGGCGCGAGAAAGACGGAGGGCGCCGATGAAGCACCAGGGACAGACGGGGTCTGAGATGGCGGTTATAGAGATCGTAGGCATAATGATGTTGGTGGTACGAAAGGGAGTATGCTTTACTCGTGGAAGGAGTTGACGAAAGAAGGATGTAAGGACGAATAACTCTGGATATAATGAAGCTGCGCATGCAAGATTTATCGCTTCAAGTCACGATTACAGTAATTTGAACATCTTAAATACTTCGAACGTCCAAGGCAACAACATCTGTATGGCTTCAATGGCAGGCGGAACTCCGCCCGCCAAGCAGCAAACTCCGAACCCGTTGTCCGAGGAGGATAGGCAGTAATGAAAAGACGACGATTTATAGCTCATTTTCATTATTCATCCAAATGGAGATTACTCTCCGGGTATCATATCTATCTTATACAAGTCCACTTCTTTATGCTACTCTATCAGGCTCTATTATGTCGCCTCGCATATGGTTCATGTCTATGTACTTCTCTCGGCCGCTGTGAGCGGCCCCCAGGGCGATAATAGTCGCCCTGTCCTCTGGGAATGTTCTGATTGTTCATGTGACTGGAATTGATTTCTTTTTGGTCTCGTCTGGAACCCAAGTTTGGGTTACCTGCCTGTCCGGAACCATTTCTAAGATTGTCTGTGGTAGGTGCGTCGTATTGAACAGCTCTGTCCCAATCTGTCAATTTTGTATATGGGCTCCTGAGCCAGGCTCTTAACTCGTGTAAGAAGAGGCGCGTATTGTCTCTTCCCAGGAAATCCGAAATCATTTCCTCGGCCTGACCAGCGCTGCCCATGATGTCCACGGATTTTAAAACGGCGATAATATACTGAAGAAGAAATTCAGCATTATTAGCTCTTCGCCGTTCCGCACCACTTCTATGGGTATTGGTGCCAGATCCTGACTCGGTCTCTTCGGCATCAGGATTCAAGAAAGAAAAGACGCGGAGCTCTCGTCGAATCCAATTACGCGCGCGCGATACTAACTCTTCGTCTGCACAGAAGGCATCCGGAGTCAATTCACAGTATCTAGATAGCCTATTCGTCCCTACGTGCTTTGAATATCGGTTGTGGCGATAGACATCTCTCCGCCGGGCGATTTCATCCGACAGATTCGAGCTGGGCGTTTCGTATTGAGATCGGCGGGCATAGGGACGGCGTCGCGGAGGCAGTTGGCGACGCAGGGATGATGGCGCATATGGTCTACTATCGGATTGTTTCTTCTGGGCTTCTGGAGCAGGTTTGGGAACGGTATAGATCTTTTCGACTGGTTCATCCAGAGCGTGGCGAACT
The DNA here is from genome assembly GCA_011034095.1 of Fusarium cf. aywerte. Taxonomy (NCBI): domain Eukaryota; kingdom Fungi; phylum Ascomycota; class Sordariomycetes; order Hypocreales; family Nectriaceae; genus Fusarium; species Fusarium cf. aywerte. The sequence goes on along the minus strand of WETZ01000039.1, from coordinate 155,925 downwards.
TGAGAGACAACGGCTTTGCAGAGAGGACATTTCGGCGATTGTTCAAGCCAGTTGAGCAGGCAGAGATAGTCGAAGTTTCGGTGTTGGCAAGGAGTAGCTTCGCAGGCTTCGGTGATGCTCTCGAGACAGATGACGCAACAATCGACGGCGTCCTCTTGCCGGGTCGCGATTTCATCGAGTGTGCTTTGGAGGACTTGACGTTGCAGATCGTCTGTTGGCTGTTCTGCTTCCATAACTTGCGCAGGAACGGAGAAGATGTAACACCTGGAAGATGCCAGAAGGCAATGAGATAAGATCGTCGAACGCAAGAAAGAAGAAAGGGTATTGAAACGGAGGTGATGAGAATAAATATTTGAACGATGGATGGATTAGATTACGAAATTGAAGGTGGGGTGGGACAGATAGACTACAGTGCCACATTCTAGAAAGCGGGTGGATCCCCCGGACCTGTCATGTCATGACGTGGGGACTTGACTGTTGTCGCGTTGAGTGGTTCGCGTCCCGCATTGTAGCCCATACGCGTTTCACATACTAAATTACTAAATCGCGATACTCTTTTAATGTCCACTTCCCTCATGACCACTCAACATTTTGATGATACGTCCATTTTCAGTCAAGACCACGCCTTTCTCGCAAATCTTCGAATAACACGAACAGAACACTATAATCATGGACGAAAATACGAGAGCTGAATATGAAAATCAATCGCAACAATTGCGCATCGACCTGAAAACTTGGGAAACCGACTGGGCCAAAACACATGATGGCAAGAAGCCAGGAAGAGGCGATATCAAAGCAAATGAAGATATGGGTAAGTTGGCCCAACTGCATGAGCCAGACTTTTTTCTGACAATCGACAGCTGCCAAATATAAACAATACAACAAAGTTCGAGATATTCTCTCGGGCAAGATACCACCCCCTTCGAAGGAAACCTCAAACCCCACAAAGCGAAAGTCGGATGGTCTACCAGCACAAACACCTACCAAGCGTACCAGGCATATCGAAACTCCAGCCAAGAATCGTTCACAAGTCCACGATGAGGATCTTATGAATACCCCAGCTATATCACGAAAATTGTTTAGTCCCACGTCTGTGACCTCGGTTGGCCCGACACCACAACGAGATGGCCAGGTACTTGGACTTTTCGACTTGCTAGTAGAGAAAGAGCTAGGAACGCCATCAAAGAAGGATTCCGCGACCAAGACAGGATCCGCCCGTAAGGTTGACGCAACCCCAAGCAAGAGAAATGCAATGATGGATGAAGAGGAGGAGGAAAAGCTTGGCCGGACGCCTATGTCGTCTAGCAAGCGACAGAGGTTGAACCACTTCATGACTCCATTAAAAAATAAGGATGGAAGCAAGGATGCTGTGACACCTTCTTCGGTTTCAAAACTTCAATTCGACACGCCAGCATTTTTGAAGCGTAATACTCTGCCAGTCCTGGATGAGAACGACGATTTCGATGCTCCAGCTCCTTTGCGGCTACCGCGCAAGCCATTTACAAGGGGGCTTAGCGAAATTGTTGCAAGTCTTCGAAAGGTTGAAGAGGATAATCTGGATGACGATTTGGACGCATTGCGAGATGTTGAAGAGGGCGGCATGGGTGAACCGAAGCCCAAGACACTATTCCCGTCCAAACCGAAGGACAACGTACTGGTCGAAGACAGCCAAGCACGACAGCTGCCACTCGGTGGCTTTGACGATGAAGCCTTATACGATAGCCCAGTGGAGGGAGACGGCAATCCTACCAGAGTGTACAAGAAGAAGGGCCAGAAGCGAACGACAAGAATGGTCAAGATGCGCCCAACTCGGACCAAGAGACCCGAGAATATGGCAGAGAATCCTCAAAGCGACCTGGAGAACGATGAAATATATACTGGTGGCGACGATGCTGGATCTGATTTCGATGAGGTAGTTGAGAAGAAACCTGCACAGAAGAAGGAGGGCACAGTCAAGAAAGCAGCACGAAAGGTGAATGAGTTGGCTCATGCAAACTTCCAACGATTGAAGCTGAGGAACCACGGAGCCAAGGGTGGACCAGGGTTCAACAGTAAATTCCGACGAAGAAAGTAAAGAATGTTCTTGATTGTTGGTAGATGAGTTGTCATGAGAAGCATTATATGGCGTTCTGGTTCAAAGGGTATACCAACAGATGGAGTAGGCAGTCCATCGATCGTTACATAGTACAAATAAATGAGCGCTCCAAAGAAGAATCATTCACATACTCTATGTGCCTGTACACTTGTCACATTGTACGACGGCGTACAAATACCCGGCCTATACTCTGTACTTCCCAAAGTGATGTTTCCAGAAGAAGTCCCTGAGCATGGAAGCGCAGTACAAGCTCAAATGCCGGTGGGGCTTTGCTAAGTTAAGGCTTAGCGCCATCCTTCTGGGCAAGTACAGCCAATGCGTCACTGCGAGAGTTCAAAAATGGCAGTCATTCAATGCAGTGCCCATCTTTCGATACTTGCCTCCCTCCATACAAATCTATCAAACAAAGAAACACGACAGAGCCAAACCACGCAAAATATTTCTTTATTCCATTTTCTCTCAATGTGGTAGAGCGCAATATACTCTCCTACCTCTTTGTTCTCCTTCACTCCAAATGCACATTGTTTGGGTCCGCGCGCATCTCTTTCGTTTTCTGAGCGCGTCGCAAGTTTTAGTCATCGCTATTCGCGACTGATCTCATCTATACCCGGTTACTGATTTCATAGACTATACAAATTTCGATTCTTGTCATTTAAGAAACAGTGTTATTGCTGAGCTCGTCGGAATCGCCTACTCATTACGAAGCAAGTTCAGCTAAACTAAGCTTACTGGTATTTTGACACCTTAAACTCAAGCTTTTCATAAACAGGCGCTTCTCCTACTAAATACCACACATGCTGCGTATACAATAGTATGGGATGCGGCGTTGAATATGCCCGTAAGACGAGAAATCAGGCAATAGCATGTTCTGGCCGCTAACTGTTGTCAGCATATCGATTTGGACGAGGCTGATGGGATCGACATTCCATCAGAGGTGTTAGCTAATCCCAACATCGACTGGATAACATCCTCGAATCAAAGCCATGGCTTCGATGATGTGTTTGGGGATGCTTTTGCTTCACGGGAGTCGCACACCTCCATCAACCATGGTGCACCTAAGATGTGGACCAAGTTTGGCGAGATGGAGGAGGAGGAGGAGGAAGACCGCATGAGCGTGATGGAACAGGTCGATATATCTTCAATATCACCTGCTCCGAGTCCACCCAACTATGACTCGGGACCCGAGGACCTTTTTGAGGGCATAGATGTTGACATGCTTGATGTTATCGAGCCGGAGGCGACAGTGAAAGAAGATTTTGGTCTCGCAGTCAACGAAGAGGGTGCTACAGCTGAACCCTTGAAACAAGAAGATGGCGCGGCAATCAAAGTCGACACACCGGACCTTCCTTTGAGTAGCTCTGTCAGGGTTGAGCTTCCGGAATCTTCGCTCTTGATACCGCGGTCCTTTTACGAGCCATTCGAGCCTGGTGTGCCAATCGACAAAGAATACAAGGTTGTCGCTCAGCTCCTGGAGGCGGCGAAACAGCAAGGTCAAGATGTCGACGACTTTGTTGAGTTTGAGCTCAATGACTTTGCAATTTACTGCGAACGCCAACGATATGAGCAGGAAATGTGCTCACTTCATCATCTGGATACAAAGACCGGACATAGTAACTTCTTCTTTGACGGAAAATTGAGCGTGGGAGACAAAGCCTTTTTTGTCCGGCATGTACCCATACGAGCTCTGCCTATTGGTGATTATGGCACTTTGTCTAAACACACGGTACGCGACCAAATCTGGGTTCAGTCAGCCATGAACGCCAAGAAAAACATCTACTACCGGTTGAACCGTCCCGCCAAAGAGTACCGCCGTTTCTTCGACCCATTCCTATGGGTAGCTGACCTTGCCAAGCATTTCGTTGACTATCTAAAGGTGATGGGAGAAAGCAACCATGATGTTACGATCTTCCATTTCCGCTCAACCTTCAGCAATTGGCTGGCAAAGATACATAAAACAGAGCCTTTCTTTGTCTCATGGAGAGAGCAACACCCAAGTGGCGACTTCCGAACCTCCATCGTTGCGAACTTGGCTTTCTTACACAAGGAAGCTATCGGCGTGCTCGAGCATCATAAGACTTACACGCACACCTTGTGGTCCGAGATATGGGAGTTCCGACGGTACGAGCGCTTTACAAAGACTGAGAATAGTGAGAAGACACGTTGGAAGGCATCAAGGTCTTCAAGTCGAACTGGCTCATCCGCAGATCAAGTAACTCGTGACCAGACAAAGAACTCTAAAGATATCCCCTCAACCATCGTGACTCAGTATATTTACGATTGTTTCAGCCATCTACCCTTCGGCGATCGTCTTGAAGCGATACCATTGAGCAATGAGACAGAGTTGCTGCGAAATGAATTGATACAGAGGCGACATCTCGAACTCCCAGCGCCGCTTCATAACGATGCTAAGATCATATCAACAGCTGGCCGAGAGCAAATCCGAGACATCCAACCTGGCGATACCATCTCGACACAGAGAGATGGGGAGGACTCTGGGACAAAATGGCGACGCGATGTTGCTCATGGTTTCGACGATGTTGACCGTTGGCTCGCTCTTGTACAGCGCGTACGTGTGAACATGAAGGGCGTCCGGACTTTCGATGTGATTTGGTATTACCGGCCTGTCGATACCCTTTGCGCTCTAATGAAGTACCCGTGGAACAACGAGCTATTTCTCTCCGACCATTGCTCTTGCGCCGAATCCTCCAAGATCTCCGAAGATGAAGTCATGGGTGTCCACGAGGTTGAATTCGGGGGGACATCAGCAACCAAAGCCGAGTTCTTCTGTCGCCAAACTTATGTCTGCACTGAGCGAAAATGGATAACCCTTGAAAAGGACCATTTACATTGCTCACATAAACGGAAATCTGCACGAGTACCATATTACAAACCTGGCGAGACTCGGCTCGTTATGCTCGATAAGGCGAGCGGTCGTTCTGAACCTTGCGAGTTTCTAACCTTTTATGAAGAGGAGGGTACCGGCATATATAGATTCCGACGACTGCTGAGAAGACATCAAGTTGACCCCCAGGCACCCAAGGCCCGACCGAATGAGCTGGTATATAGTGAGAACCTTATCGAGGTGAAGAACCGGCGCATTCTCGAGCCTTGTTATGTCCGTTTCTTCAAAGCTCAAGAGAATATACCGACACCCTACGATCGCGATGGTGTAGGCAACTTTTTCTACATTTCGCATGAAGAGGTCACTGACGAAGAGACGGGTGCAAAGTCATATGTCCCTTTCGAGAAATTTCCTTCCTCATTGCGGCAGGGGCACAATCCGTCCGAACCTCTCCCAAAGTTGCGCGGACTCGATCTTTTCTGTGGAGGTGGAAACTTTGGTCGTGGCCTAGAAGATGGAGGCGGTATCGAGATGCGATGGGCGAACGACTACGACGAGAAGGCTATGCACACATACATGGCTAATACATCAGGTCCTGGTGATGTGTTTCCATTTTTGGGCTCGATCGACGACATGCAACGTCTAGCTATCGAAGGCAAGTTTGCAGAAAACGTCCCCCCGATTGGAGACGTTGATTTCATCTCAGGCGGCAGTCCTTGTCCAGGCTTCTCACTCTTGACAAACGATAAAACAACTGTCGCCCAGCGAAAGAACCAATCCCTGGTTGCGGCTTTTGGCTCATCCATCGATCTATATCGTCCACGATATGGTCTCCTCGAGAATGTTCCCGGCATCATTCAAGGTAAAGGCAACCGCGATCAAGATGTGTTCAGCCAACTTATCTGCGCTATTGTGGGACTTGGTTACCAAACGCAGTTCTTCTTCCTTGATGCGTCTTCCTGCGGCTCTCCTCAGCGTCGCTCACGCGTGTTTCTTGCTTTTGCTGCACCGGGTCACCATCTCCCTCAGCGGCCGCATATAACGCACGCCCATCCAGAGCATACCAAGAAACACGGGCTCGGCAGCACCCCAACTAGTGAACCAATGGCGGAACGAATTATGCCCATAGCCACACCTTTCGACTTTGTCTCTGCTCGTGCTGCAACTGCCGGTCTTCCTCCAGTTTATGACTCTAAACCAGACATATGCATACCATATCCCGATCATCGCGTGTCTATAGGCATGACAACCCTACTCTGCAACAAGATCAATCTCATCCCTACACGACCATGGGGCATGAACTTTGCTCAGGCGTGGTTCGGCCTCGATTGCAAAGAGGCTGGCTCAGGTGTCCTCACACCTGCCGAACGTCTCGTTTTCCCTGAAGAAGGTAAAACTTCATTGAGTCGAGTGGCCCCTTTATCCAAGGCGTACGGTCGACAGCGCCCTGATCGTCTTATCGAGACGATAGTGACAAGTCAAAGCCCGAGCGATGCAAAGAATGGCAGAACACTACACTGGTCTGAAAATCGTGTCTTGACCATCATGGAGGCGCGACGAGCTCAAGGTTTTCGCGATCATGAAGTCTTGCTGGGTAACCCGTCAGACCAATGGAAGATCGTCGGGAACAGCGTTGCTCGAGAGGTTGCTGTCAGTCTAGGCGCTGTATTTCGTGCGGCTTGGGCGCAGAGCCTTGCAGATGAGCGCCACGTACAGAGCAATGATGCTGCTGCGGTTTCCGTTAAGGACTATTATGTGGCTCTAGCCCGCCTGGGAATTGAAGTTTCGCCATCAGTGAATGTTGAAGAGCTTGCTTCAGAACAGGCATCTTTCGATAGCAAAATCTCGCGTTTAGGGAAGTCACGAAGTCGATCTCGCAAGAGCCAAACCCCTTCAACACCCAGCCCTGTTGCTTCACCGAGCTCGAGCTCGAAACGTCAGTCTTTCGCTGTGGAGGTTCGCGCGTCAAAATCACCCAAGTCCAAAAAGGACGATACGCCTAGCAGAGCATCATCTGTGGCATCCGGTCGTACCAGAACGAGTCGGCTGAGGCACAGCATAACGAATGGGTAGTATTTGTACAGTTGTTGCTGGATAAAGAACCAAGAATTGGGGTTTTGTCTTATCATGTAGCCAACACTATGTCACTATTGCCAAGTTTTTGTGGTGAGCAGGAAATTGGAGGAGTTCATTCTACAGGCATAGTATTTGTGAATGGGTAGTTCATAGATGTCCAGAGACTATAGTGGAAGAAAAGAAATGTCATTAAAGTTGTCGTAAAGAACTCGCTAGTTATGTAGATTGCGGAAGCTACCGCAAGCAAAGGATGATGCCCTCGAACTCCAAAAACAGCCTTATAATCTTGTTGTCCATGATGCATCCTTGCCACAAAATAATAGTCGAATACAGTGCAAACGCTGAAACCAAAACATACATTGCTCCATATCTTTCCTAACAGTGATCTGGTCCCCTTTACTCCGAGGTCTCGAGGTCCTTAAGAGTCATTACCTTGGCACCCATGGGGGCCTGGACGCCAGGCATCCTAATGCTAGCATACGGGACGCCAGATTCTTTCCCAAGTATGGTCACCAACTGGCGACCTGTAACAAGCAAGTCTTTACCTGTATAGCCGTTCATGGCACATTCTTTGAAGATATGCCCGATCAGGCGTTCACCAAGGGTTTCGATACTGCGGCCACTTGCCCATCCCTTTTCATTGCTCAGGCGTTGTATGAGAGAGAACAGAGACGTGCGGATACTAGTCTCCATCTGTGTCGTTGCCTGGATAGTAATGCCCACCTTTCCAACAACCTGTCTCAGCTGCTCGATGCATTGTTCGGTCCGCATGGGTCGGAAAGTGAACTCAGTTGCAAACCGACTTTTGATTCCTTGGTTGCTGCGCAGAAGTCTATCCATGTCCTCTTCATAGCCCGCCAGGACGATGATAAGCTTGCGCGCAAACTGTGGCTTCGTCACAGCATCCACCAGCTCGCTCACTGCCTCTTCAGCAAATGATCCGCGACTACCGTTGAGTCTATAGGCCTCGTCGATGAAAAGCACTTTACCAAGAGCCGATTCAAGCAGACGGCGAGTCTTAGGGCCAGTTTGGCCGCAATATTCGCCGATAAGCTGCGAAGCTGAGGCATCTATAACATCAGGTGCAGCAAGCAGACCCATGTTGTAAAAGATTTCACCAAGTTTCCGTGCAGTTGACGTCTTTCCGGTTCCCGGAGGCCCCTTGAAGACATAGGTAAACGGCACGTAGGGCCGCGGGTCAACATTGCGCATTCGCATACCTTGTACCATGTACTGGTATGATTCGAACTTGGAGATGATCTCTTCGAACCCAACAAATTCATCAAACAACGCCCGAGTGTTTTTCACAGCCTGCGATAGGCGGTCGTAATCGGCGTCGAAGTCCTGAGGTTCCAAAGCAACAGCGTCAAGATCCTCACCGTCAAGCCTTTTTTCTTTAGCAATGCGGCGGGATCGGGCCAAAATGGCTTTGGACAACAAATTATCCACCTCGCCTCCGTTGCCAAAGTTTGGTCGAACGGAAGCTCGCTTCAAGACCTCCATGGCAACTTCACGCGCTTTTTCAGTGGTGATCAGCTTCTCCTTTGCCAGTTTGAGGTCCAATACTTTGCCCAAGGTTTCCTCACTGAAGTTCTCAAACACAAATGCTGTGTCCAAAGGAAATCTTCGCGCCAAACCAGGATTGGCATTGGCATACATCTCTTTCATCTGCTCTGGGTACCCGCAGAGAATGACACATCGATCCTCTCCAGCAGCACCAGCGACCTCGGCCACGATGGTATCGATGATAGCGCCTCTAAAGTCGCCGTTCTTAGAGCTACCGCTGCTACCATTAGTACCAGGGTCAAGCATATGAGCGTCGTCAATGATCAAAACATTGCCCTTGGCTTCTCGCAATGCCTCTTGAGTATTGTTCTCAGAGCCTCCGATGTAGCGATCTAGCAAATCAGCTGGACTCTTTGTTATGACATCGCCTTTCGAGAGAAGTCCAAAGTCTGTTAGGATTTTACCATAGAGCTTTGCGACTGTAGTCTTGCCGGTTCCGGGAGGCCCTAAGAAAACGCGGTTGGGGGAAACGTGTAAGGGATCATCACCGCGCATCTCTCTGATGAAGTTCTGGTTCACTTGGTTCACCACAGAGAGAATCGATTCCTTGACGTCGTCCAGCCCGACAAGTTCCTGAAGCTCCTTCCAGGCGGGGCTTTTATCAGGGCCAAGCGATGGTTTGTTACCCAAGAGGTCTTCTTTCGTCATCCTGTAGTCCTCCAAATAATTGCCGGTCTTCCTGGCCTTTATAAAACGTTCAAGTTGACGTCTACAAGCTTCGAGAAATGCTTTCCTGACGGGCCAAATGTTGCTGAAAGTCTTACCATTGGCATCCGACATGATTCTGCGGATCAGGATCTTGACATATAGACCATAATACCCACCCTCAACTTCCATCCTGTTTTTGAACCATTTGCGCATCATACCATGGAAAACCATTTGTAGCTCTTGCATGGTGTAATTCGGTAGCTTCAGGATAGGAAAGTGACTTGCAACCTCAGCACTGTAGCCCATCAAGTCAGATAGGCCCCACTCGCCATTGCCAGAGATAATCAAGATTACTTTTCCTGGCAGATCTTGAGACCTAACGTAGAGGCTCCAGAGGTTGCAGTCGTCACTGTTCATTAGATGAGCATGGTCAATGATAGCAATCTAGGCAGGTTAGTGATCTATTGTTTCGGTAAGGAGTATCCACTTACGCAACCGCCGCAAGCATTGCAGGTGTTATGAATTGTGGCTAAGGTTGATGTTTTTGACATGTTGTATGCCGAGAATCGATTGATGGGTGGTAAGACGCCAGACTTCTTCACTACTCCAAGAGATACAATGTACTTAGCATAGAGGCGGGACAGCATCGTCTTTCCAGTGCCTTCACTGCCCATGAAAACCACGTCGAAGTTTTCTTTCTTTATGTCGGTCTCGCGTCTCTGGGAAGCCATCACTCTGGCCTTTGTCTGTAGGAAGAAAGCCTTCGCTTCTTCCAAGCCTGGCAAGGACATGATCCGGTCCAGATATTTGTTTTCTGCCTTCTCGACCTTCTTCTGCCGCAACCACTCCAGCCTTGACGGGGATTCGTCTTGGCAGTCTTCGGGTTCTAGGCCATCAATCGATTCGTTGTCAGAGTCGTCGTTGTCTTCTAGACGAGCCCTTCTGATGGGGGTTAGTGAATGCTATTGAAGGAAGTGTGGAGTTTATGTGTGCCTTACTCGATTTCATCCAAGAGCGCTTCCATCTGTTTGCAAAGGTCGAGAAATGCTGGCTCTGCTAACACAGGAGGTTCCTCCTCCACCACGGGTGTATCTTCAGATTCCGATTCGGAATCGTCGTCAGTTTCGTAAGGAACATCACCATGTAGCTTTCCTATACCAAAGGCATCCATGTTCTCGTCCACTGCATCTTGGTTGTCCTCCTCAGCTGGCTCAGTGGAAGACATTACAAGTTTGGAGCGACAGCGCCTCCTTCTCAACCGGCGGCGGGGCTTGCGACTGGGAAGCAGGCCGAGAAGGCGGCTCACGAGGAAATGGGGTTCATCTGTCAGAAAGTCTCGTGCCCATACAGGATACGTGGATTTGGGCTTAAGACCCAGGAGCCAAGAGACGGAAAAGTTGATATCTGTTGATTCAAGCTCCATCATTGCATTGGAGCTGATACGTTTGCTCTAAGATAAAGCTATAGCTCCCAAAATGGGTGAAGCGCTGGCTAGCCAGCAAGATAAGGTATGTGAAGTCGCTGCTGTAAGTTGGTGAACACGCAAGATCCGGCGATGGGGATACGGAAGCCGGAGCGGGGGTGGGGATGGAATGAACGAGATCGGGTGCGACGGTGGTAGCGATACGAAGTGTAGCGGGAAGGGAGAGAGAGAGAGAGAGAGACGGTAGAGGAATGATACAGGTAGCAGCAGGTGAAATTATCAATGTTGTATTGTGTTGGATGGAAACGAGAGAAGGAGAAGGAAAAATGGTTTGAAAAGAAGCGAGGTTCAGATTAAGGCTGAGGAAGCAGCTGCCTGCTTACATAGTTGGATTGGATGTTTGAAGTTGACTGCAGGCAGCCAATAGCTCGTACAGCACAGTAAGACGGGGTCTGACTTGGGTTTTTGGTGAGGTGCCTTGTCCCTTCCAGCTTCACTGCCCTGCCCTGTCTTGAAAGGTTGGGGTAAGTGCGTAGATAGGTACCTGCCTTGGCAAGCGACAGAAGAATTTAAGAGGTAGGTTGAGATAGTTTTCTTTCAAACCCCATAGGCATAGCAAGAGCCTGATTAATGGATGCTGTGCTTTGAATATGTATTGCTGCTTCTCTTACAAGGGTAATGACCTTTGGTACAACCCCTTGATTTCCTGTTGTGTCTTGTTGATCGTGCACATGTCGGTGGTTCAAAGTACCACGACCCTGAACTCGAAACATGGCAAAAAGAGTCACCGGGGCTGCCTGATAGTCAAAACTGGAGCTACCCTATCCCTACCTTGACAAAGGCGATTCAAAATAAGGCTCTAGCTGCCACTCAGTTAGATGGATACTAACTTAGGCAAGGTTCCTTGTCTGCATGTTTCCCGCCTAGCTGTAGCCCCCATCCCCTCCCCTGCTCTGCTCTGCTCTGCCCTGCCCTGCCCTGCCCTGCAACAGAGGTTGCCTCATGCACTGCCACGGGACAATGGCACATTGGATGGGGAATCAACATTTTATGGAGTGCCTCGAAAAGTACACAATCGGTTGATTGGTTGCTGTTGTCTGTGAGAGCTGCTTTGTGCATCTCAAAATGGCTTGTCATTAAGAGTTAATGTTGAACCAGGGCCTAGACAAAAGGTATGGCTACGTACTTTTCGGGGTCCTCAATGGAGCTGTTAGGGGTGATTGCTGTGAGAGGTTGGTAGCACCAAGCTCACATCTCGTGCAATTTGGAGAACTTCTCAACGGCTCAGCTATCTTCAGCTGAATCTAATTTACATCTTGATACAGATCTACATTGATGCTTCGCTTATCCATTGAGGCGCTCTTCTCAAAGCATTAATATCGCGTTCCATATCAACTCGGCAAGGCTGAATTGGAACGCGAATCAACGGCCAATCGTTTCATTCAAGGTGCCAGCACAGACCCAACCCCCGACCCCATCGCTGCCGAGCTGCATCCCGCGGAAGGGATAGAGTCCACCGGCTGCCGAAGTCCAGCCAAACAAACACTGCTTAAACAGCGCTGAGAGTCCACTGTCCGCGCCATTATTCCATTTAGGCGATGGCTGTGGAGATGGTTCGCCTTGCTGTGGTCAGCGGTGGGGCCTCAAAAGGGAACGGAACTGTATAGTAGGGTAGGCACTCCATGTAAAAGCCGGTTTGAGGTAGTACATGTTGGTTGTTGAGGGAAGGACAAAGGTAACCAACTCATCGTCGTAAGATGAAAGGAAACACAAAGACTATATCGACACATATATGGATCTCGGTTTGTGTATCTTATCACCCGCATCAGAGGGTAGCCCTAAAACGCCCAGTTGTGGTGGTGAAGGCTAAACCCAGGGGATGCCAAATTTCACCAGCTTGGCTGATGTTACCTGCAATCGACAATTTAGCTCACCATGACAAGTCGGCGGCTGATACGGAAGAGTGAGGCGGTTTTCTATTAAGAATAAATAGCTGGGCATTAATGGCACGCATCACAGCCTCCAGTCTACGATTAAATAATAGTATGTGTTACTACTGTTATCCTGGAACTGAGCCATGGTCAAACAATCGTCAACTTCACTTAAACATCTCTAGGGTTTCATTCTCAGTCTGTTGTTCTATCTTTACCCACACAACCCCACGGCGCTGATCAAAAGTTGGCCTCAACTGCCGGGTCCAAACACACACATTGCATTGTCCGGATCAGCAGGGTCTTTTACGGGGCAGCCAATTCCATCCATCCTCCAATCATTTTGCGGTCTTCTTGCATGTAAATTTTGTGGATTCCGTAATTATAACCTACCCTAAATACCGTACGATTTCGGCCTTGTTTTCCTCGCATGTTCAGTCACCATTTGCGTACAAAATCTGTAAAAGCACCTGAGTAATCTCGAGACGAGGGAGAATTCCCTATTACGACATGAAACTAAGCTGTCTGATTTCTTTCGGTGTCTTGCTCGAAGCGCCGAGTCAGTTAACGAGCCCTCTGCAGTCGTCAGGAACTATCATAAAACCTCCATTCCATACACATATAATCTATTAAGTCATCCTCCCTTCAACATCAATAACAACCGATCTACGATCCGGTATCGGAACAGCTCAAGATCGTATCAAGGCTAAAGTCCCCTGAGACTCCGTCGTGAGCCAAGACGAAGCTCAAAGCTAACAGTAGGATAGTCTGCAGTTCGGCACCGGCCCTGAACTAGCAATTACCGTCGACTCACCAGTGTCACAAGGAACTCAAAATTTGCGGTACCTGATAGGGCTGACCAAAGTAACTTTTCGATAGTCTCGACGTCGAGACGACTGGAAGATGGACAGGAAAGTTACCATACCTTATGCAGACATCTCTTCTCCTAGTCGAACTACCTACGCAGGTAGTCACATAAACCCATGCATTTAAAGAATGCTCGCTGCACGTATTGTCTTTGATTGTGATACCCCTCGGCCTTACGACGCTCCTTTTTGGCTATACTTGCCAAATACGTGATGCCTGCCTCCGGAGACTCTCCGCGGAGTTCCATATTGGCTGAATGGTAAACCATTCAGCCTCACCGAGATCTGGCTGCTGATTGTAGTTGATTATCATAAATGACAGATGAGGCTGAATCAAGCCTCATTGTTCAACGATGACGTCACAGTGGGAAATATTACGATTCGGTTGCTTGCTCTTCTTTGCACCGAAAGACGACTCTTGGGCGATATCTATTTTGAGCGGTAACGGCATATATTTCCAACCTTGCAACTGTACGAACACAAGTGCTGGGCTTTCAGTGTCACTTATAGCTATTTCAATAGTACTGTGGTATTGCGAAGATGGTTGTTGCAAGTTAGTGAGAAGATAGAATTCGTTCTGGAGATATGTGTGAAAGTGGTCTTTCATACGCTCCTAGTCCTTGCTTACGGACGACCTTTTATATCGACACTAGGTGTGTGTGCTCACTTACCTAAGACCCGAACTTGTATTTAGGCTTGATGTTGTGCCAACGGGAAAGACAGGCTCCCTTGAGACATCGATGATCTTCCACTTGGCGCAAACATCAGAGTCTAACCCCAACTATCATCACGCGACCCCACGATTCCTTGTGAGATTCCGGACAAGGCTCGATGGGGATCGTTGAAAAGTGATAGACAAGTCTATTCCGCATGAAGTCGTAAGAATTACCTCATTGGGATATTGGGCCTCAAGATTGAGCAAAACTATACAATGCTACTGCCTCGTGCCTGGACCTATCGACCTCGAATCGAACGATTCGGATGTCTGAAACATACCGAAACTGATTTATCATGTCTTGGCGGGGGATCATAGCCAGCATCTTGTCGAACATCCGGTAGATCGATCCCGGCGGAACGGATCAAGGTACAAATACGATGGTCGGGAGAGAAGAGACGACAACGCCAACAAACAACGCCGATACAAGCCATTCTTCTCCCTTCACAAGCTAAGACGGACTCCCGCAATGACGAACCAGCATGCAGATACGGGAAGGAAGAAGAAACGATGCATGACACGAGGTCAGTATAGCTGTTCCACTTGGTTCAATGGCTAACATGATCAGCTGAAGGGATAGCAACGGCATTGTACATTCTGCATCACCAACAACCTGCGGGACTGACTTAGGGCTCGTAAGATTCACGTACATACACGAAGATCCTGGGGGAGGTCCGAGTGGGGCGTGTGAAGTTGTGAATTGCTTTTTCCTATCCAGGACCGTGATCACGTCCAGGCCTCCCTTGTGTACACCAGCCGGGACACCCGAGACTCAGGATTCAGCTTCTGGTCAGTAAACATATCTCAGAGTCACCAGAGTAGTGGAATTAATATCGGCTTATCATGAAAGAAGCACGGCGAGGAGAAAGAAGAAAAGAGACCAAAGGACGTGGAGCCATGGCGGTCAAGTGATCGTCGGAGACTAGACTGCAGAAGCCAGTGAATGGCGTTTGAGAAATGTGCATGGGAGTTGGTTGTTGTAGCCCAGTGCCCGTTCACCTTACTACAACGGCGTTCCACGATTCAAGAAATGGCGTCGCTTCGGAGAGGGCGTTGGGATATCCAAAGATCGATCGCCAGAGTTTAAAGGGATAAGGGAACGCGCCGAGCCGAAGTGAGCTGATGTGACGTTCTCACTGCTTTATCTGATATATACAGTGTTGTACAAGTCAACATTTTTCCGTCATGAAAGTTGAAAGGCACACGAATTACAGATATATTGATTGGCAATCACCTCGATCGGGTTGGTTCGATGCGCTGGTCATATGTAATATCAAGGCTTCAGACGTCGGGATAGTGGTTGGTTGCCTTGTTGGTCTACCGGCATCAAGCACCTACCCAGGTACTGTACAGTAAAGTGCATGCACTAAGCCGAGGCACCTGAAATTTCATCTTTGCAGGTCATTTCCTGCGGATGATGTCGCAGTGTTTTCCTGTAAGGCACATACAACATGTGCATATGTCATGTATTGGTGATCTAAGCACTGATCTGCAACGCGATGTTGACACTGGACAATCGCCGAGAGCAACGAATCTTCACTAACGTTAGTTAGCAAAAGGCCCCTCACAACCTCCGGGCCGATGGCAACCAGATAATTGACTGATATACGACATATACTAGCAGCAATACCATAGGCTATGTGCACAAAATAACAACTCAGGTGCAACCGCATCAATTAACATGACATCCTGAACTGGTCTGCGCCCTTCAAGGGCTGCAGTTGTCAAACACATGCTGTTTTCCGCGTGGGTGCAGGGATGGACGTCGAGGGACCTACTCGTTTGGGTGCTGTCGTGCCCTGACCACGATAGCCTCCAGGGGTATTTTGTTTTGCCTATGTCGTGGGCTCATCTTCACGTCCGCAACACAAGGCAATATCCGGTAGTTGCGACAAGTGACCGTCGGGTCTTGTTCCAGGTAAGTAAGGTCGTTCAATATGTAATTACTTTTCGTGTAATTGTCAAGGGAAGAGAGCTTGAGGCTGTATCTCTCTTCCTTGTCAGATGGGTTTCAGCAAAAAGAAAGTTTGGAAACACGAAAAAGAAACACCACACCGTGACAGACAAGTCCTCGTCACAGCATCACTCGTGAAGGATCTCGTTGGATCAAAAAGGCGACCCACCTCTACATACAGTTAGTAGTTTCTTTGTCGAAGGTTTCTGGAACACCTGTCACAAGCTGATCCCCTGGCCTGATCCACCCGCTCTCTTGGCCTTTGCTCCGGGGTCATTTTGAGTCCTTTTGTGAGCGCAGCCCCATGGAAATGGCGGCCCAAAGGCCAAGGATTAGAATACGTACAGTATCTGTGCACAACCCAAGCCTAAGTTGACAGAGCCTGGGCTACGTACCTTAGGCTAAAGACCAGCTAGATCAAAGTACGGTAACATCGCATCGTGTCGTATCGTATCCGCTCTCGGCAACGGATGGAATATCCACTGCTTTGGAAGCGAGGAGACAAATCAAATCAAGTCGAGTTTTGCGTTGAGTTCCCTTGCTTCAGTTGACGTGCACGCGACAACCAGGGAGAATATCTGGAACAAGCCGAGGAAACAACACCAATTTGTCTCGACATTCCTATACCGCTCGCGTAACTATAGCGGCATTTGTGTCTGAACCTTTTCTCAGAGTGGAGATTGTCATCTAGACCTTCAGCCAAGCCACATTGCTCAGTAAATACTGTCGACAAACCTCTATCAATACAATCCTGCGGGATTAGAGTTCCCGCGCAAACGGCCCTACATAGTACTTTTCCCTTTATGAACCAAGTCGCACAGACGGAGCAATGAAACACTGTAACACAGTAAATCTGTCTGTGTCTGTGCGAACCCATCCTGTTCGTGTTGTTGCGAAAGCTGCTTGTCATAATGACCATAGTCAACTGCCGCCCAGACCCTATTCGGGCTAGAGGCCGTTGGTTGATAGGCTCTTTTGGCTCTGCGTCTCGTCGCTGAAGATTGCGATGTTACAGTATCCTTCTTGGCTTCAGTGTTAGTTCTCACATTTCGAATTGAGTGCTGCCTTGACGCTGGAGTTGCTCCGGTTTACATGCGGCTGTTAGACCATCATGACGACCTGGTCCTTGGGCAACCGTTCTCGTCCAGCTCCCGTCAGACCAAGACCAACTGTTTTCTCCAACAGAATAATCAAGATCCCTGACCTTGTGCTTCAGCCAACGCCGGCGCACGCAATGGTGGAGTTTCCTATCGGGTCGGTCTCCATAAGTGCCTCAGCATCGGGATTCTATTCTCCTCACGAGTTGATCACCTAGACTCACTCTAGAAGCTGGCCCGACGCAGGCTTGGCTTTTGCTTCTTAATGTTCCCGTTTCTTTTCCATTGTCTTCTCCTCCGAGCGGTGCTTCTGCTTAGAGAAAACGGCCAGCAAGGTTTAAGAACCTAGAACATGCAGGCTTTCCGCTAACCGAGAGAAAGATCATGCTGGACCTCGGTGTCTTTCATCGGGATGGCTTACATATCCAGCCTTGGCGTGACTGAGAAAATAAGCCCAGTGTCCGCTTCATTGGCCCTTCTCGTACTCTGGTCCTGTTCAAGTCGAGACTAGTCGAGCGGAACAGGTCCCACTAGCCACAGCACCAGAATTTATTTCCCCTGGTGCCGGCGCTCGGAGGCTTTGTTGAAGGATCAAGTTGATAGGATATTGACAAGGGTTGTAAAAAGGTTATTGTCGTCGTAAAGATCAGACCCCTGCGCAGAGTCAAAGAAGTTGGGACCTGAAGCGGCGGACCGTGAACCCACCAGCGGATCGGTTATCCAACAGGAAGACTCTTATTACAATGGGTAATCCTTTTTTTTCTGCCTACTGCTGTTGTTGTTGTTGTTGCTGTTGATAATCGTTTACCGCGGTGAGTGGGTCGTGAAGCAGGAAAAAGCAAAGAGAGAGCTGAGCACAACCATGTTCATATGTTGGAAGCAATGACCATCAATCATCATCACGATCCTTTGACCTTGAGGCAATTGTTCCCTTGGAATTTTGCTTGCGGTGAGAAAGATCAAGGCGTTTCGTCCAGTCTAGATTGCAGATTCATCGTCATAGAAGAGGAGTTTTCGATGAGTGGACACTAGGAACATTAGCTTAGCGCATCCGAGAAGTATCACTCACTCGCTCGGGTGCAGGCGGTTTTCAACAGGTCGATACTATTCATCTGCGTGCCGTGTTGAGATGCAGTCTTTTACTGGCCCGGACTTGGTTGTTGACTGCCATTATTAAACACGAAACCGAATTAATACAGCCGATAAGCCTGCGATATATGACGATGCTCGTGACCCCAAACATCTCATTTTCGCACAGGACGCACCGCACTCCTGCGCACGTTTAGCACCAGGGGAAGTTTGATTGTTGTTAGTTTGACGTTTTAACGACGAGATGCCGGTGCCGCGCAGCACTAGGCCTTGATACCCTAGACTACCACTGTGAGTAACTAACCGGTAGGTACCTAGGTAGACTAAGGTAGGTAGACTAACCAGCCACTAAATGTAGAAAGAGGAAAAAAAAAAAAAAGAAACGGCACTGGATGGAGTCCATCCCATCGCATTCTTAGTACATACTGCAGGTATCCATCCATGGTTGTTATCCTCTTTTACCCACTCACACCTGGTTTTCTNAAAAAAAAAAAAAAGAAACGGCACTGGATGGAGTCCATCCCATCGCATTCTTAGTACATACTGCAGGTATCCATCCATGGTTGTTATCCTCTTTTACCCACTCACACCTGGTTTTCTGCTTGTGCCTGTACCCACTTTATGGAAGCAATGGAGCCCATTTTCTTTTCTCCTCCATGTCCCCCATGTCACATCTTATTGGATCACATTTATTGAAATATCCATCCCATGCCTTCCTCAACGGTTTCTCAGGTTCGTTCGTGAGGGGCCTTGTCTTAAAAAACGCCCACCCCCACAGCAAAGCCACGAGCTTCAAGTTGGCATTCATCCATTGAAATCAGAGGAAAGAAGCATCTTAACTCAGCTCAACTCAACTCAACATCTGCTCAATTCGAACTCTGCGGACTGAACCGTGATGGCTTAAACAAGCTTAATTCATTGTCAATTCTACTTCTCAGCTTTACCTTGCCCAGCCAGGTACCTAATTCCAGGCATCGTCATCTCCTTCAACCTAGGTCTTGGACTAAACCTTGTCCGTCCCTTGGTCGTTTCCGTCGAATCCCCTCCAATTGCCGTCCTCCTCTACCATCATCTCTTCCTAATTCCCATTCTCGATACGATCTTTAGCTTTCGGCTCTTTCCCCGGTACTCTACTGCAGTCGCGACTTTTCCGCCTCTGATATCTTGTCTTCCGCTCACCAGTCGTTACTAATTGCCCCTCTCTTGCGACTGAACTCTACATATCTTACCCTCGCAACTCATCGTCTCGTCTCATCTCCTCGGCTATCCAGATACGTTGTTCAACAGACGAGCTCGCCATAACTTTCCTTGTTCTACAATCTTGCCCGGAGCAATTGCACGTGCTGGGTACTGCCACCCTTTGCGAACCATACCATACCATACCACACCACACCCTGGTCTGACTGGGTTTGAGCCAAGCAGAGCTCCGAAAACAAACATCCAATTCTCTCGAATAAAGATAGTTCCTGGCGCACCAGCATTTGACCATATCAATTGAAACGGATTCTTCAACAAACTACTCGCCCACTGTAGCCCTGCTGCACTCCGCAACTGTAACCGACCTGCATTGCACTTCGCTGCACCCACTGTCTCGCACAACAGCCTTCGACAATCCGGCCCCTGCTCGCGCTGCACGTTTTCGCCTCCGACGACTACTGTACTGCCATTTCTCTACTGCCGCGTCGCTCCGAAACAGCTTCAGCTTAAACTCGAGCCCCCCAGCTCTCCCCTCCGCCATCCCCTGTGCAGGCAGTGTTGCGCTGCTGATAAGGGATATTCCTCCTTGTCTCGCAGCCTCGATTCGGTACGCCTCTTCGTTCCTCTGCCGCGATTCGATTTCGAGGCGATACGTCATGACATACATTGTAAGTGTACAACACAAACTTCTATCCTCTCACCCAAATCTCCATGTCTTGTCTTGTCTCGCCTTGTCTTGCTTGCTCGCTTGTCTGGCTGTACAACCACATGCCAATTCCTGCCACGTCCGACGTCGCACTCCGCGCTGCTTTCTCCGCCCTCCACGTTCCTGTTCAACCGACGCCCTGGTCAACGAGGGCATCACACGCCATGCATTCACTTCACATGGCCGACAGCTTGTCTCAGAACATCCCTGTCAACCATAATTGCTTTCCTCCTCCAGCCTTTGTCTCTCAGTGAACTGGCATTGGTTTGGTTTGCTATCGGTCTTGCCCGCTCTGTTGGGTCCAGGCATTTCTGGTACCTTTTCCAAGATCTGGATATTACCAAATATGACCCCATACACACACCCATTTTCTATCATATGTCAACCTTGGATCACATCCCATAGCAACCATGTCTTGTCTCTCATCGACGTTGCTTCTTCACGTCGCTTTCCGCCTTACCTTGCTTTTATCCCCCTTGGCTTTATCCTCACATCCTTTCCCTTTCCACACCCTCGTTTCCTGGCTGCTATCCGTTGACGGCCCGTCTGCCGTACCTCCTAATGGCCCCCGAGCCGCCCGCTGTCTGTCTGACATGCACTTTCACACACCCTATTCTGCCGTTCTTTCTTTCGTCTCGTCTCGTACCATCCCACATCCTACGCACCCAGACTTGTCTGTACACGCCCTTGCCTAGGCACGAACAATACACAGGCGCACACAGATATGCGCATACATCCACACCGCTTCACCGCTCGATTATGACTGCCCTGCCCTCGCTCTGGCGCTGGCAATACCTTGGGCAATCATGATGCTTCGCTCTGGAATCCCAACTCACCGAGTGCCACATCACTTCCATCCCTCAGCCCCATGACCCCATCAACGGCTCTTTGCCGATAGGAAAGGGGAGAGGGCAACCAAAACAAGCTTCATACAGACACCGAGATATGCCACACCCGCTTTGTCCTTTAATACCATGTCTCCCATCGCGACCCCCTTGCAACTCTGAGGTCTATTTACCCATTCATGCTCATGTATCCCTGTCTCACAACGTCATGGGCCTTGAGATGATATACATTTGAACACCCATCTCTTTGTTGCTATGATCAATCATTCTTTGCCAGCCTGTGTATTATTTTATCCTGAGCAGCCTTTTGCTTTTCCGCCTACTGGTCATCTTCCTCAAATGCGCAATACGCGATCACTAATGCACTCTTTCCAGCTATGTCTTGCTCATTACTGCGACCTCCATGGCCCGACCCCTTTGATGGTCACTGAAGGTCTACCGGCCTCATGCACTGTCTGCTTCGAAGACGGCGCAGAACCTTCCGATGATCGACCACGAACCAGCGCGCATACTTCCTCGACTGCCCTCAACGAAGCTTTGAAGAATCTTGATCTTTCTCGGAGCACATCGGTACCAGCTTCTGAGCAAGATGCTCATGCGCAACGTGCAAAACTATTGCGAAACTCCAGTTCGAATACTGGCACAAATCCCAGTGCAATCGATACACCTCCTGAAAGCCCCCGGCCAGTTCCTCCTCATCCCCGACGCGATTCGAGTTTTCGAAGGACCTACGATGAGACGGTCACAAAGAAGCAAGGGCCTTGTGATAACTGCGCAATGACCTTGCCGCGCCAACAAGCGGGATCCAACAATCCTCAACTGGCAAACAATGCCCGTGGGCCAACATTGCGCACACGTGCGCCTGCAGAACGGGTTTTCGGCGCTGCAGGACAAGCATCGCCTCCCAATTCACAAACTTCAAGCGATACTGATGGAGAGCGGGACGAAGACTCTCGGGCTCCTCGTCATAGAGTGACACCTTCGGTCAGCTCGCGCAACACCTCGCGTAACACCTCGCGATCAAGCAAGAGTGGTGGTACAGGCAATTCGACCGCAGCCGAACGGACACCCTTTCACCTTCACTACGTCGATTATACATCTACCCACGCTCCGGTCCTACCCGACTCTTTCTCCCTTATTCGTGCTTCCTGCTTGCGCACTCTATCCTTCGAGACTTTGCCTCGGGCTCCTTCCACGGCAAATCCTACATCACCTGTTATGACTACTTCCCCGGCCTTTGTTACGACACAAAGCGCCGGCTCGGCTGTCACAGGCGGTCCCATCTTTTTCGGCGACGCCAACGCCGGCTACACGACGGCTTACATCTTCCGTATTCCTGATGTACACGCACGGGGTCATAAGCGAGTTTATGCTTTCTTGGCGTTAAGTACTCACCGAGAGCGCTTGGCCATGAAGACATTTGCTGTGGTTTCGACAGCCTTTCGCGATTTCGCTTCCTGGATCCAGCAACTGGCTGAGGCCGAGGCTGAGAGGGCGGCCGAGAACTCCCCTATTGGTAGCAGCATCTATGGGGGTGGCTATGCACCTCCCCAACCACCTGTCGAATCCTCCGGAGGCCCTGATCGTAATGGTAGCAGCTTTCTGACAGGTGGTAGCGGATTCACCCGACGCATGGGTGGTGGACCTGGTGCCTCGGCCCCTAAAGCCCGCGGTCTTGCGGAGATTGTTGGGCAGCCTGATATCTTCATCGAGCTGCACCGACGTTTCGTTCACCTGCTCTTCGAAGTCGGTGTTACCTTGAGCTCGTAATGAGCCGTTAATGCCTATCGGCATGCTCTATACGTTTTTCTGCCTAGGCATATCCGCAAGTCATCGTACTGAGTCTGTTCTCCTCATCAACCTGCCTCATCGGGATGACTTGGGTTGCTGCAGATATACTAAGCCTTACCACTGTCACTCTCTGTGCCTCAACCAATAATCTCCAACCGGTCAATACCCGGCTCCTCATTTTCTGCCCAGGCGATTCTTACGCGAGTATGACTACACATACAAGCTTATTTATATCAGAGAGTATCGGCAATGGCTAATGGTTAATACCTCAACGAAGCAACGATTCAAGTCGATAGCTGCTGTTTGTCAAGACTTCAAGTTCTAAACACACTTTCATTTTGTCAATGCTTGACTTTCTTGGCTATGGTGCCTCCATCTTTCCGCCAGACCGGGAAGATATACCCCGGCAGCGCATGCTGCCAAGAATCTCTTGCAACTGTATTCTTACATTTGTTGCCTTTGTAAGGGCCACACGGCGTTTCTAACCCGGCATCTTTTTGGCCGGGTATGTGATTCCCCTTTGCGTTTTTAAGCATGTTAATTATTTGTTCGTCTTTTCTACTACGGTGCGCAGAGAGCTCGTCAGGACGAGGAACTCACAAGGGAACAAGCGGATCAAAATAGACAGGTAGCGAAATGGGAAAACAAAAACGAAAAGATGGTAGGAACCGACGGAGTTTTGGAACAAACAAGTGTATTTTATTATCGGTCCTGTACCTGTACTCGCCTATCTTCACTAAGGAGATGAGCGGACGGGAGTTGTAATGGTTTTTGTGTTCATAGATTTCTGTTTTTACAAGCGCAATATTAGACATGGAATGCCAGGATGGATTGAAATGAAAAGGAACGGTTTTTATGACCTTGAAGTTCGAACTGCACCGTTGGTTCGCGTGTTATTGTCTCACGCCGTCTTAGATGTGTAATAATACAGGATGGAGAATTAAAGAAACAAGCAAGGGTTTTCAAGTCTGCATTTGTTCTTACCAAGTCTAGTGAAGCACTGTTCTATAATCACTCTATTTGTAGCACCGTCAGGTTTGTTTGGGTGCACACATTCTTACTGTATTCTTTCTCAGTTCGTCTTACATCGATCTGTACAGCAAAACAAACTCGAGCGTCTGGACAATTCAACATGCTGCAACTCAGATTATCACAGATGACATCAAGCCACGAGCTATTGGAATAAAAAAGTTCACATCGCTGGTGCCGAATTGGCACGTTGATTAATCCTAGTCTACGTTCCCAGCCTCTAAGCCATCCTCGTTCGTATGGTCTTTTCCCTTCCGTATATCCCGTTGGCCCAGAAGTTGGCGTATGTAATACATTGTAGTTGACACATGAGAGCCTGTAAAGCGATAATAACGACCAAGTTGATTTATTTGTAGAAATCGAACTTGTTCTCTTCACCTGTACCCTTGACCTGGCTTGAGTAGGCATCCTCAAGGTCGCTCTGAATGATGTTGTAACGGTTCTTGCGGACTGCACGGAGACCTGCCTCCTGCATAATAGCAGCGATAACGGCACCGGACAGAGGATCGTTTCGAACAATCAAAGAGTCGAGATCAACCTCGGGAGCCAAACTCATCTTGCCAGCAATGGTGGAGAAAATGAGACGTCGCTCACGGCGGTCTCGTAGCGAGGGGAATTCGATCTTTCGGTCCAGACGTCCGGGTCGGAGAAGAGCAGGATCCAGAGTATCGGCTCGGTTGGTGGCCATGATAACCTTGACGTTAGCAGTCTGGTCGAAACCATCCATCTGGTTCAGGAGTTCAAGTAGAATACGCTGAACTTCTCTGTCGGCACCGGTTTGAGCGTCAAATCGTTTGGTGGCGATGGCATCGATCTCATCGATGAAGATGATGGCGGGAGAGTTCTCGCGAGCCATGCGGAAAACATCTCGGACCATTCGGGGACCTTCTCCCAGGTATTTCTGGACGAACTCAGAACCAACGACTCGGATGAAGTTGGCAGTGGTCGAGTTGGCGACGGCCTTTACCAACATAGTCTTACCGGTACCAGGAGGACCGTACAAAAGAACACCTCGAGGAGGGTCGATACCAATCTGCTTGTAAAGGTCGAAGTGTGTCAAAGGCAACTCAACAGCCTCACGAATCTCCTGCTTCTGCATATCCAGACCACCGACATCGGCGTATGTCACATCGGGCTTCTCGTCGGCGCCAAGCATGGCAATGGATGAATCGGCCTCGGGAGGAAGGATATCGACGAGGGCGTTGGAGTGTCGGTGGAGGGCAACCGAGGAGGAAGCCTTGAGCTTCTCGCGGTCGAGGGTGGAAAGGATTCGGACGACATAGTTGGATCCAGTGCTAGATTGAACGATACCAGTACTTTGAGTGATGCTGGTTAGCCAGTACTGATGAACGGTTGAGGAGAAAAGCATACTTTTGGTCGATGGCCTCCATAAACTGGCCGATCACTAGTGGGACACTCTGGATTCGCTTGATCTCTTCTTGAGCTCGTACCAGCTCACGCTTCAGACTCCTACATACAATCAGTATGTTTTGACCAGGCCGAGACTTCTTTGGATGAATTACCTTTGCTCATCCTTGATATACTCTTCTTGCAGCTGAATATACCTGTACCATAGCTATTAGTTCCCCGCCACTTTGCGACACCTGACATCGGAATATCGTACTCTAGTTGCCTCTGAAGCTTCTTCAAATTCGCGTAATCGTCTCCTCCATCGGTTGACACACCCTCGAAGTTGTCAATGGTAGGAATAGCTGAGTGCGCGGCCCTCTTGTGAGGTGCCACTTGGTTTGCCGGGTTTTCGACAGCGACGTCACCCATCTTCGCGCTTTATTATTCTTGGGGGCTACGGGCGAGGCTCGAAGAATAGCGATATGATCCGAGATACGCGTAGAAATTCGAAAGCGATTGTCGTCGTGATGTGCACAGCTTGGTTGTTGTTTTGGTGGTTGAGAGAGTGATGAGCTGCTTCGAGATGATGCCAGGCGCCAGCAACGACGACGACGACACAGGAAGCTAAGGTAGGTAAGCTAGCCCCGTATGGACCTTAGTCAGCAGGCGGCTTCCGGAGCTGCACGTGACTTCACCACGTCAAGAAGCAGCAGAACAATGAGGCCAGTGAGGGACCCATTGCAGGCAGTCTTGATTGGTCCACGATAAGGCCACCCAGGCAGGGCGAAGTGGGGTTACAAGGTGCTGCAGCTGCAAGGCTCCAAGGCTCCCATGGGCGCTTGAATGAATCGGATTGGCTGATTGATGGGGGGATCTGCCTCCACACAGGACGTGGGGACCCTGAAGTGACTGTTTCTGAAGTGTTAGTGCTGGGTACATGAAAGCTACAGTGGGCGTTATGCCGCTGTACTTTGGCACTTGACCCTCTGAGGCTCTTGAAGCTGGGGGGATGCGTTAGCGGCAGAGCTTGAATCAGTCTAACGTTGATAGATGGCGGGTTTTGCGGTGAGAATAGACTCATGACCGTCCATGGTATAGGAGCTGATAAGACTGGGCAGACCCGCGATGATCTCCTAGAAGATGTTAAAGGGTGTAGTTTCATAGGATGGAAGAATCACAGTGCAGAGTATTCTATTCGGGACTCACGATGAAATGTCTGGTGTTTTGTAATGTTCCCTTTACATAATGCGAACATGTACTTCCATGCACAGTTTCATGTAAATCCAAGTACCCTCTCGTACTGTGGCTTATCGGGGTCAGATCAGGTCGCCAGTTCACGGGATGATGCGGCGGTGATTCACTGGTTGGCGGCCGAGGAGTCAGTTCAGTTCAGTACAGTACAGTATAGGACTGGATTATGTACTCGTACCTGAGGTTATGAAACCACCATCTTACTTTCTACTTCTGACTTGTTCAACCTCCAACAAACTCATCCTTGTTCTTCTTTTTTTCTACTGACTTCCCCTTGTGCATTTGTCTTCCCACAAACTCACTCTTCTGCCTCTCTCAACGCCTTTTAGACTATACTCTTACTGTCCGACATCTCTCCGTTGCGTCATTCCACCTCTCGACACAGTCATCTGCTCTCCTCTTCGCCCTGCCGTCCACGCCTCGGCCGACGCTCGTCACACGCCAATAGCGTAAATACCAATACCCCTCGTTTCATCCTGGGCTTTCTTACGGCTCAACTCAATCATGTCGTCCTCTATTGCCATTCCCGCTGGCCCATCAGCTACCCGTTCGTTCCATAAAGGCACTGGCTCCTCTACCAATAGCCCGTTCAGTACTTCACCATCATCGTCCCCGCCGTCAGCCGGGAAAGACAAGGCCTTTCACAGCCGCCGCCCGAGTCTTCTGAGTAAGTTGAAGCCTGATCCTCCATACAAAGTGACAGTCGCAGCAATATGACTGCCTTATCATGTCGGTATACTAATCCAACCTTCTTACAGGCTCTTCACTCTCCAAGCAAGAATGCACCGTTATCAACATTGGTGACCCGGAGGGCCCTCCCCGACTGGTAAGCTTTGGCATTCTAACGCTTGTACACTTTGGACTGACTCACTGACCTTATAGATCTCTTACCTCTCTTCGAGCCAAGGTTTTGCCTGGAACCCCGGTATGCCATAACCATATCATGGTTCATTTCTCAGAGGACTGACATGTGATAGAAATCTTTCTTCCGTCTTACATTGACTGCGACTACGTTCCCCTCGAGAACCGCCGTGATCCCGTGCACGAGATCGTTCTGAGCGATGATGAGTCTAAGAACATGCTTCCCCATTAAATCGCCCCGCATTGCACCGCATATCCGGACCAGGCTACGATAGACATTTCCCTTCTCACGAGATTCCCCGATTCAACTTTGACTCTTCTTTCACTATGCGACTATACCTTTCTTACGGCGTTAAGATTCCCGCGGTTCTATACTTTCCCCTTCCGCCAGGCGGCGAGACGACCACCACACTTGTTTCAGCCTGTGCAACGCATGGGCATTGTTTGATGGAGTAATTCGGGACAGGGTCCCTGGTCGTTCGACTTGACAGCCTCACTTTGAGGCTTTGACTTTGATGGAGTATCACAAGACATGGCAAAGCATTCATCACCTCAACCCACGGCACATGCGGGATCGGTCATTGGAATTGGATGGGGCAAAGACAAGGCCTGGATTCGTGGGCAGCATGGAAGGGATTGGGTTCGTTTCATTTTGGTTTTCTTAGTGCCGTATTTCCTTGTTTTCTTCTCGGCGTACATATTATTACTGCTGGATTTGTCGTTTGAGGGATGATGGCGTTTGAGGACGGACGGTCTCTATTATTATTTGTCTTCCAATTCATATTATCACTTGACTCACTCTCCTGGACTGTATCAAATGACTCCCAAGATGACAATCTCCCCCTGCTGACGCCAATCACCGACGACCGAGATGAGCCGGTCCCCTACCCCTCTCCCTCCGATAGCCTAGCCGGACCGGAGCTAACAAAACGGGGCAACGGGGCCGATCGGGAACCCTGATGTCATTCAAGTCCAGAAAAGCAATTCCGCTTTGGGACTTGATACTAGACAACAACAGACTGACGTCTTACTAAGATCTTCGGATTACAAGTTTCATACATTCGTACGAGATAACATCGTTATTCAGGTGGGAACGGCACCTCTCTGCATCGATTGGTCGGCTATTCGATAGTAGCCTTTTGCATTCCGACCGTCTAGTGCTCGGTATCCCTGACCCGGCCACTACTATTAAGAGTGACATGGCTTGTACAATAGAACGTGTATGGTCAAGGAATGAGAACTCGAATGAGAATGAAGTCACCAGACTTATATCGTCGTCTGCATAGTACATGACGGCCCCGTCGTCATGCTCCTGTTTATTGATAGCAATAGAAACAAGAACCACCTTCGGGTTATGGACTCAACTTGCACTACTCTCTAGCACATACGACCACAGCTCGCAGAAAATACGGGATCCCGTCCGCTCTCCCATAGTCAAGCTGCGAAGCGCTGGATTAGTAGTTGGGTCGGTGACGACCAGCGAATCCCCGGTGTTGTATGTNGATCCCGTCCGCTCTCCCATAGTCAAGCTGCGAAGCGCTGGATTAGTAGTTGGGTCGGTGACGACCAGCGAATCCCCGGTGTTGTATGTACTCTTTTGCCTTTTTGATGGTCGGGGACGGATTGTTGTCTTTTGGCAGGTTGAACACCTGGGTACATAACCTCAATGAGAAACAGAAGCAGAGATATTACGAATTTTTGGGTTATTGATCTTTATTTTATTGCCTTGCTGTTGTGATGGAATCTTTTTGTCTTGACTTCATGATGTTGAAGATCCACCTCTACTACCGATACTGTAGAGTCACGTAGTATTTCGCTAGGTTCCTTCATGCAAGATCAAGGCCTGGGCAATGATAACTATTACACAGAAGCTCTTGGTGAATGTTATAAATGCACAAAGCAGACCGTAGAGTCCAGGATCAAAGACTCGGCCCTTTCTTTATGCATAGCTTGGCCACATCGCTGTGTGAAAGTGATAACGTAAGTCTTATTGATGGATTAGGCGCGCCGATGGTTATGTAAGTAAATATCCTTCAAGCCTGGAATTATGCAGAAGAAATGCTCAAGTATCGTTGGCGGTATCTAAGCAGTGTCTCTCTTCACGTTACCATAGCACTTCAACTTATCTGTGTTGTCAACGCTGTTCCTACTATCGACTTGGTGTTGCGATCTCCTTCTACATCTTTGTGGTTATAGTGAAGTATTCAAAATGCGTTGGTTCCAGGCTCATGGCTTTCGCAACCCGGGCCTTCGTACTGCCATGATTGGTGATGCTTAACAGGAGACGACGGTCGAGTTCTAGGCGACTGTTTCTTGTCCGTCACCGACACAGGTGCATGACTGACATCGGGCTGAGTATCTTGGCTCTCTTGTCTTATAAACACTTAGAGTCTACAGAGAAACCCATCCTCAATCGGGATGTTGAACTGTTTGAAGATGATTGGGCGGACCAAGACTGTGAGGTGACCACGCCTGATAGTTCTTGCCCCAAGACCTATATTCTATACCGCCTCTTGCTCTTTCCAATTGACCAGGATTAACCAGAACAGAGGGGCTCATGAATCAGAAACAAGTATCTCGAGCGTAGGTGGACTATCGACACCCTACAGGCCATCGTCAGATTCTTTCTGTTCTTGCATCAGACTCAACTGGACCCAACTCGGACACTTGGCCACATCCCAAGCATCGACCTTCATCTCGTAAATTACGAAGTTCCCATTGGAAGTAGGCTTCCGGTGGAAGGCAGCCGAGAAAACCGTCCCCGGTATCCGGACGGATCTTTTCACAGCGCGATCCGTATGAGCAAGGAAGGACTTCTTGTACTGCACACATGCGCGGAAGAGCGCGCTCTTACGACTCTCATCCATCTTGTAGCTGGCCTGCGAATCGGGCAACTCGCGGATTGAACATGAGGCATTCTCACTTGATATCGTGAAGTCAATTCTGAAGAGTGATGACTGTGGGCCGCAAGTGCAATGAACCCATAGGACCCTGAATAAAGACTCGTGTATCGACGTCTCTCGCTTCATCCAATCATCATTAGGATAAGCTAGGACGGCGCCGAGGAAAGAATTCCCACTTGACTTCATCTTCAATGACACCTTCACTCTTTTGGATGAGAAAACAGGCGTTGGAGAGTATGCGGCGTTGCTGTCAGCAAAGTAACCACTTGGGTGGATGAACAACTCGGTCGACTCGAAGCGGTTCAAGAAAGACTTAGGCACGCCGACGAGACATGTCGACTCCTCTCTGCAGTGAATCTGGGTCAAGGTCTCGCGATTGTGGTCAAGAAACACGCAGACGAGAAGATCCTGAACTTCGTAGAAGAGCCACGCAAGGGAAGGAGCAGGCAGAGAATTGTTCATGAGTGCCATGATGGGGAGGCTAATTCGGAGACCACGACTGGTAAGTTCTGGAGGGTTGGGGGCTTTTCTCATTGCCTTGATACTATCGAAGCTTCGAAACATCCGTGCATAGTCGTTTTGTGTGAGGACTTGGTATATAGGTCTCTCGTGCTGTGGGATATCCCGAGAGGATTGGGCAGATGCGTGGCTCTTCACCTCTTGATCTCCCTGTCCTCGCGTGCGGCAAGGAAGTTGGATGTCGTTCGTGACCTTCTTGGAAAACTGTGAAGGCGACCAGGCCAGGAATCCAGTGGCGTGAGCAAAACGGCTGATCGGATCATTGTCTTGCTGTAGCGTCCATGCAAAGATGCTATAGTCCTCTTCCTGCCTGAGGATCTGCTCTTGGAGCCGAAGAAACGACTTTGGCCCTTCGCCGTACAGCAGGGGCATGTTCACGTTGAACAAGCCCAAAAGGCAGTAGGCCAAGTCTTCTTCTCTTGTGGTGGTTCTGGCTGATGCCCACGACATTCGTTCGGCGACATTGTATGTCGACGGGCTTGCTCCCCGTAGTACTGAGATGGGTATTCCTGTGATGCTGCCTATGCTTGACGCGAGACTTCTCTTTGTGCCTATGACATTCCATTCCTTGGAGCAGAGCTCAACAGTTTGTGGCGCGATTAGCTCTTGGAGAGTCCATCCTCTAGTAAACCACCTGCTTTTGTAGAACTCGACAACAGGAAAAGCCAACGTGAGGCTGTTTTCCGTGACGTCCTGCAAGTAGGCGTAGCACACGGTCGCCCGTTGATACCAACAGTACATAGAGTTGATAGCCTCAGAGAGCTCAGCGCTGCTGGACTTATCGATGCAGCACGTATCTATCCAGACCCAATCGAAGCCATCTTGAGCTGCTTTCCTGCAGCAACCAGTGAGTTTGGAATGGCCTTGCTTTGAGGTAGCTGCTGGAGTGCCAATGTCGCTGAAGAGGACTTCTTGTTCACCCCATGTGTGACTGAGTATGGCATATGGAGGAATTCGGCCAATGAACTCTTGGAGGGAGAGAGTTGAGACATTTAACAATCGCATGCTGGGTGATGCTGGAGGAAAGTGGGGATCACTTGGCTATTGGTTGATGATTTATAATATTGCTTACACGACAGTCAATATGTCTCACGGTGGCAGTTCTTCGAGGCAGGTAAGTTACTCAGGTAATTAAGTCCTGAAGGACTTGTAATATTAAGTTGTATGCACCTCTCTCGCGAGATCTATGCGCAAAATGGTAGAAATGAATTATATACCCAACGCTTCCTCTCATCCATAGTTCATCCATCATATCATGTATGAATTAATCATTAAAAAGAGATCCCAATACTTTTTCGTCAAGTCATATCGTATCGTGGTGAGAGATACACGTGACAAGCATATGGTAGCATAGCTTAGAAGAGAGCAATGGCACCGATGAAGGCCAGGAGGCCAGCAGGGGCGACGCGGCCGGCAGCAGCGGTGATGACGGCAGGGCTGGTACCCTCAGGAGGAGAGTAGTCGCCGGTAGGGTTGACGGGGACGGGGCCGGTGGTCTGAGGAGCCTCAGACTGACCGGGGTGGCTGGGCTCAGGCTTTCCGGGGACGGGAGCGGGAGCAGTGGGGTGAGGACCGGGACCCTCAGGCTTTCCGGGGTGGCTGGGCATGCCGGGGTTACCGGGAGGCTTGCCGGGCTTGCCAGGAGTAGGCATGGGGTAGTGCTCGGACTGAGGCTTGGTGACGGTGCAAGGGCAGTCGGTGATGGTGAGGGTGGTGGGCTTAGTGACGGTGTAGGTCTTGTTGCCGTGAGTAAGAGTGGTGGGCTCAGGGCAGTAGGTGGTGATGGCAGTGAGGACCTCAGTTGTGTAGACAACGGGAGGAACTGGGATGATGGGCTTTGTGGGCTTGAGAGGGTGGCTGATGGTGCAGGGGCAGTCGGTGATGGTAAGAGTGGTCTCCTTAGTGACAGTGTAGGTCTTGTCACCGTAGGTGAGGGTGGTAGGAGCCGGGCAGTAGGTGGTGATGGCGGTCACGACCTCGGTGGTGTACTGAGTACCGTTACCGTAGACAGCGTAGTGGGGAGAGGCATTGGCAGCTCCGATGAGGAGGCCAGCAGCAGCAGCAGCAGCCTTGATGAAAGCCATTATGATTAAGTTTGAGTTTGGTTAGGGGTAATCTGACTTGTAGCGAGTGAAGTGCAGAGTAGAGCAGTAAAAGCAAGCTTTTGAAGCGAGAGTGTCAACGACTGTAGCGAGTGTAGTTGTTGGAGAGGGAAGAGAGAAAGGGAAAAAGAGGGAAGAGGGTGAGGGTATTTATCTTTGACTAGAACAGGCCAGACTCGATTTCACCACGGATCGGTTGAGCCAAGCTGTAGTAAACTGATCTGGGCTTACAGAGTGATAGAGATGCAGATAGTTACCTCTTCCTGACTCGGAGTACGTACTTTGCATCCCGATACAGCGGAGAAAAAGAGAGAGGGAGAGAACAAGACAAAAACTCAATCAAGACTTAGTCCAGACTGGTCTAACCGAAAACTCACATGGCATGTCTAGCACATAAAGTAAGAAAAAGTTAGATGGCACGGGCTAGACGAGGCAATTTTTCCTCTTTCTGCGCCGTATCTGCGTCTTTTGTCCAATCATGACCTCATTGAAGCTGTCTTTTGTACCTGCACTAGAGTCGTTGGGCTGAAGGCGGGCTTGATCCTGGTCTCACAATACGAGGTTCAAAGACAAGGAGAGGGACCAGGGTGCTAGTTAATTTGTTATGGTGATCGGATCTTGAGAGTGTGAAGTAAGTGGGCGGGTAAAAAAAAAAAAAAAAAAAAAAAAAAAAAAAAAAAAAAAAAAAAAAAAAAAAAAAAAAAAAAAAGAGAGAGAGAGAGGTGTTACAGTACGATAAGAGAAAAAGGTGGTGGTGGTCGGTCTGGGGTAGCTAAGGGTGGAGGGAGGGAGGGGGGATTAGGACCCGACGTTTATTGGAGAAAGACACAGAGTTTTGAGGGTGGGTAGGTAGGTAGGTAGGTAGGTAGGTAGGTGGCTGTCAACGTCAACGTTAACCGGCAGACAGAGAGAAAGATAACTGAAAAGAAAAAGGGTCTTTTGTCTGCATATGCACTCAATCTTGGTGCGTAAAACTCTCTTTGAAAGTTTACAACTGCAACAACAACGAATCAAGAACACTACCAATATCGTCAACAAAACTTTACACACCAAAACTGACAGTGATGATCCGGATCCGAAGGGGTGGGGGGCCGAGTTAGCCGGACAAGTTAGCGAACTGTAAACTTGGCTACAGTGGATACATGCGCTAAACACATGTGAGCTCTTAGTGCTCGTGCTCCGAGCTCCGTACACTCCGGGGAACCTTTTCCCTGTGGGCACGTTTTCTTCCCCCCAACATCCAACATCCATGTCGGCTTTTTGACTTTTTGAGCTTTTTCTTACTTGTCTTTGTTAGCGTTGACAACAAATCCAATGACCGCCAACGGCCCCTGCAGTTGGCATCAGGCTAATGCGGTGCAGTCACACACACTCACTATATACAACCAATTGTAGAGGGCCGGGTCATCTTTTAGTGGCATCCATCACGATGCAGACCAGGCAAGACAATTGATCCAACCTCCTCTCAGACTCTCTGGGCATCTTTTTTTTTTTCTTTTTTTTTTTCCTTGTTTTGTCTCAGCTACTACTC
Source organism: Fusarium cf. aywerte (assembly GCA_011034095.1). Taxonomy (NCBI): domain Eukaryota; kingdom Fungi; phylum Ascomycota; class Sordariomycetes; order Hypocreales; family Nectriaceae; genus Fusarium; species Fusarium cf. aywerte. The sequence continues at coordinate 121,538 of WETZ01000039.1, read as the reverse complement.
TCCGATTTGGTCTAATCTGGTCTGATCTGGTCTGATCTGGTCTGTCTTATCTCAAGTTAAACTTCAACCGAGCTGTGCCGCTAAAAACATGCAAGGGGCAGGGGGTTGCTGAGGTGAGATGAGCTGTTTATGTTTATGGATGCATGGATGGATACTGAGATCAGTTCATCTGTTATCCGTATAGTTAGCTGTTCGGAACAGGAAATTACCCATGCTTTGCTCGATACGTCAAATGCGGTGATTCCGATGCCCTTCCTTACTTGATGCGTGTCTGGTCTGTCAGTCAATATCTTTGCAACTGCCTTGCATTGATCAATGGCATTGTGAATTTGTCTTAGATAGATGATATATTATGCAAGGTCCGTAAGCCGTAATTAAATATTCCTTTCTGGTGGCTTGTTACAGCAGCCGAGGCTATTTAATGCTTGCTTTTCTTATTTGCTAAGGCTGAGTGAAGGGGTTGAAGCTTACCCTGTGGCTTTGCAGATACAGGTTAGATCCGACCCTGCATGTTCGTAGAGATGATCAAATCATGCAAGGGATTGGAGCTGATGGGGAATCGAGATTACATTGTTATACCCGGTCATCTACTCACTAATTTCGATAAACGAGTTCAATAGTAATGCCTGCGTGTATCCATCACTGTGTCCAAGGCAAACCGCTCAGAAGTATCTCTATAGATGATAAAAGGCATGTCAACATTCAGCCCATTTGGCTTGACCTTACCCGATAGCTACCAACGGTACAAGATTCAACGTCTCAAGACCAACGTTTCATCTCGTGTTTCGTGGTGACACCAAAGGCTGTGGCTGAGACTTGTCCAATATCTACTAATATTTGGCTGAAACAACGGCTGGTAGTGCCCATTATTCATGTCTGCTACTTTGCATCAACCTCAAATCGACTATCTCACAAAAGTCCTGGCACCAACGCCATCTCCGACTGGTTTCCCAGTCAATGGACGAAGCGGGCGGCGCCACCAGTCAGAAACTATTGTTTGGACTCATCTGTTTGGCCCTGCTACCCTGCTGTTAGCCTTTGGTCACATCTAAAGTCTTGACCGGATATTTCAGAATATAATCGAGAACCGTGTCTTGCCATTATAACGATCTTCGATATAAAGGCGACTTCTTAAATGTGATAGAACGGGGGCGCCCCAAAATGCTGTGATAAACTCAGCAGCGCTGGTACGTCGGTCGACTACGACCTCAGGAGGAAAAGACACATGACATGCACACCAGCATCAAGATTCCACATGACACCTACACCTGTTGAAATACATGTGGCCTTCCATGTGGTTCAAGGACTTCTTATCTGTAGTCTATAGATCGCCAGTAAAGTTCATATCGCCGGGGACAGATCTAGCTACCGATGGATACTGCATACTCATCCTCACCCCGCATCCTCGACGAGACGACTTATACTGCTTCAACTATCAAACTCCAGCCATCCCGTAAATACTTCACTTCAAGTTCTTTACTTGGGTGCCCAAGCCGGTGCGTTAATCATTGAATTTTATGATATCAAGACTAATGAGATATTAGGCAAGGACATGTGTGGCTGTTTACCAACTACCCTTAAAAACTAATGTCAAGATAGAGTGCACAGCTGTTCTTGATACAGACAAGGAATAGATTATATGAAATGAAGAAATAAAATTCAAACCAATGTTCCGCAGCAAACCGGAGAAAGCCTATCACTAACCATTATATCCATACCCAAGACCTTCCTTTCTAACCACGGTTGTCATAAATAGACTTTCCCTTGCCCTCCACCACCTCATTCACATAGTCAACATACTTGATAGCCTCAAAATCAGGGTAGAGATCCTTGGTGCTGAGGTATCCCAGATACTTGGCACGCTCTGGGAGGTTGTCCTGACGGAACCACTCGCAATAGAGGTACTGAGGAGCGGCAAGCCCAAAGAGGAAAGGCAAAGACTTGTCGCTTTGATCGTACGCAACCTGAGCTGTGGCAATTGTAGCCTCGATATCCTTTGTTGCCATCTGGTCCTTGTCAGTCATCCTGTCTTAAGTAGTCTCTTGTACAGGGGTGTAAACTCACCAGAGGACGCGGGAGTTTCTCGCCGCTCACTTTCTCCAGATGACTAAAGATCTGCTCCTGCGTCCAGACCTCGTTATAGGCGAACACATGTTTGTTCAGAGTACGCTCATCGGTGATAATTTTGGCCACATATTTGCCGACGTCTCTGAGATCAGTGATAGTTGAAGCATGAGAACCGTCCTCGGCAATGACCGTGGCAGGGAACTTGAGGGCGTAATCTATCTTGCCAGACGGAAGAGCTGGGAGGGAAACCTGGTACCACAAGCCAACGTCGATGATGGTGTAGGGAAGGTAAATTTTCTTGACATGATTGATGATGGCTTCTTTCTGCAAAGGAATTAGTTGGGCGAGATGGTGTTGCTGAGATTACTTACAAGCTCCCTAAGAAGCATAACGCCAGCAGGGGGACAGCTTGGGCCAAAGCCACTGGGGACGAAACGTTTGACTCGAGCTTCCTTGGCAGCGTTTGCTAGAGCAATCTCCAGGGCAGACAGCCATGGAACCAGAGAGCTGATGACAACATCTTGACCAGTCAGAGTCTTGACAAGTTCATCGTGATTGTTCTCAAGGTTGATGGGCACAACTGTGACACCCATTTGCCGGATCTGCTCGATCTCGGGCTTGTTGATGGAAGCAGGTCGAACAATTGCGGTCAAGTTCTGGCAAGTCATTAGCATCAAAATGAGAAAGAGCAAAGAAGGAGAAAACTGACAAATTGGGTGGGGGAAGATGTAAGTGCTGCAATGGTGGACAAGCCAACCTCGCCGTTTGCTCCAACGATAGTAACATTCATGTTGATTGATTGATTGATTGATTAATTATCTTGTGTTTGTGTAGAGAAGATTGTTGAGAGTGAATTGTTTTGAAATTGTGATGATATTGATTGAGGAAGATGATCCAAGGTTATATATATATTTATATATATATATATATACATATTTAGAACCCAATCTCACGATAAGCTCCGATATTTTCTTACAAATTGTTGATTTGTTGTATCTTGGCATGGAAGTTGACGCTTTGTAAGTCATCGTCGGAATTTGCTCCGCCGAAATGTCGGCGGCCCATTGATGGATCCACCATTCTATTCATGACAAACCAATGAGAGTCTCTTACCACGAGCAACAACTACCTGTGAAAAAGAATGATGGTCGTTTTCACTATCAATCGAACTTCTATGTTAGACCCATTAGTTGTTATTTATTCGCTTAAAGTGAGCTGCGTTACAGACAGAATCTGCAGCCTATGGTTGTGCAAATTGGGCAAGCATGTGAAGGCTGTGTTCTTAACTGCTACCATGAAACCCGATTGCTTTGGAAATACCTTGGAAACAGTAACACAAAGGTAGCAACACGATGATTGATTTCACGGCAAGCGCTTGAAGGGACCAACACAAATGGCTCAAAATGTTTGAGAACACAGAACGCAGTAAAAATCATAGCACAAATCCAAATCATCACACATCGCACATAACCAAAGATAGCATACAAACATGCTGTAGAAGTCTTATATAAAGCCTAAGCTCTTCCAGCCAGTGTCTTTGAATCAACGTCATCCCAACATACTTCATTCCTGCCCATTGATCATCCAAAAAGACAGAAACGTCAAGTCAGCCTTACAACATCCCACGATGGATAACAGTCTTCTTAGTAGAGTTTAGGCTATCAACGCTATGAAGCAACTGATCGAATGTGGGTAACCCGTGTTGAGCCCTGCCAGCCACAATACTAATATTTCAGCCAACCAGCAAATCCTCCACCCGAGGACAGCGACACAGGTCACCAAAGTATTGGTCGCCATCTATCGACACAGAAATGGCGATATAGAAGCCAGCACTGTCAATGTTTCCTACCTCAATCCAACACACCCCTGGCAAGCAGACATCATCACATCAAGCGGACGTTGTGCAGACATAGAGTCAGCCCTGCAGAAGCTCATGGAGGATACTATGGTTGAAGTGCGCCAAAATTTACAGGAAGAAAACCCAAGCTCCTTCTAAGATCCAGCAAGGAAGAATTCCTATTCATACTAGAATAGAGAAACTGTGGATGATGAAATATTGAGGAAGGATGGGTTGTTTTGACTACTGATTTGTCTCGTTGTTAAGCTTCGAAGGCCATGGAGATAACATAGACCTTTTGCTTATACCTCAATAAACTACACGTCCCAAGTGTCTCACGTTGTACCGCAGTTCAACAAAATGTACCCTTAAAGTCTGGTGTTGATAAACCCGCGCGGTAATGAACAATCAAGTATCCATGACAGATGTCACGTGGCCTAGCCAATATAGATCTGCGCGCGGTAAATCTGCTGCTGCTGCTGCGCCGTGTAAGACGATTGGATACTGCTCGGACTCTAACCACTCGAACTCCAGATTAATAATCCTACACTGCGAGGCGGTGGTTTCCAAGATCGGGGGCATATACCTCTTAACGGAATCTGACTGCCAATCAGCGAAATTCTGTTAAGATCAAGGTCTCTCTTATAAAGTCGCGCGCGCAAGATCCACTCGTGTTCAGTCTAATTGTGGTAACCGCGCGGGGGGACCTGGATGGGATTAAGCTTATTGGTCTAGGTAGGATGACGGCGTAGAAGAAGTGTTCAATTACTAACCATATACATCCTAGAAAAGGCAATCGTCAGATGCAATGCAACAGTATGACATAGTTTTGGAGAGAAAATATCTAGATATAAGTTATGCGATATAAAGTATTAACATATACGAGAAAATAATATATAATAAAGACAGGCTGTCAGTGATTTGAAACAATACAAACCCATCAAGTTAACATCATGTCTACTCTCGAATATTTCCTCGTCGCAGGCGCCACAGGTCGTCAAGGTGGTGCAACAGTAGACGCCCTCCTCACCCATCCCGATATCAAAATCAACCCAAAGCAAGTCTATGCTCTTACTCGGGATGCCTCAGGTTCAGGTGCTGCCAAACTTCGACAGAAGTACGATGGTATCAATATTATCTCTGGCGACCTGAACAACCCTGAAGCAATCTTCCAGCAGTTGGACAAGTCCATCCTCCACAAGACTGGAATTTATCTCGCCCAAGCCCACGGACCGACGGAAGTCTCTGACGCAAAGGGCCTTATCGACGCTGCAGCTCAAAATGGCATTCCCTACTTTGTCTACTCTTCTGTTGACCGCGGTGGTCGTGAACTGAGCGATAAGGATCCTTCGTACTGCAAGACTTTCTCCGATAAATTCCTCATTGAAAAGCACCTCATCAGCGTATGTTCGAACAACAAAATGGACTACACCATCATCCGGCCTACATGGTTCGCCGATAATGCCTGGTGGGGATTTCCAGGCGCACTTTGCATGACAGGCTGGAAGGTAAACATGAAGGGAAAGAAGATGCAGGTCACTGTGACCAAGGATATCGGCCGATGGGCCGCCGAGGGTCTTCTTCAGCCTGACAAGCGCGGAATCCGAAACGAAGCTCTCAGCGTTGCTAGTGAGGAGCTCAGTTTCGATGATGTTGATAAAATCTTTATCAAACATACTGGTAAAGGCGTCCCAGTCACTTACAGCCTTTTGACTCGCCTTTTGATCTGGTTGAGCAAGGATATGAACACCATGTTTGGATTCATTGGCGAGAGACCCTATGGAGCGGATTTAACTTGGTTGAGGTCTCAGTTGAAGCCGACTACTTTTGAGGAATACGTCAAGAGTGACGTGCCGTCAGGAAATGTCCAGTAGGATCAGCATGGTTGTTTGCGTGTTATTAGATTTTGTTGCCTATTAGTAATGGTATTCAATATGGTCATCTATAGATGAATACTGTGACATAGAATGTGAATGAGCTGTTTGCAAGACAAGACGATGGCCAAAAAAGAAGAGGTGGTCAGCATTTTCGAACCAATGACTTCCAAAAAAAAAAACGAAGAGTGGCCAGCGGGTGATATTTTTAGGATTTTAGGTTCGGGTTTTAGAGAGGCTTGTAGGTTCTAGGAAGAATCCCACTCGACCACTCTTCGTTAAAGGTATACAGAGTTAACTTGATATATAAGAGTACCTATGCCTGCCCCCAGGAAGACCTTGTGGCTGGATACGTACCTCAAAGTACCCCCTCGATACCCACAACCTTCAGAGGCACACTCGAGATCACGCCTGTCTTGGGCACACAATTCAGGTACTCAAGCCTCGCATCTCCCTCCTTCAACACCGAGACCTCATGCCACGTTCTAAACTTTCTGTCTTCTCCGAAAGCCTTGTAGTGAGTCAACGCGCCGCGATATATAGCCAGATGGGATTTATGGCTCTTGGCCCACGTTTCAAGAGCTTCAAGATTGGTGAAGAAACCCGCACCGCAAGACTCTTTTCGAGGAACACTCTCTGAAAAAGGGTCTTGGTTCCTGAGATACCGTAACCCAAGAGCCCCTGTTTCTGGGGAGTTCTCCCACAGGTACTCGAGACCGGATCGGAGCGTAGGTTCCAGTTTTGTATTGTAAGAATCGGCCTCTGTTTGGCTGCAGTATTCCCAGAATTGACCTGAGCGAATATGCGCTACGTTCTCGGAATTAGTACCGATCAGATATTGGCCGAGCCCTTCAGGGATGGTCATGGGAGGAGTGTGGGCTGAGACAGGAGAGAAGAGATCGTAAGCCGACGATGGGATTCTATCTCTTGCCGCGCCCCAGTACGCCGATAGTGTATGTTCCGGGAATGTTGCACCAGGCAGTCTCGCAAGACCAGGTAGATAGTCGAGACCAGAGTAATTTGTCTCGAGTCTCGGATACTCTGTAATGAAAGCTTCTCGCCAGATGCCCACCGAGGCGCGGCCTGAGTCTGGCAATTGGGAATAGATTGACTTGAGTGACAGATCCTCTAGACTCTTCTCATATGCCGTCTTGTCGTCCCAATAGCAGACCCATATAGCCGTTTCCTGTACATCACATCCATCAAGTACAGTAAATGACTCATGTGCCCTCGGACAGGTATTTCCCTGTAACCATGACTGAATTGTCGCAACAGCTTTGTCTCGGGCATCGTCAGCTCCCAGATCATCAGAGTGTTTCTGAACTCCGATATACGCAGTGCAAACATGCGTGACATCATCAGGAAGAGCCAGATGCCATCGCGGGACCGGAACGCGGTGGTTCTTAGGTTTGCGTAGTGGGTGGACACGTGCTGGGCAGGACATGACAGAGGCTTGGTTGGCTTGACGATGCTATCGTGACTTTACTGTTGGGTTGGCTGTTGAGGAGATTGGGGTTGGTCATGGTGAGGGGGTTGGGGTTGGGGTATTGGAGGCTGCCATGGCATTTGATAGGATGCCCTTGTTTGGAATCGACACGTCAGTATGGTCACGCAACATTCAGTTTGTCAATGTTGTTGAGAGGTCAGTCAGAAATTTAAGAATCAATCTTGTGAGTTGAGATTCCAAATGGTAATGCTTACTGCTTCATTGAATAGCTGCGCATCAAGCCATGAATAATGCATCTCCGCTTACCTCGCGACCATTGCATATCGGGAAAAGCTTTGATGTACTGCAATTATAGTAACGCTCAATTGTACCACATGAATAACCCAACGTAGACATATCCCTCTCAATTCTATTCCAGGTCGTTATCTCTCTTGGCATAAAGCGGTTGCCACGCCGTCTCTCGGAAGTCAATATATCGGCACCAAGAATTCCGAGCGACAACGGAGAATGAGAAAGAGAAGGGAAGCGAGACCCTGCATCGTCACGCAATTCTAGAAGCAACTTTTTACAATTCCGAATCCAGGGTCTTTTCTTCTTTTATCGCTATCCTTTAGTTGTTATTGGTTCGTCTTGATGCGCCATCGGGATGTGTCCCGGAAATTGTAGTGTTGATTGCCGGGAGTGCATATACTTATCCCGATCAGATGATGAGTAAGAGGCGATTGGGAAGAAGAGTAACAACGGCCCAGAAATTGATTGCGACGTTTGAGAGGGGTTAATTGAAGTTTATTTTACTTGTCTGTTCCCGCTTATATCGAGGCCAGTAAGTAGAGGTGCCGGTCAGATTCAGTATACAGTAGTCGGCTTCTAGATGCTTTGTGTATCTCTCATTTCTTTTTCCAAATACGGCAACTATTAGACTAGGCTCTGAAATAATTCCATATCTTCTAATCTTATCACCGAGACCCTGCAGTCTACAGTCACAAGTGGGCACGGGGAACGGAGTCGGGGTCGGCATCCGATGACCGTCGGTTGTCTCTGGAGCTTCCCCGCAAAACGCCATCCCCCTCCTCACTGGAGATACTGCAGCTACCCAGTGGAGGCTTACAGCAGCACTACCATACGATAGGCTCTAAGCTATACACAGTAAGAACTAAGAATGGTGATATCTCGGCATCTCGGGGCCAATTCCTTTCTACTATCAATTCCGTACACAGGCAGGATTGCCGTTGATTCAATGGCATTTTGCGGGGGAGAAAGTTAATAAATGACATTGTTTCTTTTGTCTCATGCATTACTGTACTTGTATAATCTATAAAAGATCCCCAAACTCCCCTCCTCCCTCCATCTCCCTTCTCTCTTCTCTTCTGCAATGGCTTCATCTTCTCCTCGAAACATCATCTCAAAGAACAAAACTCCAATCGCCGCCGTCGCCGCTTTCGTATCAGCTGCCGCAGTTCTCACTTCAATCTACAAATCTTACACCTCTTACAAGATGTCTCACAACCTCCACCCCAGCATCAACAAGGGCATCACCAAGGGCTCTTCCAGCTTCTCTGGTGGTAAGCTCCGATGCAAGTGCTCCTCCAACCCCGTTGAGGTTACCCTCAGCGGTCAAGTCGCCCACAACCACGCCTGCGGCTGCTCCAAGTGCTGGAAGCCCGAGGGTGCTCTCTTCTCCGTCGTCGCTGTCATCCCCCGCGACCAGCTCAAGGTTACTGCCAACGCCGACAAGCTCACTATCGTCGATGAGAGCGCTGCTATCCAGCGAAACGCTTGCCGCGACTGCGGTGTTCACATGTTCGGCCGCATCGAGAAGGAGCACCCCTTCAAGGGCCTCGACTTTGTCCACGTCGAGCTCTCCGACGACAAGGGCTGGCAAGAGCCTCAGTTCGCTGCCTTTGTCTCTTCCATCATCGAGCAGGGTTTCCCCGCCGAAAAGGCCAACGAGGTCCGCGCTCAGTTCAAGGACCTTGGTCTCGAGTCTTACGATGCTCTCTCTCCTCCTCTGATGGACGCCATCGCCTCTTGGACTGCCGCCAAGGCCAAGATCTAAGGGTCTCACTCTAATATAGGCCACTCCCAAAACGAGCGTGCCGTGTTACAAAAGTTTACGAGATACGGTTAAGGTTAGCGGGTGGTGGTTGTTTCAGAAATGTACTTGATCTACAGGTGAAAGGAGTAGGGCGTGCTGGTGAATGGGTGGTCACCGACATATGAGTGAGCCCTGGAATGAGATAATGATATGGAAGGAAAGGATAGGCAGAAAAGCTCAAAGATAGCATCTATCAATCCGAATTCATGATTTAACGAATCTCTTGGCCCAATTTGTCCTTGATATAATTGTACTTGCTTGCAAGGTTCCCAAAATCATGCACTTACAAGATGCTGAAGTTATTTGCCCCCGCAATGGCGGTATCGTTTCTCGAGCCGATACATACATTATACTCGACAAACACTCTTCCAAAACGTAGCGATAGCGGAGCATCCTGGGTTCTTACTGGCTTCCTTAAGGAATTATGCTGTTCTGTTCAGTGATATTGTAGGTAGTTTCCACACAAATCACTAAAGCACCACCGGCCACTCCTGCTATGGAACTGCACTTAGGAAAGGCAGTCCTGTTTCATAGGGTTCATATTCCATATTCAGGATCATCGCAATTCGTGTCTGAATCTTGTATGATCTGGAGTGTGACTGATAGGTTTAGAGAGCTGCCATTGATATTCACATATGAGTTTTAACTGCTGTTGCTCACACGGCAATCGCGAATAGCTTTTTAGGGAACATTCTTGATTAATAGCAGCAATATCAAGTGAAAACTACTATCCTGAGAGGCTGCGAATATCTATCTACACTTAACTCTTGAGTTACTGCAATAGAGAGATCCTTTTGATTTATTGTATCAAGGTAGTGATTCCGCTTTCTTGATGATAATGCTTACCTATACGGGCATAAAATAACAATTGCATCCTCTGATGAGCTTCTCTAATCATCAAATCCAGCCATTTACATCTCATAACCAAAACCAAATCCAGAATCAGAATCAGAATATTGCGAAATGTCCACAAACGGTACCAGAGTCACCCGATCCGCAGAAGTGACCATCTATGTCACCATCTCTAAACCCATGGTTGGAAATCAATTCCAATGGAGCATCTCCATCTACAACAGGCCAGAAGATAGATATTCCACATTTGGAGCTATACTGACTGCAGAGGGTGGCCAATGGGATGTCACGGCTCACCGACGCCCTTGGCGTGAAGAACCGGGCTTTTTTGACGAAGCAAAGATGGGTGAATCTCGTACTGCAAATGTCAGGTGGATTGGTGACTTGTCTGCTGAGGTCCCCGTTCCATCTGGAAATTTGGACGAAGTACAAAACGTAAGTAAGCAATACGTTGACAGTGTCTTAAGAGTGCTGCAACGAGAAGGGCTTGTCCACAGATCAACTATTCAAGAAGTAGAGTCGCGGTTTATAGAGTACGACGGCAATGTCCCTACCGAAGGGGGCCCAGTGCAGATGCCTCGAGGCTATCCGACGTAGCGGCAGGTACTACAGCTTGGTGCTAGCTAGTTTGAAATCTAATTGATAAATTCAGTACGATATCACTTGAGTATATCATGTTCGTGCCAATAGCCTTTGCCGAAAGTGCGTTCTCATGAGTAAATATATGTTTCTAGGAGACAGATTTGTGATTGAAAGAATCTGTAAGACTTATTACCACTCTATATCCTTCTGGACTCCTCCTTCGTATCTTCAAACAGTTCGATGATGCTGGTTCTGGAGTAGTCGAATGTGAGGGGCTGTTCAATGTGATTTGAACCTTGACCTTGAGAAATTTGCGTTAGAACGATGATTCCATGAGAACTTTACGAATAAGCATTGAACTTGGCATATGCTATATCCATACTGACGACAGTGTTATATCCATACTACCTTATCCAAATGTGGTATATACACTATTTGACGTGCCCACTTAGACGTTATAGCCAAGACGTTATCTCCCTCTTACTAACCAATCAGCCAGCTCCAAATGCGAGCGAACCAATAGAACTGCAGGGACAAGGGCGCAGGCCTGGTCAGCGGAGTTGTCCGCGGGGGGGCAGAGCAGTAAGATCCGCGGTAGTCACAACATTCCCGACTTATAAGCACCAGAACCACAATCACCGACCAATTCTCCGCCTGGTGAACCAAGCAGAACATGACGTTTCCGAGCAGACAAATGAATTAATAGCGGGAGTTCCCTAGTTACTTATACGAAACGCCACTATCGGTTCGCTTCATGGTTGCTTAACAAAGATTCTGCAACACTACCTACATACCTACCTACCTACACAATGGCTCGCAAAGGTCAAGCAAAGGTCAAGACTGGCTGCAAAACATGCAAGTGAGTCTTTTTTCAACGGTCAAGGTCACAAAGCACTGTGAATCATGTACTAACGGCCCAGACTGAGAAAAGTAAAGTGTGATGAAGGTCGTCCAGCATGTCAAAGATGCCTCTCAACTGGTCGTACCTGTGACGGATATGGTATCTGGGGTGGAGGATCACAGGCACTGACTGCCAAGCGTAATCCACGTTCAATTTCAAGCCCGGGCACTACGCTGCAGTCAACAACCCTCCTTGTTCCGCTAAACAACCATGAGAAGCTCTACTTTGACTGGTTCAAGCGCCGCACCTCGAGCAAGATCTCGGCCACTTTCTCCTCGGGCTTCTGGAACATCCTTGTCTTTCAGGCTGGGTCCAGGGAGCCAGCTGTGCTCCATGCACTGCTCGCGCTGAGCTCGGCGCACAAGAAAGGCGTTGTCGAGATGGGTACTCACAGAAACTCACCAGACGCCGAGATGAGTCACCAGGAGCAGTTTACGTTGCAGCAGTACGTTAAAGCTATTGGGCATCTGCAGCCGCACTTCTCGGCCAAAGATAGAGCCTCGTGTCGTGTGGCACTCATCACATGTGTTGTCTTTGTCTGCTTGGAGTTCTTTCGGGGTCACTTTACTACAGCCCAGCTTCATCTCAAGAACGGCCTTGACATTCTAGCCCACATGCAGGGTCTTCCCGATGCGAACTCGGGGGTTCTTGCCTTGAAACCCTGCCAAGAAGCCACCGATGCTTGGATAGTGGAGGCCCTCTCCAGACTACACATCCAGGTCGAGCTGTTTAGACACCTCTATCATCACTCATGTGTCATTCTGCAACCAGCCCCTTACCCCCAGAATTCTCCACCTGATCATTTCGAAAGTCTCAACGATGCTTGGAAGGGATTGGAGCTTGTTTATAATCAGGTCTTCCACCTTACCCACCGAGCCCGTCAACAGCGCATAACTGCAACCGAGCAGATGTCTCAACGGCTCCTTATAACAAGACTCGCCCAATGGCAGCTCATGTTCCAAGACTTCATGATCAGTCATCCATGCCCGAATAGAGGCATGGTCAAAGCATACCAAGTTGTGCGCATACAGTATGCCATGATAAGCATCATGGCTGACACATGTATACACAACAGCGAGATGATATACGACTCATGCACGGATAAGTTCATATTACTCATACAAGAGCTGACAGGCCTTTGGGAGGCGTCTACCTACGACTATGACTTGGAGCAAGAAATGTCGCTACATGTCATGGCAACGTGCATGCCCAGATCCATCATCGACCTCGGCTGGCTACCAGCGTTGTACTTTACAGCTGTAAAGTGTCGCGTGCATCGCATTCGTACTGAAGCGCTCAAACTTCTCAGAACGAGTCCTCACAGGGAAGGCATCTGGGATGCCTACATTGTTGCTTGTGTAGCCAAGAAGGTCATTGAACTGGAGGAAGGGGAGTTTTACAAAGGCATTGACCTGCAAGATGATTTCCCCTTGAACACGCCAATGCGTGATCGGGATTTCCAGATACCTCTGTTACCAGAGTATCGAAGAGTGAGTGAAGTTGAGACAGAGCTTTCAGGTGCTCCGATGGATATGATACGGCTGTATGGGAAGAGAGAACAAGAGGGTATAAACAGGAGGGTTCTCTTATCCGAGTACAGCGTGAGCGAGCAGACTTGGAAGGACACTTGAGTCTTGGGCAAATTTAATGATGTATGTGCGAATTAGCACGATTTTTTTAGATTAATGACGATGATGAGTTAGAATAGAGAATAAATGAAATGACTTTGTTCAAATTCAATGCACTGTTTGGACATGTAGGAGCGATAAGATAAGCCCGACCCCATCATCTCCATTCCCGTTTCCGAGTTGGCGCAGGGTCTCAAAGTAAACAATTAACTAACACGGCCGCGGGGCACCTTGATAGTCCAATCCAGCCCTCTCGCTACTTCTGCACCAATACGTTCTTTCTTTCCTTTTTCTTCTTTTAAGATCTCAGTCATGGATTCTGAATCCGTTGTCTCCCAAGTACAGCGCAAGATCGAGCTACAAGCCCCAGAAGATCTCTCATACCTCATCGCAAACGTCCGTCGCGCTGCTGCTGAACGGCTAAATGAAGCCTTCCCACCCGTCGAAGGCACCGACGGCGAGGATGAGCTGCGCAACCAGATAGAAAAGCTTGTCAATGAGGTACATGCTTTCTATTCTATTCAACTGTTGAGGTTTAATGCTAATCGGCAAAACAGTACATCGATAAAACCTTCTCTCTCGCATCCCCAAACCTCTCCATAAACGGCATGCCCGTTGTCGCAGACACTTTCCTATCCGAAACCCCCGCCGAGCCAGAAGCAGTCTATGAGCCGTTTGACACGCGCAAGCGTCGCCGCGTCGCAGACCTCATCACCCAGGAAGAAAAGCTCCTCGAGGACGTCGCAGCCCTCAAGCGCTCCGTGCCCGCCACCGCCGCAGCGAACCAAGCCGAGCAGCTGCGCGACAGTCTCAAGCGCGATGACGACATGCTGGAAGCGCGCAAGAAGCAGGTTGCTGCTGAGGCGGCCGAAGTTGAGCTAGACGTCCAACCCCTCGAGAGGCAAGAAGGCGTTGAGGCCGGGTTCAGAAAGGCCGTCGAGGGCTTGGGCAAATTGAAGCACGAAATGCCTGCCGTGGTTGCCAAGATGGAGAGGGCGCGCGTCGCGGGCGAGTATGTTGTTACCCAGGGTCGATAAAAGCACACAACTCCTTTACCAACATTACATATATACCCAGGGCGGCGGCACTCATTCTATTATGGCTAGTTTCAGCGGACATACTCGGGAGTTAAGGCGCATTGGATCAATCGGCAATATCTGTCATCACATTCTGGAAACACCATACGCATATACGCATCTCAAGATCGCGTCTATTCTGAGAACTATTAGATTCATGATCAAGAAGATCTCGGGCCCAGCAACCAACATCTAACGGAAGTCCAGGCGCACACGAGATGGGCCATATCAGCCTGTATGATATAACTGAGAAAGAAAGGGGCCTGGCGAGTCTTTTTTTTTTTTCGCTCCCTACAAACGTCACGCTGCAACCTACTCCCTCGCAACGTATTTTATCACTTCTTATTCTCGCCCAGACAACCACTGAACCCCAGGTCGTTGTTGAAAAAAGTATAATAAACGAGAGAAAATATGCGGTCTATATTAAGACGCAGAGAAACCGCTCTGTCTATCTTCCATCGACATCAATCCCCATTAACACAGCACCAACCATTTAAGCAGCAGCAGGGGCGGGGGCGGGAGCAGTCTGGGTAGCATCAGCGCCCTCGGCAACAGGAGCGGCTTCAGGAGCCTTAGTGGGCTCCTCAATCTCAGAACCCTTGTTCTCGATGACGTGGGCGTCCTGCTTCTTCTCCCACCAAGCAGGGCGGGCGAACTCAGCCTCGTGCCAAGGACCAGCGTCGCTGTTCTCGCAGCCACCCTCGCACTGGCACTCACCACCGAAGGCCTTGGGGAGGTTCTCAGCAGGAATCTGCTTGAGAAGCTCGCTCTTGTATCCGGATCCGAGAATGTTGATCTTGGAAACGGTAACGGGGTCGAGCCAGCCCTTAACAATACTCCAGACGGTGGAGAAACCCCAGGGGGCGTTGATCATATACAACTTGCCGAGACGCTCGGGATAGTAGTTCTGGGAGATGACGGAGGCCTGCTTGACGTAGGAGTAGACCTGGGGAACCTTGCCAATGGAGACACCCTTGAGGTCCATGACAGTGCAGCATGTCTCGAGGAGGTGACCGGCCTTGCGGGAGCAAGCGGGAAGACGGGGGTCGGCGACGCGCTCGTACTCGACAGCAAGGTTGGTAAGCATGCGCTCAGCGGTGGTGATCTTGTACATAGCGTTCAGGTCGATACCGCCAAGAGTCTCGATGTAGATAGGTCGGCCATCCTGTACAGAAAAAAAAAACGTTAATCAGCATACATCTCCTGATGAATGTCTTCGTTGATGAATTGACATACCTTATCGGTCTTGTGGTAGAACTGAGTGTAGTACTTTCCGATCTCAGCCTTCTCGGGGTAGTCCCAGACAGGCACAGTCTCGTCGAGCTTGGTCTCCTTTCGCCATTTCTCGGTGTCCAAGAACCTATAGTGGCGGTCAGCCCCCCTGTCGCAACCAGCGCAAATCTTCTTCCACCGCCATCAGGGAAATGAGAAAAGTCTTACATAGCTTTTGAGGCCTCGACATCGAACTTGCGCGCTCGGAGGAATCGAAGCTGTAGAGGTTGTCAGTGTCTGCTGTGTTGCATGGGCGTCGCGTAACATGGCCCTTTTTCAGGGTCCATGGAGCTTAGCTATATCTCTTACCAGAGTCAAGGTGTCCAATCGCTCAGTGCAGCCCTCGGACTCGAGCATCATGCGGAACTGGTGGAGCTTGGCGATCTGGTCCTCAGTGAGGTATCCAGCATGGCCATCCTGCTTCTCAGGACCCTTAATAGGGAAATCATAGTTGTCGTACTTGGGGTTCAGATCCATGGTGATAGTAGATGGTGGGGTAGATGAGGGAGGAGGGGAAAAAAGAAGAAGAATCCGCAGTTAGGAAAACAGCGGAATATAAAGATTAAAAAAGAGACGAGACGCAGAAAGACGCCAAGAAGTTTGATGTTGATGAAGGGTTGAAGTCAAGGGGTTGGTCCTCTAGAATTTAAGTCGTCTGTCCTAGCTGTTGAGAAGCGTAATTAACCGTTTCTGGGCTGCCGCCTGTCTGGTCTCCCCTAGAGATGGATCTCTTCTTGCGGTGGGACTTCGTCATGGGCCATAGTTCCCTACCTGAAGCGGTCTAGCAGCCCACATTCCGCTGAGGGGTATCACGTGTTTCATCACATGTCGCTCGAGCTAGAGTGACTAACAAGTCTTATCTTATCTTTCAGTCCCACTTCTAATGTCTTTGTTAGTCAACGGCTCTCGAATTCGAGGTCCATTCATTTTCGGGTTTCGAGGCAAAATCTCGAGTCAATCATAGCGTTACTCGCTTTCTATGGCATAATTGTTGTAGCATCATGAGGAATTCCTCCCAGCGGATCACCCTCAATGTCGCCCGCCTCTTTCACACTTCAATTGCCGGACCACGGCTGAGGCCTCGGCGATCGTTCCATGTCACATCTTTAGCCAACTTTCCACGAAAGAGAAGTTTCTTTACTTCAAATCCCTACCTCTCGCAGGCCGACGACGATTATCGCCCATCACCCGAGCCTGTTAAGGAGGAGAAAAGCTCTTCTGCAGCGAAGAGAAAACCCACCCGATCCCACACAGCCAAGAATTCTTTGCGGCGCGTTGCTATCATAGCCCAACAGCCGAAACGAGGTTCAACAACGCCAGGAAGCCCCAGCGATGAGCCCTCTAATGTGGTCAGCGCAACTTGCGTTGCAGAATCATTCAAGATGCCCCTAGTTCTTGAGATTCTCTCGTCGCATGGTTTCGACATCGATCCGGACGGCACAGGATTCGACGCAAACGAAGTGGTCCATGCAAGAGGAGTCAATGGTGGGGACATCTTTGTCTTTCCCTCGGGTACAATCGTAACATGGTCGCTACCACCAGATGTCGTTACCAGACAGATCATGCGCGCTGCTGAGGAAGCGCATCCCATCAAGTGTCGAGAGTTTGAAGATCTTGAATTTACAACCGACACAAACCGAGAAGCAAGTGTGCTGAAAGGAGATCTCATTGTTCTCGGTACACGAAAGGAGCACAAGGAAGCCGACAAACTAGATACTACTCTAGCAAAGGTTGCCTTCTCCTCAGGCCTCGCTCGGAGTACAAAACTCGCCGTGCTCGAAACAGCATTGACGTCGTACTTTGAGAGCACACGCAACATTCCTGCCCTGCTCTCTCAAGGTGCCGGCATACCTGTCGGCCGTCGCTTCATCCTCCAGAAGACGGGTGAACTTCTCGGTCTTCGGGCTCGCCTGAATCACTATTCCGAGCTAACTGACTCTCTACCCGATATATTCTGGGATACTAGCTCAGATTTGGGTCTTGAGGGTTATTATGAGCAGGTTGGTCGTGCGCTCGACGTCAACGTACGTATCCGTGCGCTGAACCAGAAAATGGATTATGCTGCTGAAATCGCGAGTGTTCTGCGCGAAATGTCGAGCGAGCAGCATGGCACACGTCTAGAGTGGATCATTATTCTGCTCATCGCCGTTGAAGTCGTCTTTGAGCTGCGCCGCATCGTTCTAGAGATGATGCAGGAACGTGAGATGGCTGCTGATCTGCCAAAGCCTGCAACACCAGTACTGTAGATTGCTATATCGGCAGAGCGTGTCTGGAACACCTGGACGACTGTACGAAAAGAGAAATGTATTATTGGTGTTTTGGAATAGGTAGATGAAAATTTGGGCCGCCAATTGGCCTTTGATAGATACCCCCCTGCTCAAGAATTGACGATCAACTCAATGTCCGTACCATGTAAACCAAGTTGATATGATTGAACGATGCCTCGATGTGGCGTAAGCATGACTGCCGAAAATACATGAGACAGAGTAACCTGGTCAGTTTATAGCGTCTTGAACTAGACCTCTACTTGATAGTTCGTTCTTACATCCCAACCTTAGGTCTTAGGTTCTTGACCTCAACACACAGCACTTCATTACTTCAGTAGCATATTAATCATTCGTTTTATCTGTCTCATAAACACAAAGAGATATTATCAACGGCAATAGTGTACCTTTTCTTTCATCTGCATACACGCGCCAATTTGGCGTCTTGATTACACAACCAGGAGCTTCCATTCCCCCGGTTTACCCACTCGATGGAAAACACCAGCTATTCCTCTTCTTCCTGTAGTAACAAAACAAGCTTCTCATCCCGTTTTCCCTGGTTCTCAGAAAAACCAACTCCTCAAAAAACTTAGTTAATAAACACAATTCGAGAATCCACCTCTAAACGCCCACGTGGTGTGCCTACTCGCCGCTTCTCGTACCCCAGTCCTATTCGATTCTTTATGACTCGTTCCTGTCCTCGTTTCGTTTCCAAATAACAAGAGTTTCTCTTATTGCGATGGCTTATGCTGCATACCTGGGATCGGTGGGACTGGAACAGGGGTCACTTTATGGGGGGGTGGCCCTGGAGTCCCATTCATACTCGATCGCGAAGAGTTGGGTGTCGGAGGCTTCTGCTGAGCAGCAATGCTTGCCCGAGCAGCTGCGAGCCTGTTCGCATCCATAACTCCTACCTGGCCATTTCCTACCCCGTAGCCGGGGGTGCCTGGTTGTGCAATCTTATCGGTGAACACAAGAGACCGATCCTGGGCTGCAGCTCGAGCTTTCGCCTGATCGATGATCCGTTGCTGTTGAGCCTCAGGAATAACGGTGTGGTATCCTGTAAGTCCAGGGTTCTGAGCAGGCGTTCCTTGTTGAGGGGGGTTGCTCGGGTACCTATTCATTTGATTTCCCGCCGCCTGGTTCGGCGTGCCATATCGCGGAGGCTGCTGCTGCTGCTGCTGCTGCATGTTATTTGGCGATGCGCTATAGGCCTGTCTATTAACCACAGGAGACATCGTTCGTTGCGGTATAGCTTGTCCGTTTGTGTAAACCCCGAAGTTAGGCTGCGTAGGTGTAGCAGCTTGCTGCTGCGGGTAACCTGGCTGGAAAGGATATCGCTGGCTGGGAGTTCCCGGCTGAGCCGGCATCTGCCCAAATTGAGGTCTTTGTTGAGAAGCATACTGGGGCATGTTTTGGTGGCCGTAAGGTGTTTGAGCTTTCGCAACCTGGGTTGCATACTGCGCAGGATACCCGTTGGGTCGGGAATACTGGTTAGGCTGAGGAGGTCGGGCTTGAGCAGGCATGGGTCGTGGTTGAGGTTGAAAGCTAGGTGTAGGACCGGGCCTATAGTATTGCTGCTGGGACATTGAAGGGGTTCGTTGAGGGGTTGCATACTGGTTCTGGGGTGTGTGATGCCCATAAGAAACACCCGATATACTGGGCGTGCGTTGGGGGGGTGGTCGAGCATTGGCTTGAGCGGCTTGTTGCTGAGCTCTTAACCGAGCCTGAACACCTGCTTCGTCCTCTTCCATCACTCCCTTGTAGCCATCTGTCTGAACCTGAACCTTGGTGCTGATAAGAAGATCCTCTAGTTGATCTCCATTCAATTTGGCCACTGCATATGGCGGCAGAGTCTTGATAATCAACGCGAGCTGAGCCTTGAGTATCTGGTACGTAGCTTGCTCGCCCTCAGAAGGAGTCGGGCCAGGGGTAGCTAGCATATCGCCTGTAACTGGGTCGCTCGATGAACGGTTTTGCGAGTTTGGAAGGTTGAGATTTCGGATACGCTGGTAAGAAGACAGTGTTTCAATCAAGTCAGTGACCTCTTCCAGGATCTCGTCCACTTCCTTCTCCTCATTCGTTCTCTTGGTTCCCAAGGCTTCTTCGAGAGACGGGTCCACGACAGATTCATCCCAGTTATCAATCGCTTCCTGGATAGCCTTCTCGTCGATTTCCATTGCATTATCATTATCAGTCTTCTCCTCATCATTAGCGTCACCGTAGTATTCGACTTCGATCATGTTTTGGAAGTTCTTGTGTCCCGATCGCTGCCACCACATTCGCCCAGCAACACTGGATGGTACCAACGCTCCCGAGTCGTCCTTGCAAGGCGCAAAGCTGGAAAAGGCGCCCCGGAACAGCGATTCCATTTCAGACAACTCGAGTTCGGTAGTCGAAGGTCGCTTTCCAGCTAGACTTTGCGCACGTTCTCGCTGTTTGTTCATGGTTTGTGATGAAGGTGTTGCGTTGCTGTAGTCAAGATAACATCCTGCCGACAACTTAGTGGTAAAGTAACTAGCATTTCGAAACTTGCAGTTGTCGGTCAGTTCGGGGCGATAGAAATCCAGCGTGTTGCCTTTGGCTTGTGTTTTGGGCTGCTTGGGTGGCTGTAGGGGTGGCAGAGACCGAGGTGATGAAAATAAATCTCCCAAAGTCTGGGCTCGTTCATGGGTTGTCGTGGGCATGATATGAGTTAGTGATACGCTTGGAGGCAGGGATAGGTCGCGCAAGTTGGCCTCATCGGAGACTGGAAGACTGGAGAACAGCCTCTTCTCCTGAGGTGCATATCCAACAACAGACAGTACCAATTCTCCCTTTTGAGGAGATGAAGGTAGCTTGGCCTCGACAGGAAGAGGGTCCGCACTGGTCTTGGGGTAGGCTTTTTCTCGTCGCAGAAGTTCCATAGCCTGATCCTTGAACTCTATGATTTTTGTTCTCAAAGCATCGTCGGCTGATTCATCCTTGTTCTCGGACGTTTGTGTCTTGATTTCCTTGAGAGCGATATGGATTGAGGACACCAGGTCGTCAGCCACCTGATCGAGATCTTCGTACACATTCGCAGTAGCCTTGTCTGAAATGGTGGGTAAATCGGTCGACTTCTGGCGCTTCGCTCGGCGATCCTCATCATTGCCATCATCAGGGGACTCGGGCAGAGGACGCTTGAGGATGGATGGAGCGACGTCGTAGCTATCGGAGATGAGTTAGTGCACGGAACGAAGAAGCCATTCGCGACCAAGTTGCGATGTGACAAAAAAGTTGCAATTAAAAAAAGGCAGGCGTACCTGCTGAGAACCTCGACGAAGGATTTTATCAAATCGCGTTGGTCCTTTTTGGGCTCTCCATTGGTAATGGCAGGTTTTTGCTCGTCGGAAGTCATGTCTTCATCGTGATCTTCTTCTTCTTCTTCAACATCGCGTTTTCGCTTTCCCGGGGCGACGGATTGCGCCTTGTCGAGGTTAGGAGATTCTGAGGTGCCGTTGGCTTGGATGGCCGTAGGCTGTGCCATGGTGGGCGTGGTCATGATGGCTTCAAAAATGAAAGCCGTCGTTCGTTTTTTTGTCGTCGTCGGGGCGTTGGCCGCGCCTCGTCGCGATACGCGGTAGTGTCAGTATCAGCGGTCGTGGAGCGACTGGCAGTGGGTAGTAAAATGATAGTGGTTAGCAGTAGCTGAAATGGTAGCGGTAGTGGATGGCAGAAACGGGTACGGATCCAGGTCAAGTCAGGTCCAGTCCAGGTCCCAGTCGCTGGTGCAACTCAAGGTAAATAATAGACTTGGTCGAGGCAGCGCAAACGAGACTCCCTCATCGAGATAACCACGACACAATCGTGCAATGGTTGTAACAGAGTGTATTCGACTCGAAAATTACGCGACAAACACGTCTCGAGGCAATACTTCGAGTCAGAAAACGGGGGAGAGAAACGCAGACTCGTGCTTTGGTCTGCTTCGGTCTGCTTGCTTGCTTGCTTCGCCTTGCGCTGGGTCTGGGTCTAGTCTGGCCTGGGGGGGGAAGAATGTGTCTCCTCGATCGCCAAGTACCCTTACTTGTCGCTGACCTGCACTGGACCCACTTTGGCGCCCTTTTCGCGAACAGAAGGCTTGCGAATCTAGGCACGTGACTCGCTCAAATCCAACGGTTTATTGTACCTCTATGCACTGTAGAGTCAGGAACAAATATTAATGATGTTTGATTACACAAGATGGTTTCGCGTTCTACTTGTATACACTTCTGTAAATGAACAAGTAAACATTACTCAAACTTTTCACAAAAACAGACTGTGCGATGGGTAATGCGATTCTTTTACTAACACTCCTTCATCGTTTTCATCATAAGCCATCAGAACATTCAGGGCGTGGCTGCAGCTCTAGCGTAATCATGATCATGATCATCAGCTCCAGCATGTAAGCTCCGATATGATCTCATCATAAGGACAGCATAATCAGGCAGTTCCAAATAGACATAAAGTCGATAAAGTTTATATTACAGAGCGTCACGTACGAGGAGCTATTTCCTCAATACTGCGTACTCAAGTCTGTCATACAGTTCAAACTAGTCCCATGCCAATGTCCAAAACCATGTCCATGCTGCGTATTCCCATGCGCTATCGAATAATTCATACATAAATGTTCATATCTCACTTGGCACGAGCCAGAGCAACAGCATTCTTGCCAAGGTCGTAAACAGAGTAGTATCGTCGGAGGAAAGCATCACCAAGAATCACGAGGGGACCCACGGGCTCGGGGAAGTCCATACCCTGGAAGGTAGAGATACAGCTGCCCTGGACCTCGAGGATATAGTCGGTAGAAGGGAGGCTGTAGTTGGAACCAGCAAGGGTGAAGGTGATGTCGGGCAGAGAAGAGACCTTGTCACACTCAATGGTGTACTGGCCGTTGTAACCCTTCTTGGCACCAATCTCCTTGTTCAGGAGCTCAGCGAGAGCGCTGGGGAGGACGTTAAGAGAAGTACCAGTGTCAAGGATGGCGCCAGTGTTCTCCTGCTCAGCAACCTCGTCGCCGAAGGCAATGGCGTCAAGGTCAACCTCCCAGTAAGCCTTGCGGCGGAGAGGAATGTACTCGAGATCGCCGGTGTACTTGGACTTGTCAACACCACCGAAGGTAGCCTCGCTCTGGCCCTCCTGATCGTCAAGGTAGAAAGCGAAGACGGGTTCGTCCAGGAGCTTCTGGTTGACCATTTGGTAGAAAGGAGGGACCATGCCGTTAACGGCAATGCGGTCGTAGCCAAGACCAAGGATACCATCGAAGCGACCGAAAGCAAAGGCCAGACCGGGCTCCTTGGTAGCCTCGGCAAAGTCCTGGTCCTTGATCTTGAGGTCGCCAATCGAAACGACATCGTTGGAGACGAAACCGGACAAGCTGCCAGAGCCGTAGTGGATCTCGAACTCGCTGCCGTTCTTCTTGTAAGTCGACGAAGCAGATGAGTCGTACTTGGAGTGAAGGTAGCAGGCGATGCTGCCACACTGCTGGGAAGGAACCCAGAGGTTGGAGCTACCAGTGTCGAGAACGACCTTGAAGCTCTGGGGAGGAGTACCGATGGTGATCTCGGAGAAGTCTGGGACGAGTCAGCCTGGGATGATACCTATCGAATTCGGTGATACTTACACTGAGCGTTCATGAAGTTGGAAACGGGGACGGGATGGCCACCCTCAACGTTGGGAACGTTGGTAGCGAAGGCATAATCGGCAGCGTTCTTGGGGCGAGAAGCACCCATGTACTTCTGGCTGAGGCTCTGGAGGTGATCCTCAACGGAGTTCATAGCCTATGTATTGTGTTAGAGAGCTTTGATGAAGCGCGCGAGCGAATTGGACATACCAGCTGGTCGGCAAGAGGAACCTTGTTGAGCTTCATCTTGTGAACACCGGCCTGAGCAGAGCCCAGAAGCGCGGCAGCGGTAAGAAGAGCGCTCTTCATGATAGGCAATCGGATCGAAAGTGCGACCGAATCGTATGCTGTGATAAAGATGCTCGACAAAGGGTATTGCGAGCTGTGATGTTGATGGGGAATGAAGATACAAGATGCAAGATGGAGTTGGGGAGAGAGAGATAAAGAAGATGGTTGGTTAAGAAGTGAGGGAGCAAGAGGAGCATGACAGTAACGGAGCTCATGTCTTTCCGAGCTGGGGGAAGCTTATTGCGCGTGCTTGCGGCCTGTTTCGGCCGCACCTGCCTGGATTCGTCACTAACGCCTCGCGCCTCCAGGGCCATTGAAGCGTTTCCCCTGCTGATGACCTTGTGACTTGTCTGGCAATGACGCACCATTGTGCCTTCCCCGTCTCCACTTTCCCTGCCTGGCAACCGCAACCAACTAGCAGCACTCAAGCCTTTCCGCCTTAGGCATCTTGCGTCTTTATCTGCATTGCACAAGCGTTGTCTCATCTTATCAACGCGCGTATCAGGAACAGGAACAAGCAGCAATCAGCTTGTTACTCTCTTACCGGGGCTCGTTTCGTTGATACTATGCGTTGTCATGGCAGCTTTATCAGAGGCCGGTGATGATCATTCATGACTGATTTGACTGTGACCGACTCTTTCGCTTCGCCCAATACCCCTGTGTAAGTCTCACGCGTGTTGAGCTGTTTAGCGTAGTGTGGTGCTGTTGATGGCTCGGACACTAACCTGACATTGGATCTGGGGTTAATCAGTGCTCTAACTTGACGCGGATCCTCTATCGTGCCTTGTTCCTGGATGATTTTATGGGGACGTGTGATCAACATGTCCCATCATGTCCTTGTCCTAATGTTTACCGATCCTCATGATAGATAAGCAGATTGAATGAACGGTGAAAATAAGTAGACTGTTATAAAAAATTGTATATAAAAGCTATATTTAATCTATTACAAGTGTATATATAAGACCCATATCCGGTAACCCATCCTGTATCGGCAACAACCATCCAGTTGCGCACTTATCCATCATAAACCATCTCATCATAACATCGTTAATAACTTTGGATCAAAACACTTAATGCCCTCGCATCTCCTTCTTGGAGCGCTCCATTGCCTCGGCAAAGGTTCGCCTCACATCATCCAACTCAGCATAATGCTTGATTAGAGCTTCCAGTCTTTCACATCTGGAGCCAGTCACTTCATCGGACAGCTTACACCATCCCGAGTGAAGCGCAACGAAGAGGAATGCCAGACTGCCACGGCTAACTTGCTCGTCGCGGATCCAAGAGCGCAGGGCGCCTCTGGTGAGGTTGACTCTGCACCCACGATCTCGTAGTAAAAGGACGAGTAGGCTCTTGAAGCCGTTTTGTCCTGCCTTGAGAAATGCTTCGACGGCGTCTTGGCCAATGTTCAAAGAGCCCTTAAGATATCTCTGCATTACAGGTAGAAGTCTGTCTCCATGTTGAACATTAAGAGTCGTGTTGATAAGCATATCTTGCGTGATTTTAAACTCATCGTCGGCCCTTTCCACCAGGTGGGGAAACTCCTTCGCTGAGCAAACACCTGCTGCAGCATCGAGGAGTCTCTGAGTTACTCGGACGCTCTCGTCCTTATGTTCAAAAATGACTTGTAGACCAGGGCATCCAAGTTCCCACAAGACCTCGATGGCGATCTCTTCGTCAATGTCAACGTCGTCAGCACGGTTCTTGAGGAGCATTTCGAGGACTTCGGGAGCCCAATCGTCTGAATCCTTCTCTGGGGAAGAGATGGTCGCTAGCACGACTTCCTTTGTGAAAAGGACTTGGGATCTCGGCAATTCGAGGAAAATAGCCATGAAGTCTGGTCGGGAGCGAGTGTTCGACAGTGCAAGGATCATGAATTCTTCGTCAACAAAGCCCTCGTGTGCTCTGTGTTTGAGAAGGACTCTAAGCATAGCTGGCCCTTGACGATTCTCGATGGCTCGCTCAGCCACAGCTGTGGTGATCTGAATGCGTCTTCCATGCTCCGTGAGGAGGTAGTCCATGGTTCTGGGGTGACAGGCGCTGGCAATGTTTCCCATCATCCATTCGTCGAGCTCGATATTGTTGCCGTGTAGTTTAAGCAACAGCTTAATTATGTCCAGTCCGTGGCGCTCATTTCTTGTGGCTCCAATCATCGCAGCATCACTCCATCGGAATTCCCGATGCCTGAAAATGATATTCATCATCTCAGCAGTTGTGCACTCGGTTGCGGCACAAGCAAGATCCTGGTCGCGTGAGATCTCGTCCTGTCGTAGTGTCATGATTGTCTGGAGCATCCCACTGCATCCCCAGCGTGCTGCAGCGCGTATCGTGTAGGGCGTCAAAGGCTCGCCTTTCTTGAGAAGAAATGCCAGCATCTCGACTCTTCCGGTTAGAACCGCACTCACGAACGGCGACTTGAGACGCGCGTGGTGCTTTTCTCTGTCTTCATCAGTGTTGCCAAAACCCAGGTGCTCGACGCTGTCTCGTTTCTGGTTCAACGATGTGCTATGGGTGGGATATTCGGAACCGTTGGGTAATCCCTTGAGGAATTTAATGGCATCCTCGGCGGAGCGGAGCTTGCAAATACTCTCGCTGGCGTAACGTACCCAGTGATAGTTGTACTCGGATTTTGCTTGGAAGACACGCTTCACTTGAGTGGTGCTTGTGCCTGACCAGCCTCGCTTGCTCGCGATGTGTCGAACTCGCTGGTTGATAAAAACTTCGACATCGTGCTTTGATTGTGAGAACGAATCGAGGTCCCGGTGAACAAACTCGCCCAAGAACTCGTATATCTTTGAACTCGGTCTGCTTGTGATGAGAAGACTGAGGTTAGAAGCTGGTTTTTCACCATGGAAGGTCTCCTCCATGAGTTCCAGAAGAACAGTTCGAGAGTCGGCGTCGCACTCATCCAGTCCGTCAATGACACAGAAGATATGACGGTCGGATCTAAAGGCGACTTCCACTAATAGGTTCCAAAGCGCATGGGGCTTCTCAAAGACTCTAGCACCGCGATAAGCATGTCGTCTGCGGATTCTGTCGCTGAGAAGATGCGGGTGGTTCTGGAAGATCTGAGAAAGCAGCCCTCGAAGGATACCCTGAGCACTGTTCCGCAGTACGTCTTTCGAGCCACAGAAGAAGTATGCGCATGTGTTTGTGGGATCAGTGGCAAAGTCGTTTGTGAGCTTCTCAGCGAGGTAGACAGCCATGGTCGATTTCCCTCTTCCGTGGTTGCCAGAAAGCCATAAAACATGCTGATTCTCCGTCTCTGGTTTCAACCAGTTCTTGACTTCTTGTACGCCCAGGATCCATTCACAGGTCTTGGGGGCTCGAGGTCCCTGCTGTGTTCTGAGAGCATCCTTTGCTATTGAAGGATCCGACCAGATAAGGTCACGATAGAATGCTTCAATTTGCTTATTCTTATCCTCATCACCTGGAAAAGTCAGTATTTATGGAAGCAATAAGCCTAAGAGGTTGGCGTTTTTACTTAGAATGTGACGTGATTCATAGCGCTTATGAGCGACAGTGCTTGTGCTTGGCCAAGGGTAGTGGCCCAGGAAACTGTCTGGCGACAGAGGCGATTCATCAGAGAGGCGCGATCTCGAAGACCGCGGCGAGTCGTTCTTCACACTCGAGAAACCCATTTTTATTGATCTCGTCGTGAAAGATGAATGCTGAGATCAAATTGAGGATGCGATAGTTTATCCCAACCTGGCTTGACTTACAACAGTCGGTGTACCAGAAACTGTTTCTGCACCAGTACTAGAAAGTGGCTGGCGTGATGCATGCGTCGACTTGAAGAGGGGTGGTGCTTTTAACCGTCTGTTATCAGGACAAGCGAAGAGAAAGTCTCATGACCATGAGGATTAAAAATGAAGTACCGTAACGGTGAAGAGAACGAAAGGAAGGGAAGAAGAAGAATAAAGACTTTACGCGCTTTGAAAGAGTAAAGTCGCGTCGTATTCGAGATCGTCTTTTAAGATAGGTATAATGAAGTGAAATGAATATCTGGTAATATAGCACAGCACAAGTGGAGTCATGAAGAGAAATATGTCAGGGGAGCTAGGTAATGAAAAAAAATCTTAATTAGATTAACCGTCCATCCGTTAATATCAGGTTTCGTTGCATTTCCCCTCGTTGATGAGTGACCTCAAAAGGGGGTAATTTAGGAGGTTGGTGTTAACGCCAATGCCAAGGATGGTCTAGGTCTGGATGACTTTTATGGATGGATGACCTGAGATCATTTTTCAAGGTTGTAAATTCCAGACTGGCTGGCAATGACGTTGACTTAAGCTTATCACGATAAGAAATTGTACAAATACTGTATTTGATACAGACATTTCAAAACTGCATTTGCTTTTTATTCTCTGCCATGTTTCTTGCAGTGCAGCAATCATCAAAAGTCTGATGCTGCTACCTAGTCATAACCCCAGCCTGCCAATTTCGTGCCCATGGATATTATGCAAGTCATTAATGCCCCCTGTCCATCCTTTCCTGAGAAACACATTCCATTCGTCCGTTGCTGTCCAACCCAATACTCGGGTTAAGCGCTGCCATATGAGATGCAAAGGCTTGATAGTGTTGCATTGACGTGACTCGTCTGTCTTTATGGAATGTCGCGATCAAGCTTAAATTACCCCATAGTTATCATCGATAGCTTGTGTTGTGACAGTTTGTTGATGAATCAGCGTCTGAATTAAACGACACACGGTATCCAACGGAATGTCTTGTCACATTAATCAAGGTTCGTGAAGTTCTTAAGGCATAGATAGTATTCCAGCGATGGTGATCGCGCGTATATTGTCGAATAGTTTGGCCAGATGTTTGCATAAGATGTATTTCTCGGCTCCATCTTCCTCCAGGACATATACATGAGGGACCAGATTGGTCGCGCCGAAGAATGGTTGGATAGCAGGTAATGGGCTTTCTGTGAGGCCTTCCGCCTGTTGATGGTGATACACTTGCCTGGTATGTATCCATGTTTGTTGATGTTTCTGTCGCAAATTGGTTAAATATGGACTTTCTCTAACCGGGAAATATGCCTACTGCTGGTTCTTTTATAGTCATGACTTTTCGGACTTCGCGACAGACCTTGCGTGCCTTGTAGAGTTTGACCAGGTTTACCTTCATAAAGTGAGGAGTGAATGAACATTAACTCTACTATTAAACTATAGCTTCTTATACTAAAAAGTATTTTCGAATGCTTAATCAAGAGCTTCTAAATTTCTCTTTCATACTTCGCTGGGTTGTTATCGCAGGACTATAGTTCAGAAACAGCTGGCTACCTAATTGAAGCTATTCAGATTACCTCTGTAGGGTAATCGACACATACAGCCATATACAATCATACACATACACCTACATATGCCCATCTACTTATTGCAGCTTTCTCAGATTGTAAAAATATTAGTCTTGAATATTCGCTCTTGCTACCACACAAAATCAACGCACGCTGGTTGAGTCGAATGGCGAAAACTCACAGCGGTATACTGAGCATGTTTTTTGCAGTTAAGTTTCGTTTCAATAACCCCATATCTCAGGGTGAAACACCTTGTGCTATGTTAAGGTTATTGAAGCGTCCGATCCAAACTTTGGCAATGCCCAGATTGATGAATAAGAGGATTTCCACTCCACTACCACACCAGTTTCTGTGCGCCCTTTGAGTCTAAGAAGCATGAATCGTAGACAAACAACTGAGTCAAATATTATGGCACTTTATGAGTAAGAAGATGAAAGAAAGCATCCCGCATAAGCAAGCCTTCGGGAGGTAACATAGTTCATGTTAGTAAATCGACCCTCAATACTTGCATACCACTCGCCAACGGCAGCAGGTTCAAATCTTGAGTAAGTTTTTATAGTATTTGCCGATTTACTTGTGTCGTTTTCTGGTGCAGGCTTTTCAACATATTGCCTGTACCCGAGTAAGTCTTTTCTTGTAGTTCCGATTAGAGTAAGTGACTCCGAGAATGTCCTCCCAAGGTAGTGTTCACAGAAGCCCAACCTGCATACTCGTGAAGGACTCGTCTATCAGAACATGGCCCTTGTGATTGAAAGACTTTCGCTGATGGCCAAACTGTAATTCTGCTGGTTTGGTCTATACTGTTGTATACTGTTGCATCTCGTGTTGGCCTACCCTAGGACTTTGGATTTTCTTATGCGTACTTTCGTACTCGTGCAAAATTTAATAGATAGTATAGCTATTGCCCAACTCTTGCCTGTACGTTGAGCTGCTAACTAACAACGGACGATCCGTGCAGCCCATCTTCAGTTTGTTCGATTTGAGAGTCGTCCCAGCATCTACTAAGCTAGACCTGGACAGAGCGTCTCGACCGACGTGGTCATCAGCAACAGAGCCATTAGGTACCGCTCTTCCTCATCGTACCTCCTGATAGGTTCAAGATACAGACGCTGTGTTCTGTGTCTGCTTATGGCTATGAGTAGTTGTTTAGGCGCTTCGCCACTCCGAGCCTCGTCCCTGAAGTTTCAAGTCGACCACAGCTGCCAACATATGAACTAACCTTGGAACCTAGGGAATATCTGTTGGCTTACCCGTGCACACATTGACAGCCTCGCCAATGATGTATTCGCCCGAGTGACACAACAGAGAGCCGCATGCTCACTACAGTACCGAAACCCCTATAAACCCTCGCTATGCACCTTCTTGAAGACATCGACCAACAGACTTTACATGATCCTCGAGCCAAGATGTAAAGGGCGGTAGAGAAAAGCTTCTGTATATTTTATCAGCTTAAGTTACAACTTCGACAGGCTGTAGAGGAAGTCTCCTAATTGATCAATATTGCTTCATCGTCTCGATACGGAGATAAGGCGGTCATCACACCAATAAGAAGCCTATTTTAGACGAAAAGATGAATAACGGATGCCCGTGGATCAAGAACAAGTACTGAATACCATCTACTAATAGAATCCACTGTGACCGCCAGCCTGTTGGCCCAGCCCTATTGATAGGGAGGCATTGTCGTCGCACTGCATGAAGAAGTAAGGTCTGTGAGTAGCTTGTGAAAGTTCCGTCAGCATGAGTTTCCGCGATACGAGGATAAGAGAGGTATAAATAGAGGGTATGCATCCGCAGAAAGCGTTGAATCATCAACCACCCCATTCTACCTTTCAAACAGACATCATGAAGTTCACCACTCTTTCCGCTACCCTCCTCTCTCTCACCCTTGGAGCCAATGTCACTTCTATTGTGGCGTGCTGCAAATTGAAGGTCTGCGATAGGCCTAATCTCAAGGGCAACTGCAAGACTGCTTGCTATCCCATGGGCTACGTTCTCGGCATCAACGGAGACGCGCTGAAGGGAATCGTTGCTTCTGCCAAGACTGATACAGATTGCTTTTGCACTTTGGGCACAGGCCAGTAGGTTATTCCAATACATTTGTTACTGTCTATGTTGACTCAAGCTAACACATCGAACAGCCAATCGTGTAGACCCATCAGCTCCAATCGTAAGGGAGTTAACGTTGGCAACCGTTGCGGATCGACCGGTGCCAGTGATGTCCAGTGCATCCCCAAGAAAAGATCGTAGCTCTAGCCCAGCTAAACCAGCTTCTTCTCAACACTGCTCTTTTCAAGATTACTCGCCTTGACATAATCTTCATGAGTGTATACGACAATGTATAAGTGTATCAGTTGGCATTTCGAGGTGCCAGGAGGTATACGACGACTAGGTATTGCAAAGAACTGCGATATACTTGGTACCCATAGGATTGGAGTCAGCAACTACTTCTGTCTGCTGGTCCAAACCTCCACCGATACGCCATATTGGCCGCGACGGGGATGAATAGAACAATAGAAATGGTTTATCCAAACTCCCAATCCTTCCCAGAATTTCCCTGGACCATATTCCCAGGCATCTCTTCTTCAAGTTCCACCAACCTGAAGACCACCCATGATAACGGCACTGGCAGCCAACGACGACAAAGAGAGACATTGCGACAACAGTTGGCCTATTACCGGACCACCGATTGACTCGGTCTCGCCAAGGAGGATCGACTTCTAATCCTTGACTATCTCTTGTCTTCTCGCTGCTATCGTAGTGTGCTGGGAAGACCAACGGCGAGCCAGAACGAGAATAAACATATAACGAGGGAAGCAGTCAGTTTTATACAGCTCAAAGACCTTTATGCTCTGGTTTCTCCCTCGTCGGTACTTTGGGGGAAACACACATCTTCAATAGCGCTCTAGTCGATCGGCGATACCTTCGAGCCCTCAACATCGCCAGTTAGACTTACACCAAAAGAGTGTAGGCATTTCGATAGGAATGAATAGAACGACAGGGCCACCGCTGCACTCAGAAGCGGTCGCGTGAAGCTGTGCTTCGCATTGTCGCCCAGGCAGGCTTCAGAAGTGGTTCCAAGAGAGCGACAAGATATAAAGTGGCATCACGCTCACCACAGCTATGGATTACGAGATGCGAGCTTCGACAGCGCCCATATCTGGTGCTGAAGATATGTAGTCAGAATCAGAACTCTCAACAGGCTACAAAGAGTCGCGGCCGACAGATGGTGGTGAACCGAACATGGCGAGCCATCACTTGGTAGGTTTCCTATATAGCAGCCATAATATAGTGATAGATTTGAGCTCGTGTCAGAGAACTGGCGCAGGTGTCAGCGCAGAAGGTTTATGAGGATTGCTCTTTTTATTTTTGTCGCGGGGGTGGTAGATTTCTACCAAGCAGTTTTATGTGAAGCCCGTTCTGGCTCTGATATATAATCCTTGGATATTGTAAGTGGCCAAGAGCAAGGAGCAGCCCAGCCAGAGCATTTTCCCGAGAAATACTACACAGAGATGTGCGAGTACCTGCTCTGGAGACATATCACCCAAGGCGAAATTAATTGATTGTTCCATTATGCCCTTTCGGTTGAAGCAACTATCAAAGGTAAGATCCATGAGGGGAAATGACGAAAGGATGATCACCAGGGAGGACTGCTTATACAAAATTAAAATCCGCAGCAGTCAGTAGTGTCTGTATAATCTCGATGTACAAATCTCAATCGGTATCGCGTGGTTGGTGAAGTCGGGGCTAGCAGGCCAGCGAGGCACAAAAATAAGGCAATGTCTCTGGTTCCTGAACTGGCATGACGGCCCTATTCTCCAACGCCACCAGTCAAGAATGCAGGGAGGGTGTTATTGGTGGCAAAGTCCACAGACGATCCTATCCTTAGTCGATGGGTGATCCGACAAAAAGTTAGAAGAAAACCAGGGCTCAGGAAACTCCAGGCCTTGGTCGTGACCGCACTAGCGATGCAAAGTAACGACATGACCAAGAATAAGAACGATACAGAATCAATCCAATCTCTTGTCATCGCCTTTCAAACAGAGGCAGACGCTTCGAAATTCACTCAGGGAGGTGAAAGCGACCGCTAACGCGTGTTGATCATTTAAGATTGAATCTTCCAAAAATAGCCTGGACAACTGATGAATCAATCTCACAGATACCGCTGGTGAGAGAGAAAAAGGGTTCAGCAGGGCAAGGTTGGGTGGAGCCAGTAATGACGGCCCGCATGCCAGCGGATGGGATGGCCACCAAACGCGGAAGCCTGTGCAACGCAGGGAAGCGAAGTTATACCCACCATACCGTAGAATAATAACCTGGAGTCGTGTACTGTAGTAGTGCATCCAAGCACGTTAAAACTTAACAGTGCCCAAAATGCGGACGAAAGTGGATTGAGTAATGCTAGAACATGGCACGAGCCATTATCCTCAATGCTGAGCTAGGAACCACCCATGTCTTGCTTGTCGACGTCCATATGTATGTAAATGCGTACTGTAACGCAATCATGGCATATTATACATATGTACACATCGCTGGGCATGACAATTGTATTCCCTGATGTTCATAGATATCACCGTGGCTGTCGGAAAAAGCGATTGTTACAATGAAGCCAGTTCCGCACATGTTCTATGAAATTCGACCATCCCCTCCCACTAAGCAAGTAGCTTGAGAGGAAATATCCAATGAGGCACAGTAATGGTCTTGGCGGATGGCTCGGAACAAAAGCCAGGCGAGATTTTCGACTCCATTATCCCACTGTTAGCGACGGAATATCGTTGTTCGTTTATATAATTTGTAAGTACGTAGGCAACATTCGTTCGTGCAAGGACTGGCAACTATAGGCGGATGAACGGATAACTAAAGGTAAGCCAATAGACAAGGCCATTGCAATAATGTAGGCCGGGCCATTGGCCGCTGACACCTTAGCCAATATATCAGTTAATGCAACGTATCTCGACGTACTCAAGACGAGGCGACGTCGAAAGGATTGAACTCCGTCTGCGGTACAGCCGATTGTCCCGGCGGTTTGGAACAAGGCCATAAGCCGACTGAAAAATTCGCGATAGCATGAAATTGCATTGTTGTGGGAGCAGAGAGGTCCAAGATGAGTTCCCACAGGTCCCTTGATCAAAGTCAATCTCCACGGGGTTTTGACTTGGCATTACATCGCTGCAATCGTGGATTTGACTGTAACGACTTGGTCCATCTCTTGGCGGCTATAGCAGGGAATGGGCATTGCAAGATAGGGATAGACCCTACTCGGTGGCAGATGAACAGATATCTGCACGGGTTTTCTTTGCCGACAGAGTCGTTGTCTACCACGCCAGGACTGCCTTAGAGCTCATTCGGAGCCTTTGATTGAGCAGGAACCGGAGAATCATCCGCTGCCATATTCCTTGCCGTATGCACGACGCAGTTATTAACAGTTTTTGACTAAGCGTATCATTTAGCTGTGGTCCTCCCTTAAGGCCAGGCTAATATAAATTGCAAGTGGTCTTGCAAACGAATGCAATCATCGATCTCCTGCATTGGTGTGCAAGTACGTATCGATCTCGGAATTCTGATAACACATTGAGTCGCGAATTGCCTCGCGGCCCTTTTATGAAGGAGGTTGAGATGACCCACAGTGACATTCGAACAACGACAAATGAAGCAACTGCTTTGCAGATGTCGACAAAAGGGGTAAGTTCCGCAACTAATGTAGGAACCCAATCGTCTAGACCAACCACAGTAGCGAGAGTAGAATCGGGCTTGGTAATAACCTTATGTGGAAGATGCACAAAACAAGAAATTATGTATCTTCGAGAGTATGTATGTATTGATCTGTGAAGCCTCGGGTCGAACCCACAGTAAGTTTTATGCACCTGGCTAGCGGATCGGTTGAGCAGATTCGAGAATCGCAGCTGCCCCTCAAGCAAGTGCGTGATCGGCAGGCTTGCGGTCGATTCACTTGAAAGGGTTTTGTTCAACAAAGATCAGAAGTCTTTTCTTGTTCTGGACTCAAGCCGCGCCTCAACGTCTGATAGTGATGTCCCATCAGAAAGCCAGGTAACGACTCATAGTACACAATTGCAAACTCGTATAGTTTGTCAACGTCTATGCCAAGAAACGACGTTTTTAGGTTCCGTTTCAAACTCTCTGACCGCTGCAATGATTGCGAAACCGGATAGTTGAGAACTTATTCCCTCGAGTGCTAGGAATAAGCGAATGCATTGCTCAGTGCTGATTACTGTGCATTCTTTTGGCTTCAAACCATCTAACATCCCAATCGATCCCCCATTACAGGGTCAGACACCGAGACGTTGGTTGATGCTGGGACAGCACTAGCGCGATCTAATAATGCAGCTTCGACAACGAGACTTTCAAATAACCCTCCATAAAAAGTCTTCATCATTAGAGAAGCTACTTGCTGCCATAGCCAGCAAATACCAAGGCCTCCATTTGATCTTGACATATAGGTGCAGGCGCCTTTAGGATTGTGCATTCTACACATCAAATGCCGTATCTTGGATAGATTATTGACATTGCATTTTCCATAAGAGCAAGGTCCACGAAACACGTGGATCGATACGGTCATTGCCGTATGCAGAGCTGACGTGCGCCTCCTGGTATGGATATCCATATGCATAAGTGCATATATTCTGCATAACCTATGGGCGTTTTTGTGAAATCCTCAAGAACCGTGGCCTTGAACTACGGCGCATGTCGCCGTAGGGGGTGCATTGACGGGCAAATGAGCTGAGAAGTCCCCGCCCTTTGGGTGGTTGGCGTCAATCAAGTCAGTTGAGAGTCAAGCTTCCGTAGCAAGTGAACAGGAAGAATTGTAGTTGGAACGGTTATCAATCCAAGTGTCTAGACTTATACTATGGATGCAGTCAAGACATCGTCCTTTTGAAACCTCGACAAAATCAAGGAATAATTGGTACTCTTCTCGACCGAAACCGATACTGTTTGTAATTGTTGATAGTAGTTGTGGTTCAACGGGATAAATTAGCAGTGTTCTGAAACCAAGCCAAGTGTAGTCTAGATCTGCGGTGTAAAGTCCTTCTTTAGATGATGGAGGGTGTGGTACGTAGTTGACTCTGCTGTTCCTGAATATCATTCACAAACCTGTCATGAACCACATGCAGGTATTGACACCAACTTCAGTATGTAAGCAAAGCCGAGTGTGTGAATAAAATAGCTTGAATCGCACGAAGCCACCAGCAGCAGCACATTCCAAATTTCCATCGCAAAGTATTGGATAAGGTGGCTTGCTCACAGCGGTCGTAGCGGTCGCAGCGCCTCCAGCGGTACCCCAGCAGATGGCGTGGCAGCCTGAAAGGGTCGTATGGAAGGGGTGTGGTAACAGTTCAGGGGGGTTTCTTTGATAAAATCCAGGGGATGGTTGGAAGCGGTGGGAAGATTGAGGCACAAAGGCTCGGAAATGAAGGCATATGTAAGAAGACTTTCTTCTTCAAGGGCTGGCCGAGGTGTGGTATTTCAACGGTACTGCAGAACACGTATAGTCGCCCATGCTCAAGTCTCGTGAGATACCATGTAGCAGCAGCTGATGAAGCCATTTCATGATGCACTGAGCCTTTTAGTAGCCTTGATGGATAGCATCTGTAGTCGCCACAGCTAGCCACAAGATTCAACATGCTGTTCCTCTCTGTCTCGCGGAAGTTTTGTGTGCGTTTGTGCTTATGCCTTTCAGTGGTTGGGGATCTGAGCGAAGATGTTTCCGTGACGGACGGCGTAGTTTCGTGTAGGTTTGTGCCCATAGCCCACGGGCGGGCAGAGTCAGGCACGGTCGCCAATGGTAGGTACGAGCGGTTAGTTTGCTTGCAGTTGTGCATGCTGCGATTGAGTGTTTGTGCAACGTGATTAGCGTTGCTCAAAATGGGTAAGAGACGTACCGTTAGTTGCAGTGCTAACGGGCACTGCCAATTAAATGATCAGAATTTGCCTTTGTGCTTGGAACAAGCAGCGCTCAGGTGCACCAACTGGCGTATCTTCGGGCGCTCTAGAGGGCATTAGCGGGTTGACCATCGATGAAAAAGGTTATGCTGTGCGTGGTTTTGTGCAAAAGAATAATCCGACCTCCTTAGCTTATCCGCCAGCTTCTCAAGTTGATCCCAAAATGGAGACGAAATCCTTGCTGGATCCCTGACATTGGCTCCACAGGCTGGGTGATGCCCCTGCACCCCCTGTTCCTTTGTCTCGCCGTCTCTTCGCATTTACTGGCTGCTGCTCTGAGGCCCCATGTCTGGCTTGGCTTCTCCCCTTCACTTGCACGTCTGGTCCCTTTCCCTTTCCCGTTCTCTCTGACTCGCTTCGCCTCGCTTCTGCTACCTTTCTCTCCTTCATC
Source organism: Fusarium cf. aywerte (assembly GCA_011034095.1). NCBI lineage: Eukaryota > Fungi > Ascomycota > Sordariomycetes > Hypocreales > Nectriaceae > Fusarium > Fusarium cf. aywerte. The sequence continues at coordinate 84,095 of WETZ01000039.1, read as the reverse complement.
CCCCATCTGACTCCCATCTCCTCTTTCAACAAAACAAGCCACTACCTCCGGCCGTTCGTTCGTTCCAGTCCCTCTTTCACCTCCCCACACTTTCAAAGCGTTTGTTCTTTCTTCATCTCTGTCTGAAGCGTATCGTGGTCAGCATCACGATCATCGCTCTCTCTCTTCTGTCATCAAGTCTTTTCCTTATTCACGGCATCTAACTGTCTCAACTCGACCGTTTCACGATCGATACTCCCGATCCTATATCACCTCAACTTTATCACGACTCGACAGCACGGCTGAAGCAAGCCATCGAAGATTATTGCTGTCTTTGTCACGCATCCGGAAGGGCCTAACATTACTGCACCTCGGCTGACAACAACAACAACAACAACAAAAACAACAACAAGCGCGACGTGACTACCTCTCGATCGAGAAGTCCTTCTTGTAGGCGCAGAACAGCATCAGACAACTTTCGCACTATCAGGTCCGACTTGCTTCGATTCCAGTTGATCTGATTCGAAGCCCCCGTCGACGATCATCAAACCATAGTGACACCCCACTTTCGCTGGAATTCCGGTATACACGATCAACATCATGAAGACCTCAACATTTGCGACAATGGCCGTCACGGCCGCCAGCTTTGTCGGTGTCAACGGACAAGTTAGTGGAAAGATCAAGGGAGAACAATGGCCTGTTGCCAAACCTGTTTTGAACGAGATGAAGGGTCAAGGCTGTTGGAAATCCAACGGCAATATGACACAGGTTTATACGGGAGCCCAGACAACGTCTGGTTATTGCTGGAATAGATGCAAGTCGAAGTACGCTGTATTCGCTTTGCAGGGGTCTGCATGCTTTTGTGGCAACGTTTACCCTCCAGAGGATGATCTCGTTGACGATGACAAATGTGACTGGGAATGCCCAGGTTGGCCGTTCGAAGCTTGCGGTGCGCTCAAGAAGTACTACTCGGTCTTCAACTCAGGACTGGAACTAGCACCCGATAACTACGTGGAGGAGAAGTCGACCTCGAGTGCTGCGCCTTCATCCACGGAAGCAGCTTCAAGCACCGCCGCTGGAAGTGGTGATTCCGCTGCTGCAACTCAAACTGATGATGCAGCTGAATCCTCAGAGGCTGCCTCCGATGATAAGAAGGACGGCCCTAATGTGGCTGCCATCGCCGCTGGAGTCGTGGTGGGAGTTGTTGTAGTTGCTGCAATTGGCGGTGGTGCCATATTCTTCGTTCGCCGCCGACGAAACGCAGAGATCGAGGAGGAGCACCGACGCAACGCCGCTGTCAATGCTTTCATCAACGGCTCTAAGCCCCCTGGTAGTAGCGGAAGCATCTCCATGACCGACTCTCGCCTGGATCCTGTCATGGCTCATCGACGACTCAGCGATGGCAGTATCGCTGACAACCAAGATTACTCCCGAAGAATCCTACGGGTAAGCTTATTCACAGCAGTAAATTCATGACGGTATGCTAACAACCTACCAGGTCACTAACGCTTAATCGAGTCTCCAGTCTCGACTCCTTAAAGTCGTCTACTTTTCACCTAGTTCTCATCCATTTCTCACTTGGCATTTACGGCGTTTTCTCGGGATGATAGCTCATGTCTGTTTGCCAATCGATCACTATCGACGATGTGGCGGCGTTTGATTATTTTCGGGCGTAGGACTAGACATTTTTCTACTATTTTGCGTCATCGGAATTACGACTGGATTTTGATCAATCATGCTCCATGGCACGCCGGCTACCCTTACGCCATCCGTTCATTGCCCCCTTACTTTTTAACAATAAGCCTTGATCGAAGCGACCAGAGAAGATGGGAATAATGCCGCAAGTGCCCTACTGGAAGTCATCTTTCCCTCGGTCCGTTCATGATGGACGTCGTCTTCACATGAGGGCATTTTAGCGGCACTCATACCCGCGTGTAATTGGCACGTCTGTCTTCTTTTCTTCACCACTGGGAGTGTGTATCTCCTGTGTACAAATTTTCTTTATCCGTATGAGGGTGGGGATAAATCTAAAAATAGAGGGCGACAGTTCCTCTTTGGAAATGGGTAGGGAGGCAGGGAGTGAGGTGCCATACAGATGCACTTGGACGCGGGAGGGATGTCAACCCCATGGGGATATCACGAATTGGGTGGGTTGACAGGTAGTGAGGGATGTCCTCGTCGCTTTATTTATTTTACAACTTGATCACCCATCTTTATCACCATTATCTTGGTGATCCCGCCTGTATGTAGGATTGCGCGTAGTCATATACCACCACTTAGAACTTTGAGATGCTGGTTCATTGAATTTGCCCAAGATTCTTGGTACGATAAATTGATCATGTAGATGCTAGAGAACTGTCAAAACTTCGCCCTGGTTTTCTTTCTTATGCTTCACTAACCCAAAACTACCCACCCTACTAACCTGTGTATTGAGAAATTATTATAGCCCTTACCATTCATAGTGATGTTCTATTATTCAGATATATCATACATTTGTTTAGATTAGCAGGCAGAAGCCTTGTCATTCATTTCAACGCAGCTCCTGGTGGTCTGGAAACGTCAAAACATTGCTTCAGATCTACCTCTATAGTCGGCCATCACTATGTCCACAACCAGGCCACAAGCGACTACGTCTTGTCGGGCATGGAGTCCATCTAAGAAGTGTTATTTTAAGTCACAATGACATGCAAATAGATGTCGGGAGTGCATGACAAACTACCTAGAATGTCTAGTAGGCACCTGGCCAGGCAGTACAGGGTATATAGCCTGTGGATGCTCAGCTTATCACGTGACTCTGCAATAGCTCTGGAGCTTGGCGCGATGCTTGTCGCGTTGGAAAAGTTCCTAGCCTAGCATCATATCGAACAGCCCAAACAAAGAAATCCAGCAAATAGCAGAGGACTCTCGCGATCGCCACACCTGCCGAAATCAACCTTACTATAGCTTCGTCCATTACAACACTGTCACTGTCTCCAACAGGGCTTAATTGCCCGACCTTTTTTTCGCTATGGGCTCCATTCCAGTACCCCGAATCCGTCGCACGGCGCAAAACACCCAGTTCACGTAAGTCCATCTCAATAAGCCAATTTCTAGTCTGAACAGAATCTCATTGTACCAGATACAATCTTTCGCGACGCGTGAACGATGTTCAGACCTATCCCGTCTACTCCCCTCAAGGTGCTACCATCCTCATATATGGCCATGAAAACGGTGTGACCGTCGCATGGCGAGGAGGCAAGCGATTCAAGACCGCGAAGAAGGCTGCCCAACCAGAAAAGCAGAACGGAACCACGGATGATTCGGTTATGATTATCGATTCGGATGACGACGAACCACCAGCAAAGTCAAAGGCAGCGTCTCAATATGAGGACAAGCCCCAGTTTGAAGACGAGGTTGAGGACAGCCCATATCCCGAAATAGTACAGACTCTAGACCTTGCGCTTGGGACGGCGGTCTTGAAGGTTGCGGTTATGCCCATGACCCCAACACCTGCAGAAGACGCCGCTTGGGGGGGAGCACAAGTGCTTACCGACAAGATGGTTTTTGCTGTCTCATGTGTCACCAACGATGTCTACGTCATCACCCTCCCTCTCACCCCTCCTTCGCCAGAAAGCAAGGCGAGATCCGAGCTCAGAAATGATCTTCTAGCAGGCAGAGCAGGGTCTGGAGCTTGGGGCGAGTCGCTCATCTTGCTCAGTGGCCAGAATAAGCACAGCGAGGGTCTTGCTATCAACTTGATCATGCCAACAGCAACTGAACAGCCAGGTATAAAGCCAAGGGCAGTTGTGGCTTCCCACTCCCGTGAGGCTTCTGGGATGCTCCGGCTATGGGACGTTCCTTTAGATGCCAGTGACAAGCCCTCCAAAGCTGTCGAGCCATTTCAGACGGAGTACCTACCTAACCCCCTTACAAGCATATCCTTCAACTCCACGCACACTACACAGCTTCTTGCTGTTTCAGCACTACAGGGTGTTCGTGTTTACGATTTTGCACGACCTTCTTTTACTGATACAGATGCTGTTGGGCCTTTCCCTGTACAAGGCTCATGGCTACTTTCAATGTATCAGCCCTTCGCTCGCCCTTCATCGACAAGGAAACCAATCATTGATGCTGTTTGGATAGCACATGGGCGAGCAATACTAGTGCTCCTTGCCGATGGCATGTGGGGAATTTGGGACGTTGATGGTGTCAGTCCTTCTGGACCGGGTGCTGTGCTGTCAAGCAAGCTCCAACCTGGCGTCAAGGGAGCCGCTTTGACGACATTTAGCGCCTCTGGATATATAGAGGGAACAAGCTCACTACGAAGTATCACGACGCAGAACAAGGAGCACGCCACTGGAGAATTCGCACCCATGACTCCCCATACTCGACGACAAGCTACCGCTTCGCTGAGCTCTGCCATCACACTTGACCGCCTGGCTACTATCCGAGGCGGCATCAAGGTGCTGTCTTTGCCAAGCAGTGGAAGTGCAATCCAGGACGAGACAGTCGTTCTTTGGGTGGGTGGCTTGGAACACGTTTGTGTAATCCCTGGAATAACACGGTTCTGGGATGCTCAACTGCGACAGGCTGCTGGCACTAGTGGTGATATCTTCAGTGGCACTCAACCAGTGAAGATGATCAAGCTACTGGATCTGTCAACGGGGCTGCTGGGTGAGAGATGCTGCGGTGTTGGTTTGTTGATAGACCCGGATCACAGCATTACTGCTCAGGACAGTAACATCCCAGCGGATGTGATTGTGTATGGAGAGACTAGGATCGTCATTGTCCGGGAGGGAGAAGATGGGCCAGGCAAGATTGTTGGTGCTGTGGTCAACGCAAGAAGACGAAGCCTGTTTTCCAAAGGAGACAAATCTGATGCTATCATCGTACATGGAAAGCAAACAAGACCAGCTAAAAACCTGTTCAACCTGAGCACTGTGAAGCCGGGTACATTGCGACTTCGATCCGCTTCAGGCAAGCATGACTTTGGGGACGAACCGGATGTTGATCTACCATCACGACCAACGGTTGGTTTCGATTTCATGGACACACTCAATGCGGCAGCAGACGTCACCGTTGATGATGATGAGCGAAACGTGGAGGTTGAGATGCTGGATATCATGGAGATCGACAAGACACTCGACAACATGCATAATGGCCGAAGAAGGACATGAGGCTGTTGGGCGCATAATGAAGACCGAGGAACTGACCAAAGCGAGTAGATGTCAAGAACGAGATAATGATAGTGCTGGGGACGAAACGTACGATACCCCTACGACACATGTGCGGTCCACTTGTATGGCCATGATTGCGATCGCGTGAGACTCCTTTCCCTTTCCAACTCCTTTCCCATCAATGTGACATGTTCCGCACGGCAAGGTGGAGCGCAAGGCGAGACTCATCCTTGACTGCTCTGTATTCCGAGCGGTATATCAACGAAAGCACTCGCGTGCTTGTTCGACGCCCCAGAGGAGGGTTGGGAAGAGGTTTTGGTGCCTCAAGCACCCTTCTGGCTGTTCAGGGCGTGTTCTGTTATCTACTGGCTGAAGGAATCTCTGGACCTCTCGAGGCTTGTCTCGAGAAAGATGGAGACTCAAGAAGTTGGTGGGGAACGCAATACCTGTGCTGGAAGCTTGAACGTCGACACATTTGTCTCGGTCCTAGGTAGCTGTGTGCTGTGATATGTTAGGTAGTCTCACCAGCATGGATTGCTTTGTAGGTAAGGAAATACGCCGGTAGTCGACTTCGCAGGCATATAGAGCGGGATGTACATGAACTTCTGTATACAAATCTCGAGTTTGCCTCAAACAACCATGCTGGAAACATAGAAACTTGTACTTGAATATCAATTATATGCATTATTTTATCTTCACCAGCTGTTGGGCAACATTCGCATCCATCCATGATTAGGTTATCCCACCTCACAAAACAGACGGAAAGTCAGCTCCAGGCAGTCGTGGTGTGGGGTCAATTAAGATCCCTGCGGTTTCCGGCGCGACAGGCGCGTCATGACGTCCCACACGCGTAAAGTCCCTTATTTCTCGTGTGTGTGCCTTTATCTCTTTTTCCTCATTGATCAGCTACCCTTTCTTTTCCTTCCCTGTTACCAAAACCCTACCCTTGTTTCTGAAATTCCCTCCTCTTGAAAAACACCAAGAATATTGAGGAAGAGCAACCGCAAAGATGGGTATTAAACAACTCTTCCAGATCATCAAGGAGGAAGCTCCGGATGCGATCAAAGAAGGTGAGATCAAGAACCAGTTCGGTCGCAAGGTCGCCATTGTAAGTTGAACACGATCCAGAACCATCATGAAAAACCCAAGCTTATAAGGATTCAGGATGCATCAATGAGTATTTACAGTTTCCTCATCGCCGTACGATCCGAAGGTCAGCAGCTCATGAACGAGAGCGGCGAAACGACATCGCATTTGATGGGCATGTTTTACCGTACTTTGCGCATGGTCGACAATGGTATCAAACCCCTTTACGTTTTCGATGGCGCCCCACCTAAACTCAAGTCTGGAGAGTTGGCCAAGCGTTTCCAGCGCAAACAAGAGGCTACCGAAGGCCTTGAGGAGGCAAAGGAGACAGGTACAGCAGAGGATATCGAGAAGTTTTCTCGACGAACTGTCCGTGTCACTCGTGAACACAACGCAGAGTGCCAGCGCCTGCTTAAGCTTATGGGCATACCCTATATAATTGCGCCTACCGAGGCTGAGGCTCAGTGCGCTGTCTTGGCCCAGGCCGGCAAGGTGTATGCGGCCGCCAGTGAGGATATGGATACCCTCTGCTTTAACACCCCCATTTTACTGCGACACCTTACGTTCAGTGAGCAAAGGAAGGAACCTATTCAAGAGATTCGCCTGGAGAAGGTCCTCGAAGGCTTGAACATGGAAAGGAAGCAGGTATGTTTACCAGATCACTACATGTGTTGTCTCAATCTAACAACGTAACCTAGTTTGTTGATCTTTGTATCTTGCTCGGCTGCGATTATCTCGACCCAATTCCCAAGATTGGACCCAGTACTGCCCTCAAGATGATCCGCGACCACGGCTCACTCGAGAAGATTGTCGAGGCAATTGAGAAGGACTCCAAGAAGAAGTATGTCATCCCTGAAGATTGGCCCTACAAGGATGCACGAGACCTCTTCTTCGAGCCGGATGTGCGCCAGGCCGATCACCCTGATTGTGACTTCAAGTGGGAGAAGCCCGACATTGAAGGTCTTGTCCAATTTCTGGTTACCGAGAAGGGTTTCTCAGAGGACCGTGTTCGCAGCGGAGGTGCTCGCCTGGAGAAGAATCTGAAGAGCTCTCAGCAAGCCCGACTCGAGGGTTTCTTCAAGCCGGTTCCCAAGACAGAGGAGGAGAAGGCAGCACACAAGCGAAAATTGGAGGAGAAGAACGAGGAGAAGAGAAAGAAGGCCAAGCAGGAGAAGAAGGACAAGGCGGCATCCAAGGCGAAGCCCCGAGGCACCAAATAATTGGGACCTTGCTGATGTTCCGAGCGTTTCGAATAAGCAACGCTATATAATGCACCTGAAAGCAAGTACGGAAAAGGCTGGGCTACACGGCGGTACCAGCAACGGCGCAATGGAGTTTTTGGGTGTGGTACATACCACTTGCGAGCTTTTACCTGTAGCTGCCGATAGGTCTGCTATGGATTTTAGAGAGATATTTCTGCTGCGCTAAGCGGAAGAACATGAGTAAAAACTGAGCCTGTCGATATCTATAGCGATAATGAGATACATGGACTGGATTGAACGATGTTACTGCCTGTGAAAACGAACAATAATAATCTAGAAGCATGATCAAGCGAAGGCCTGCCTACTTGACGCAGAATCCGGTCGTAACGTCTAACTAGCACTGCTTCTCTATCGTGATATCGAATACACCGTAGTCGCAAGGTAGATGGTGTTTGAGTTGGCTGCTACTCAGGTTATATTCGAGAAAAAGTCTTACTACAACGAACCAGCCAAAATGCACGAGTTTCAAAGACACATGCAAACAGATAAAAGAGATTTCTCCGCGTTCTCAAACTAGATTGAATGTCCGTTCCCCACGGGGATTATTCTCCTTGTGAAGCGTGCGAGTCGTAAGAAGGATTACCTCGGAGACTGTATTTGGCAATACTCCGTCTCCGATTGGACGGCGGTTGTGTACCTCGGCATCGCCCATCATGACATCAACGGTGGCCGCGGGCATGCACTAAAGTAATTCATTGTTGCTGCGGCTCTTTCACATGCTTTCATCACCCAGAATTGACAGCGAGGCGCATAGCACATGATCTTGGTCATGACCGCATCGAGTAAGTTAATGCCGTGAGAGGCACGACTCATGACCTGAACCTGAAGTGTTGTTCGACGTCGAGTATTCCCCAGACGCAGGCCAGGCCTGTTCAGCAGAAATATGGGGGTGGAGCATATCTATCTCTAGTGCACGTATCTCTCACTGAACATGTGATTGCAATACTACCCAGCTACTGTTTTGCCGAAGCATAGGAATTATTAAAAAGATTACCGTTAGAACATCTTAATCCTTTTCTCTTACTTTCCCCTTCCTCCCATATTGCTGTCTTGACGTTGCTGCTTCTTTCCGTGATATCCTTCATCTGTTCGTGGTTGATTCTCCTTTTTCCAACGCGCTTCCTTCAGTATTACATCAGCAAAGCAACCACAATCATGTCAAAGACCTTCACCACAAGCGATGTTGCGTCGCATAACAAGCCTGGAGACTTGTACATCATTGTCGACGGCGATGTCTATGATTTGACAAAGTTCCAAGACGATCACCCTGGTAAGTTGACTAAGAAGCAAGCATCCCTCATAATGCGCGTCTGACTCGTTATCAGGCGGCAAAAAGATCCTCCAGCGCGTTGCTGGTAAGGACGCTTCCAAGCAGTTCTGGAAGTACCACAACGAGGGCATCCTCAAGAAATATAAGAAGCAACTCCTGGTTGGCTCTCTTGACTCCAAGCCCAAGCCCAAGGCTCCTGAGCCCAAGCCTGAGGCCAATGCCGCGCCTGTGCCTGCAGCTCCTACAACTAAGACTGTCAAGACAGTCGAGAAGGAGGTTGCCGCCAAAGAGGAAGAAGCCGAGGCTCTGGAGCCCTTCGGTGACCAGATCCCCTTCGCCGACCCTGCTTGGTACCAAAGTGTATGTTCAGCATGTATAATTTCCTCTCCTCAACCTAGTGCTTACAGTTTTAGTACCACTCACCATACTTCAACGAATCCCATGCTGCTCTGCGCGCCGAGGTCCGCGAGTGGGTAGAAAACGATATTGAGCCCCATGTCACTGACTGGGACGAGGCCAAGGAGGTCCCTGAGGAGATTTACAAGGAGATGGGCCGTCGCGGTTACCTTGCTGGTCTTCTCGGTGTCAAGTACCCAACTCAATACGCTCCCAAGGGCGGTGTCAAGTCCGTCCCTGCTGAGAAGTGGGATCTCTTCCACGAGATGATCATCACCGATGAGCTGTCCCGCACTGGCTCCGGCGGTTTCGTCTGGAACATCATTGGTGGTTTCGGTATCGGATGCCCTCCTCTTATCAAGTTTGGTAAGAAGGAGCTTAAGGACCGTATCATGCCTGGTATTCTCAGTGGCGAAAAGCGAATCTGCTTGGCTATCACGGAGCCTGATGCTGGCAGTGATGTTGCCAACCTGACATGTGAGGCTAAGTTGAGTGAGGATGGCAAGCACTACATCGTCAACGGCGAGAAGAAGTGGATCACCAACGGTATCTGGTCCGACTACTTCACCGTCGCTGTACGAACTGGTGAGGCTGGAATGAACGGAGTGTCATTGCTTCTTATTGAGCGTAGCGAGGGCGTTTCAACCCGACGTATGCCTTGCCAAGGTGTCCTTTCCTCAGGCACAACATATATCACCTTTGAAGACGTCAAGGTTCCCGTTGAGAACCTGCTTGGTAAGGAGAACCAAGGTTTCAAGGGTAAATCCAATCACATACAACTGTCTTGAGGCTATAACTAATGCGATCTCAGTTATCATGACCAACTTCAACCATGAGCGCATGGGCATTATCATCCAGTCCCTCCGATTCTCTCGTGTCTGTTACGAGGAGTCCGTCAAGTACGGCAGCAAGCGACGCACCTTTGGCAAGAAACTCATCGACCACCCTGTCATTCGTATGAAGCTCGCTCACATGGCTCGCCAAATCGAAGCCTCATACAACTGGCTCGAGAACCTTATCTTCCAGTGTGAGCGTATGGGAGAGACCGAGGCCATGTTGAGACTCGGTGGCCCTATCGCCGGTCTCAAGGCTCAGTCTACACTCACCTTTGAGTTCTGCGCTCGAGAAGCCAGCCAGATCTTTGGAGGTCTGAGTTACTCCCGTGGTGGACAGGGCGCAAAGGTCGAGCGACTCTACCGTGATGTGAGAGCGTACGCTATCCCTGGTGGTAGTGAAGAGATCATGCTTGATCTCAGCATGCGACAGAGTTTGAGAGTGGCAAAGGCGGTAGGCATGAAACTTTAGAGATTTGGGATTAAAGATATTTTGTATAAGTATTGCACCGCATCATGGAGTTGTTGCTGTTGAGTATTAGTCATGGCTTGGGTATAAGGCCGAGTTAGAGTGAAGATTGGATACCATTTTATACAACAAAGATTCACCATCTAATACTGGACCTATGACTTATCTTATAAAACGTATGACGGGCCAAATAGTCCAGGAATGATCCTATGAGCCAGTCAGGTGGTAATTTTGACGCTGCAAATATGCTTGTTTCGTGGCTATTGGCCAATTGGTCCAGTGTTCTGAAGCTCGTGATAGGCGAACACTATGATAGTTAAACAGTCTATTAACAATGATTAATTGATAGGGAACGCCAATTGCCATTCATTTGAGTATACACAAGACAATCTTTGGTGACCAATGAGATATGAAAGATGTTCAATTACGATAACACACCACACCCTTAGACTTCCCAGTCCTCTATCGACGTTGACACGCGAGGTACACCTTGTTCGTAGAGTTAGGCCCCTGCTTACAGAATAAGGTACTCAGCGTATCGAATTGATATGAACTTTGTTGCCTTATGCAACACCTCAGCTATCCGTAATTGCATATGAAAAGCTTCGTAATCCCTTCATCCAGACTTCTACCAACCCATCCTACCTAACCAACTTTGGCAAGTTCCAGAAATTCCTAAGATCGCTCTCACCCAGCAAAAGGCTCCTTCAACTCAGCTCTACAATCCAGTCAGTTTAGTTGATAAAACCGGGCTGCCCCGCCAACACGTGACCACAACGCAGGGCCTTCCGCTGCAATGAGGCACACACCATCGTCACCTTCACCTTCAAACTCCAAGACTGAGCCTACTCTACTTCTTCCTTCCGCTAAGAACCACACCCCCAACCACTCCACGACGACCAACAACCTCACTATACGACTTCGATTACGCGCTTGCGACTAACCAAAGCCTTTTTTCTCTTCCCCGAGCCTTCTTTCTCGGGTAGTTCGCGTACCGATTTTCCTCCGACTTCTCTCCCCACACAAACCGACGCCTGTCCTGCAGCTCCTCACCAGCTGCCCCCCTCGCGCCCGATTCCTCGAGAGGCCGACCTCTGTGCTGTTTTGCATATAATACATCATCCTTTACTTTCTTTCGATCCGTAGACGGATCCTATACACGCAATGGCGGATCAGCTAGCAGACAAGCTGAAATCCACCCAACTCAGGTCCGCTGCGCCGCCCTAGCGGCCCTTGTGAGCTTGGACTAACTAGAGCAGTGACGGTGCTCCCGGCGCGAGTGACGAGTGGAAGAAGAATCTCAACCTACCCGCCAAAGATAACCGACAACAAACAGAGGTACATTCCGCAATCACCTTTTCTGGCGCATTCCCACGGGCTAACCTTGACCTCTAGGATGTTACAAACACAAAGGGCCTCGAGTTCGAAAACTTCGCCCTCAAGCGAGACCTGCTCATGGGTATCTTTGAAGCAGGATTTGAGAAGCCATCACCGATTCAAGAGGAAGCCATCCCCGTCGCATTAACTGGCCGAGATATTCTTGCCCGTGCAAAGAATGGCACTGGCAAGACAGCTGCCTTTGTCATCCCTACCTTGGAACGCATCAACCCCAAGGTCTCCAAGATTCAATGTCTTATCCTCGTCCCCACACGTGAGCTTGCCATGCAGACCTCGCAAGTCTGCAAGACCCTTGGTAAGCACCTTGGCATTAATGTCATGGTCACAACTGGTGGTACTGGTCTTCGAGATGATATCATTCGTCTTCAGGATCCTGTCCATATTGTGGTTGGCACCCCAGGCCGAATTCTCGATCTCGCTGGCAAGAATGTTGCCGACCTCAGCGAATGCCCCATGTTTGTCATGGATGAAGCGGATAAGCTTCTATCCATTGAGTTCACTCCTGTCATTGAGCAGCTCCTGCAATTCCACCCCAAGGACCGACAGGTCATGCTTTTCTCCGCCACATTCCCTCTGTCCGTCAAGGACTTCTCCGATAAGAACATGGTCAGCCCTTACGAGATCAACCTGATGGACGAGCTCACTCTGAGGGGTATCACCCAATACTACGCTTTCGTCGAAGAGAAGCAGAAGGTCCACTGCTTGAACACCCTCTTCTCCAAGCTCCAAATCAACCAATCTATCATCTTCTGCAATTCCACAAACCGAGTCGAACTTTTGGCCAAGAAAATCACCGAGCTTGGCTACTCTTGTTTCTACAGTCATGCGAAAATGCAGCAACACGCACGAAACCGTGTCTTCCACGATTTCCGTAACGGCGTCTGCCGTAACCTTGTTTGCTCCGATTTGCTCACCCGTGGTATCGATATCCAGGCCGTTAACGTCGTCATCAACTTTGACTTCCCCAAGAACGCCGAGACTTATCTTCACCGTATCGGTCGATCCGGTCGTTACGGTCACCTTGGTCTGGCTATTAACCTGATTAACTGGGACGACCGTTTCAACCTTTACAACATTGAGCGGGATCTTGGTACCGAAATCCAGCCTATCCCCGCCAGCATTGATAAGAGTCTCTATGTTTATGAGAACCCCGAGTCAATTCCTCGACCTATTTCCAACCTCCAAAGAGGTCAACTACCTGCTGCTCAGGGTCAGCAGCCTCCCCAGCAACAACAAGCGCAGCAGCAATACCAGCAGCCTCAGCAGACGCAGCAGGCTGGTCTGCCTCAGCAAGGCCAGGGCAACTGGCAGAGCCAGAACCCTCAGCACGGCAACCCGCACTACAACGGCGGACGAGGCCGTGGTGGACGTGGACGTGGATATCGTGGCCGCGGTGGCCAAGGCGCAGGCGGTCGAGGTCGCGGCCCACCCCGCGATGTCCAAACCTAATATCACATATACTCATGCACGGCGTTAGGTAGGCGAGAAGGGGGGTTAGGGATGCTTTTTTTTGACATGATTTTTTTGTACTGGGTCATCATTTCTGTGTTGGATTGTACATTATTCGCATATTTTCCGCGAATGGAGAGAACGGCGAAACGGACTTCATTGCCTATGGACCACAACCACTTCGACACTTTCATCAATGGATCTCCATATACAATGATCCAGAAAACAACGAGTACAGATCTGCATGGTTCTCACGTTCTTGGGCTGATGGACTTTATTGGCTTCATTGACTCGGACCTGTCACTCTGTACCATTACCATCGGCTTTGACATTCTGTTTGGTTTGGTTCATGATATCTACGGATGATGAATGAGAGCGAGAAATGGAACTTCCAGGGAAAAGGTGTTCTTTGGCATCAACCACGGTAGACATACCCGCTTGGGGGCTGGCATAGCCAACTGGTGCGGGAAGAAAGGAAAGGAAAGGTGGAATATTTCTGAGACTCGAGGCGTTCGAGGCTTTTCACGCGGATGGCGTTGCCCTCGGTTTGCATTTGAGGGCTGCGGTTTCTGCGGATGACATGAACGGTACCTCTGCAGAGTGCATGGGGGATATGATACCCTGTCGACAAATCTACGTTAGACGAACGGACCTCATGAGATGGGACGCACTCGGTTAGACGCTTTGGTGGATTCGAAGGGGCTTGATGACGCCTATGGGCAACATCATGACATTTGATCTTTGTTTGTTCCTTTCTCATTGACAAGAGACGGTCTTGACTCGAACAAGTCTCACGCGGCAAGACTGGAGAATAGGACAACAAGATGGTTGCAGTTGTGCAGCGTTGACAAAAACAACGAAATGAGAAAAACAACAAAAAACAATATTTTGGGAGGGAAAACTGGATGGACTGTCTGGCTTTCGAACTGGCTTGGCTTGCGCCGTTGCATTATGCACCGCCGTTGCTGGAGTTAGTAAGGTATATAGTCTTTCTGAGCAAAATCGTGGGATATCTCACTTTCCTCTCATGCAGCATTTTTGAGTTTGATGTGTAATGGTTGGTGATGCGATAAACACGTTGAAACGGGGTGCATTTGACATGAAGAATCACAAATGGTAAGAACTCCAGGTCATGGTATATCTCTATTCTCCATGATTCGACGATGTAACACGATACTCTCCAACAACGTGTGATTAAGACAGTAGAGTGACGAAGTCATCGTGAGAAGTTCTCAGGAGGCTCTCGTGAACAATGAAAGCTGAGTCAGCGAATTTGGAATGCAAGCTTGCGCAACAGGGTCAGGGTTTTGACAATTCTACGCATCGATCAACAAGCTTCATTAGCTTCGCAGAGTGTTCCTGAAAATCACAACCTTCGGTTGTTCACATTTCCTCCAAAGGAACAGTAGCGAGATGCCAAGAGGGTGTAGTTGTGGTGCTGGCTTTGAAGGATCATTGAAAGATTGCGTAAACAGTGGATACTTGGGAGGAAAGTAAACATCCACATCTCTCACGGCTCTCTACATTCTTCGCGGACCCCGAGAGGGCCGTGCTTTTTTTTCTTTTCTTTTGGATGGCTTGGCAGGGGTGATTTGTTATTCACTGCAGCAAGGTATGAGAGGAAGAGGCAGCCAAGAGTATAAGATATATTCTGTGGGGGAAGAGAGCTTGTTTGGAGGAATTCTGGGTCGACGTGTGAAATGCTGAAGCTTGGCCTTAAGTGCTACATGATTCAGGATCAGGAGCCTGCAATGCTATCTATGATTGTGGCTATGAGTAGTCACAGCATGATATAACGACGTATAATGATAGCCCACCTGTAACAAGAAATGCACATGCAAATGCGTATCGGTATTACGTACTCGAGCGCGAAGGGAAGCAGTCATGGTAATGCAGAGGTAAAGAGATATTCAATGCAATATCACGTTGATCAACCATATGAGACTTGTGTCATAGGGGTCGCAGCCATGACGGAATGTGCTAGCGGTGAAGACAGGAACAGGATCAAGTGTCTAAAAAGAGTGGGAAGACAGAGTCGCCGATCTTGTCAATCGATATTGGTCAAAACGGTAGGGGTTAGCGATCAGTTGCCAATCTTTGACTCGTCCGTTTTGCCTAATTCCGTAAGGCTTAGAAACAACACAAATTCATATTCCCACTTTGTTCGTTCATTTACATGTAGAGTAGAACAAAGCTGAATGAGAAGATTAATAGAACACTTTTAACCAAGTCTTGATTCACCCACGAGAACGAAATGATACACCCATACTAGCTGAGGATGGGGAAAAGCGGGTCTTCCCCCGTGGCAGTGCAGTGCAGCTAAACGGTGCCTGGGGTGACGAATGGTTAGTTGGGTGTTGACGGGACGCTGCAGATGACGGCAAGTCGAACCAGACTATTGGAGTGGGGAGGGAAAGAATCAGAACTACCTACCTATCTTTCAGATATTTAGAGCACAAAAAAACAGATGTCCTGTTGTACTGTACTCATTAGCTACGTGTATCTAACAATAGCCATTCCTTAGAGTTGAAGGCTGTAATAGCCGTTGTGGATAGTGAGAACAAGCCAATGCTTATGGTTTCAAATTGAAAGACAAGAGCCGAGACGGAAACTCCTTACCCACAATGCTCATCAACTTCCAGAGGCAGACCTGGAATGATACGGGCACTGATTGATGCATCATGACAAGGATTGCATTGAAAGAAGAGATGATCACGTTTTATGAGAAACAATGGATTCGAAAACTTCGCCTGGTGACCAAATTTTAGTCTCAATAAAGACAAAGTAATCAATCGTCTTATACTGGTTAATATCTAAGCTCCGGTCTGTTCCAAATTGTCCAACCATTTTTGTCAGCCATTTGGCGAGATAATCAAGGATGAATGGTCCCAATACGAGTTATTCTCATCCAATCTTAGGTACTCAAAATACCATCATCAAACTTACCAGGAACCAGCAATGCATGCCAATGGTATCAAGTAGTTCATTTCATTTCACTTCGCTATCACTTGAACCGTACCTGTAAACATCCGGAGCTAAACGCCCATTCTGTAGCTGTAAGCCACTGGCATCCATTTGAGCAACATCAATAGTCGGGTGTCAACGCCGTCTGCCAAGCCATGAGCCAAGCCTAGGTCTATGCCACGCAAACCTTTCAGCGGGCCTTTCGACTGGTTGGCTCAAGGTCCAGGTGCATTGCTACAGTGGGTGGGGAGTCATTAGAGTGCCCTGAGATACGCTGTGCCCAGTAAAACCAGTGACACTACACTGGGGCCCATATCAGCCGGAATCCCGGATCCCCCCAATCCCCTTCCCCCCTTCTTCCTTCCATCTTTCCCCTACAGGACACAGGACGCCTCATTTCCAGTTTTAGGTGCATTGGATGCCAGGCAAGGCAGGAGCTGCACAGAGGTTCGCCCGTCATTTTTTCCCGCCCGAATTTCTCCCAGCCTCACAGTCACCACCACCACCATACGGTCCTCCTGTTTCGTCTCTGGCTCTCACCTCACCTCACTTACCTCACACCCAAACGAAACTAATTCGACAGCACATTAGTCTGGGAACCAAATACACGGAGCCTGTCCCCCTTCACATCACATCTCAATCATATTCATTCAACAACAACAACAACAATCCACGCTAGGTTGTCTATTTACCCTAATTAACGTTATCGCCTGCCGACTACCCCCAACGCGGTGTCCCTGCTCTGTCTATTGGCCGACCCGCCAAGCATCCCCCCGTACGCCCAGCCAGCAAGGCCCTCGATCCAATTTCCCTCTTGTCTCTACCGCCCATTGTTCCAGCAGCAACGTCAATACCTAACTCAAAATCAACAAGAGAAAAAGATTGCGACCGGATCCCAGTGAGCGTAGATCCTGGCGACAACTCGACGACATCTCAAAAGCAAGCTACCAATTAATCTCAAAATAGCATCACTTTTTCTTGCAGCACCTACCGCGTCACCACTCGCTGGTCTTGGCTTCCAGCGAGTTCTTGAGGTTTTCGATCGAAATGCCATCGTTTCTTTCCGACCAGGACAATTCAGCAATCTACAACAACAACCCCGACATTCTCAATCTTGATCCCACGAACCAGTTCGGCTTCGCGAACAAGGAGAGGGTGAATGGGGGTTCTATCCGCCACACCCGATCCGACACCATCAATGAGAGCTTTGACGAGAGCTCCATTTCTTCTACACACGCGTCCGAAGTCTCCGAGTCTACACCGACGCCTATGAATGGCAACAGTAACAGCACGCGGCCTACGAGCATGAGCTCTGTTTCTAATGGAAAGTCTGCTACGGCTACTCACCCTTCCCGACACGACGATGCCGCCGAAGTCAACAACTTTGGGCAAAAGCCCATGTTGAACGGTACCACAAATCTCGCCGACCGTACACGCTATCAGCCATCCGATGTCAATGGCATCAACTCCAACACATCCTCTACCAACAATCATTCACATTACAATATTCTATCAAAACCTCTTCCATCAGAACCTCAGCACTCAGAAGAGGCTTCTGCAAAGCCCCAGAATGGGGGCATTGACGGAACCCATACATTTACAGCCTCACCACTTCCTTTAGATTCCCGAGGCTCTCACAACAATCCTAACCCCGATGCGGCGCATACGTTGCAACCTCGCACCAACGGCGCCCACCGGTTATCATCCCCACCCATCTACAACCCGTCCAGCGCGGCAGCTTCGTCAACAGGCCATCTCCAAGCTCCTCCACCTGGCCTCAAGCAACGGCACACTCTCGATGTGCCCAAGTATGTCCCATGTCGTGCGTCCAAGGACGGCATGGACACTGCTCAGGCCAGCGGCCGCTTCTCCCCTACTAATGCTGGAACACCTAGTGGTCGACGACCTTCCTTGAGTATGGGTAGAAGACCAACTCGGTCGATGCAGTCAGATGGGCCTCGGGATGAGATCGTGCCGGACGAGGATGCGCTCCGCTGGGCAGAGGCTTTGCGACAAAAGAGGGCTAGTAAGCGGAGAAGAAAGGAAGAGGAAGACGACGATCGAGTCCTTGTCGGTACCAAGGTTGACGAGACTCATGCTAATTGGGAGACTGCCTACAACATGCTTACAGGCATTCGTGTTTCGGTTTCGAGAACAAATGCCAAGCTCGACCGAGAATTAACAGATGCCGACTTTGATACTAAGCAGAAGTCGACATTTGACATTGCCGGTAATGAGCTGGTACCGTCAGCAAAGTACGATTTCAAGTTCAAGGACTACGCCCCTTGGGTTTTCCGCCGCCTGCGATCTCTTTTCAATCTAGACCCTGCCGATTACCTCATGTCGCTCACGGGCAAGTATATTCTTTCCGAACTTGGCTCCCCCGGCAAAAGTGGAAGCTTCTTTTACTTCTCACGAGATTACAAGTACATCATTAAGACTATTCACCACGCCGAGCATAAGTTCCTTCGCAAGATTCTCAAGGAATATTACCAGCATGTCAAGGACAACCCCAACATGCTTCTTTCGCAGTTTTATGGTCTCCACCGCGTTAAGATGCCGTATGGCAAGAAGATCCACTTTGTTGTGATGAACAACCTCTTCCCTCCACATCGAGATATTCACACTACTTTCGATCTGAAGGGATCCACCATTGGACGAGATTACAGAGAGGAGGATCTAGAGAAGAATCCTCGTGCCACACTGAAGGATCTCAACTGGTTGAGGCGACAGAGAAGCCTAGAGTTGGGTATTCAGAAGAAGCGTATGTTCCTCGAGCAGCTGCAACGAGATGTCGCCTTATTGAAGCGACTTAAAATCATGGACTACTCACTATTGGTTGGCATACATGATGTCTCGCGAGGGAACGAGGAGAACCTTCGCGACAAGACATTGCAAGTGTTCAACCCTGGTGGTGAGAAGTCTCCTGATGACGAACCCAACTCGGTCCTTCTCCGCACGCCATCTAAATTGGAGAACCAACGCAAGGCCAGGGAACTGCGACAGATGATTCGCCAGGAGCGACCAGTGCCTATGGGTCAATCAGCGAACAAGATGCCAGATGAGCTACAAGAGGGTCAGCACCGTCCTGGGTGGGTTTTCGGACAAGATGATGGCGGTTTCAGAGCGACCCACGAAGACAACACCCCTGGGGATGAGATTTACTACCTCGG
This sequence comes from Fusarium cf. aywerte, assembly GCA_011034095.1. Lineage (NCBI taxonomy): Eukaryota > Fungi > Ascomycota > Sordariomycetes > Hypocreales > Nectriaceae > Fusarium > Fusarium cf. aywerte. The sequence continues at coordinate 64,660 of WETZ01000039.1, read as the reverse complement.
AGTCATTGACTGCCTCACTCATGTAAGTTATGGTCTGACATTGAAAGCATCCACAGCTGACACATTCTAGTACGGTATTATCAAGAAGATCGAGCATTTCTGGAAGGGTTTGTCTAGCGATAAGACACAAATCTCGGCACTGCCACCCGACCAGTATGGTGACCGGTTCTACCATTTCATTGAGGGTGTCACCATGTCCACCGAGGAAGCTCACAGGGAGGCCGAAAGGAGACATCAGGAGATGATTGAGGCTCAACGCTCGGAAACAAGAGTGTCAAGCTGGAACTCTCGTCGCAGGTCATCTCAGGCCGTTCCTCCTGCACCAAGCCATGGTCCTCCCCCACCTCCTGGCCCGCGATCTCCAGAAGCGCGCGAAACACTTGACAGGGCCAACAAGGAGGCTGAGCGCTCGGAAAGACATGGTTACACCGAGGACCAGGTACCAGATCGAGTTATATCGACTGGCATTGCTAAAGACACTCGTGATTCGATGCAACATGAGTCTATCCTCCCCGTTGTGCAAGAGGCAGGCGAGAATGGTCGCGATGACAATGAACACCGACCTTTGACACCCCCCAAAGACCTCAACAAGAGTCTCCCACCCACCAGAGCGCCACCTCCAACTCCTCCCAAGTCTGGATATCTTGGACCAGGAAGCGCCGACAGTGGATATGCAGGTCTCAGCAACGGCACCGCTTCAGGCAACGATGGCCCCACGCTTCGACACAGGGTCAGCCATGAGAGTTTGAACAAGGAGCTGCCTCCATTACCGGGGAAAAATGGCACGGATGGCAATGGAGTACGAATGGTAGCTTAGGTTGCAGCCACGACCAAATCAGGGTTATCGGGGAGGACAAAAGATGGGATCACGATTAAGAAAGCGAACGACGCAGATACACAAGGTTGACGAGCGACGGAACCATCGTCAACCACCAATGATGCATTAGAAAAGCGAGACACCTGGCGACACCCCTTGTTCTGGTCCTTTCCTTGACCAGCCATGCATGCACTATTTCCTTGTTGTTTTTATCTCGGTACCTTTGGCATACTGGCCTCGGCCCATGAAAGCAAACTTCTATTTCAATTTCATTTCCTTTGTCGGCGACGAAACACAGAAGCACTGAGGCGGATGAGGGGCCGAGCTGGGTTGGGTCCCATCGTCGAGTGGCGGCACATCACGGCACGGCACCCGGAGAGCGAGTGCAGATATGGGTCCTTTATTAAAAAGAAGAAGACATGGATGATACCACCACGTTTAGCACGCTACAATTTGTTTTTGACACCATTTTCAGTTGGTCATTATTCAATTCTTCACTGGCCCGGTCCTTTCACATGGTTATTCCTTTCTGTCGTATACTTATTGTCGTTTCTCCTTTGATTGTCAACAGCTAGCAGGGCTTGCAGCTTGCACATGCAGGGGTTCAGGTAGGAGGAATAGATAGATCTGGTAGGATAAAGACTTGAGCTGTCTAATCTGGAAGTAAGGGAAAGGGATGGTGTGGTGAAGCAGTACATTACTTGTACATGTAGGGGTGAATTGGTGATGGTGTGGTAGTTTACAGTGGTATAATACAATATGTATAACAAGTATGGCCGTCTTTGTGAAGCCTTTTCCGTGTTTGTCATCTCGTCCATGATTTTCGATCATCCAAGAAATCACTCTTTCTCGAACCCAGTCCAATAATTTACCTCTTCTTGTTCAACATGGCCTGAATATCATCCACACCCTTGCCCTTCTCTCCAGCACCACCCTCAGGCGCAAAGCTCGTCGTAACTGTCATCTCTTGCGCACCCTGCGCTCTCAATTCGTCCAGACGTCGTTTCTTCTGGATATCGGCTACTCGCCACTGCTTGAAGTACTTAACCCAAGCGGCAGCGCAATCCCGCTCAAAGTCTGCCGTTTCTGTCGGGCAGGCGCGCTTGGTTGCGGAAGGGTCCTTGGTGGCATCGACAATGTTGTGTGCGTCGAGGCAGTTGAAGTAGGCATCGCGAGCGGCCCAGCAGATCTTGCGCTCTTGACGGTTGGGAATGGCATCGCCGGAGCGGATGGCGTCGGCGCGGGACTCGCCTGAGAATGGCCACAAACCCATATTTATAGACTCTTTGTTTGTGTTTTTTGTATAGATTTGAGATGTGAGGCTCAATTGAGAGCTGAAATGTAGCTGTAATAGCGGGACAGCTGGGACGGATTGGTTGGAGTTTATGGTGGCTCAAAATCTCATGAGCCGTGTTAGCTTCAATGGGTATGACGAGTAGGAGCGGCAGAAAATATTGGGCGGTGAGACAGAAGAGGATTAGTGAACTATACGCACGCCTCGTTTCAGGGTAGCTACCTATGTGTGGCTGATGCCACTTTAATCTGTCCTTAGATTTACGTACCTATGTAAGGTCCAGCCCTGTCCAGTCCATGCTTTACGCAACCTCCCTGCTTCAACTCTATCTACTTCGTTTCCCTCCTTTGAACCCCGATTTAACTTTTTTTCCCCCTTCTTTGTCGACTTTAAACCTTCGCCGACAAAAGGTTTTGTAATAATAAAAAGGCAGAAAATCCGAGAAAGAGTTGGAAGTATAGGCTTAAAGTTTGAGCCTAAAGGACGACACGCATCACAAGACCTCACGAGACATGCCCTTTCGATGACCAACGCTTCTTCCATTCTGCGATAAAATCTTACCTCCAACACCACCCTCAGACCGAAAACCCACAGACACTTCAAGATGCCGCGCCGTCGCAAACCTCCGCGCGCAGGTGCTCTCGCAGAGCTACCGCCCCTCAGAATCGCAAGCCAGATCGCGACGCTGCAAGCCATTTACTACTTTGCGGCTCTGGTCCTCATCGTCTTCACGGCCCTTGTGTCGGGCTCTGGTTTTAGTTGGACGCTTGTGTTTGGCTGGGAGGGCGTCAGAGGAGATACAACGCATGGATGGCTCATGTCGTTTATTTTCTTGTTAGATGGAGGGTTGATTATGTGAGTTATACTCCCTTGCTGCTCTAGGGAGAAGCGCAAGTTGCGGTTCTCTTGGAAGGGGCTTCGATGTTTTAGACATGGTCACTAATTTTCTCTGCAGCTCCATCGCAATAGTCGCTCTAATCGCTCGATCCAAACTCGTTCCCGACTTCGCTGTAACCGTCCATTTCCTACATTTCGTCATCGCATCCCTGTACAGCGGCCGCATCCCTCGTCACGGAGGCTGGTGGCTCACCATGATAGCCTCATGTGCTATCTCCGTCAGTGTTGGTATCTGGGGTTGCCAATACCGCGAACTACAGCCCCTCTTCTTCGGCGGCCGTCCCATTCTCCCTGCTACAGGTGCTGCTGCGTCTTCCGATGGTACTGCGACGCAGCCCACTACTGCTGATGAGGAGATGGCTATCCCCATAAGAGGAAGAGGGAGAGATGGTGCTGGGGAGTACGAAATGGCGCCTATGCAACCTCCAAAATCAGCTTAATGGAATGTTGGATATGTTTGAATAGACTTGCATTGGTTGGCGTTTGGGCGCTCTTCACACGTTTATGTACGTTAATATGAAAGAGCTCACTTTTGAAAACATGTTTCAGTACGGCTACTTCATTTGAGAATGGTCAAGGCAACTTGAGAAGACCAATACGATCTTATTGGGACAGATCATTTTCCATGTAGTGCAAATTTGACAATTCATTAGGACTACTCAAGATCATGAAGTGCGCAAATCCCTTTGGTTTAGACCCCTTTGAATCACATATCACGGAGAAGGACCCAGTGAAGGTTGCAATCTGAAGCTTGAAATATTGTCACATAAAAGCGTAGAAGACGTGGCTATCGAGCCGCTTGTTGACTCTATCTCAACTGTATCTGATGCAAGTCTCCAACCCCCTCATGGTTTCGTAACCAACTCTTAACCCCCAGAGAATACACCTCTGTCTTAGCTTCTGTCATAACGTACAAAAACCCGCGTATCCCATTGATGACGCCACTCCAACTGTCTTGTAATCCCTCGTAGTTATATGAAATGATGAGCGTTCTACGCACCCGCCACAACCGCCAAATTATCGTATATCATCTTGCGCACCTCGTAGAAGGTGCTTCTCCTTGCGGTGGGCATGCCTACACTCTCCACCTCGACACGTCCTGCAGCCGTCTTGCGAACAGCTACAGTGCCGTCAACAACCAGTGTACCTTCGCCACGGAATTCAGCCGTGTGGCCAGCGGACTGCATGGCACGACGTAGGTCGGCAAGACGGAGGTCGCCAACGTGTAGTGGTTGAGCTGCTGATCGGACAGCGGAAACGAGGTTCGCAGGAAGAACGTCGAGAACAGGTGTGGCCGAGGGGATAGCTGCGGCGGTGGTGGTAAGGGTTGTTGATGAAGGAGGCTCCTCAGTCTTTTGACGCTTGTTAGCAGCCTCTTCATCTGCTGCTGCAGCTTCGTTGAGATGTGTGGCAAGGAGCTGCCCAGTGATGGTGACGATGCCCAGACCACGGACATTCTGCCACTTGATCTTTCTGACTAGGGGGTCGGCCAACTTGACAACCCATGCGTTAGTGTCAACGCTGGCGTCCACGACGGCACCAACCTCGGGAGTATATACGTCAACAGAACGTTCGCTGCTAGTGTTGTCCGGATTGCTGCTGTCTCCGCCCAATGCTTTGCGGCAATCTTCAGCGAGGGAAAGTGTCTCGTCCCGTTCACCACCAACAAGAATGAGCTTTCGGGGCTGAATAAGGGGGATCAGCATATTGAGACTTCGCTTGTCGTGCAGACCGCTGAAGTCGACATATGCAATGCGCATATTGGCCTGGACAGTCTCGGTCTGATACGAAAGTTTGCATGGTCCTACAGGCTCTTCCAACTCAACATCCTCAACAGTGTCAAGTTCGTCGGGCACAAAGCCATCGCCGTCACCAGCTCCAGCCTCCACGCCATCTGCAGAGCCAGCCCGCATGGCTTGCGGTCGCTTGTTGGTACCAGTTCCGTTCTTCGCAACATCGTCCCATCGGCGCTTCTTGCCAAGCTTGTCGTCGTTAGCCTCCATGTTGGTGCCATCTTGGCCCTCTTCCTCTTTCTCCTCTGCACGAAGATAGTCTTCGGGGCGAATGAGCTCTCCAAAGTCGTCTTGACGTTTTCTTCGGATAGCGATAGGGAACGTGCGCTCTCGGCCCTTCTTCCCTCGAGAGTCAAAGTCATATACACCCTTCTTTTTGATAAGCACATTGATGCCAAGATCTTCGTCCTTAAGTACAACGTTCTTGCGGCCAGCCTGAGCAATAGCTGTTGAAACGTTGAGTGCCTTGCCCTGTTGTTCTCCGTCCTCATCTTCCGAGTCAGACGATGATTCAGAAGAAGCATCATCCACGACATCTGCTGCTGCCTCAAGCCCTGCTGCGCCTCCACTTTGTTGGGTTGCTTGAAGCTGTCTTTGAGTCGCCAACCACTGTTGGTAGAGTGCCAACTCATCGCCTTCCAAAGCATGACGTTGGGAATCGCGGATCTCCAGCTCTCGTCCGCCAGCATAGACAAGCTCAATATTATCTCCATTACTGTTTTGCTCCACTGCCACACCATCTTTGCGCTCCTTCCACCAATCCCATAATGTTCTTGCGATAGATGGGTTGTCGTTCTTTGATAAGCCCGGCTTATCTGTCAGGATGACCAAATTCTTTGGGTCTTGTGCCAACCCCTTGATCAAGTCTTTAGAGAAACCCCACTCGATACTGCTATCACTCGCCAGGATAACACGGCCTTCCGTGCCAGCGTTACCGGTGTTCTGACTGAGCAATCTGGCGATCTGAGCCTTTCTTTCGAGTAGTCGTAGATATTTAAAGTCGAATGGTCCACCTTCTTTCTTGTTGGTTGCACCATTGACCTTTCGTTGGTCTTCAGCGAAAGCTTCGAACTCTTGCACGATACTATCGTCCATCCATTCGAGCATACTTCTGGCATATCGCATAGTGCTAGACATATTACGACCAGCCAGATACAGCTTAGCTGCCTTGAGAACACCTCCCTCAGAAGCAGCATCAGTCCTCCAGGCATGTTCCAAGAGATATGAAAGTTCCAAAACTCTAGCACTTGAGTCCACGGGTATCAGCACTGTTCCTCCTCGTGTCACGCAGGCTTTGATAGTGTCGATAAGCTGCTCGTCTCGCTTAGCGCGACCACCAGATTGTGCGGTTCGATCAGCACCACGACTGCTGCAGATGAGAGCAGTAGGTTTCCGTAGCTGCTCGATAACTTCAGCACCGCCACCCCCAGCTCCTCCCAGCCAAGCTGCACCAGCAAAAACGTTCTCGCGTGCTTGGTTCCAGTCCACCGCGTACACGATCGATTCGAGACCATGCTGGATGTGCCATATTGTGCCACCAAGGGTATGTCCTGAGTTATACGCGGTAATCGTTAGGCCATTAAGGGGCGGTGAGAAGGGTGACGGTAGAGGTTGATGGGGTTGCGAGTATTTAAGAGGTTGGATGAGAGAAAAGTATCGGGCGATCTCTTCGTTTGTTGGCGACTGGAGGAGGAGGTTTTGTGCAGTTGTAGCAGTTTGTGTAAGCGAGTAGGCACTCTCGGTGAGCGAGCTTTGAGGAATCGTTGTCGCCGCGGCGGGACTCGAGGTGTATAGGTCTTGGATAAGGGTACGGCCGAGGTCAATAACTGGCCTTGTCGCATACACAGGGATGCGCGTGAACTGAGGAATGTTCTTGCAGCAATGGGCGTAGGCAGCGAGATGCGAAGCTGTCGCATGTGTAACGAGGATGAGCGATAGGGTCGTGACTTGTCTGGAAAGCAAGTTCTGTTAGCAATCGCCGTGGTGAACAAATGCGCGGTGAGACATACTTTTCAATTTCTTTGAGCTTTTCTACATCAAAAGTCTCGTCCCATCCTAGATCAACCAACACCTTGACACCTCCATCGAGCTCAAGAAGGGATTGCGAAGCGGACGAATCCGACAGGGCGCCCTGGAGCGGACAGAAGGTGAACATGATGATACCGGCGCAATGCGATTATAGCAAGGATAAAAGGCGAATTGAAGACAGGTCAAAGTTAGGTTAGAAAGGATATCAAGCTATATCGATTACCGAAGCATGGTTATCGAGCAGACCAAATCTGAGTTGAATCGAAGCAAATACTGTAGCGAGATGATTGTTTTGCAGCTATTGATATGACATTGTCCCTCTATTGATGCGGACAAAGATAATTGCTAGGTCGTCGCGGAGCTTGATTATTCTGGCTAGGTATTGATGCGCGTAGCACCTGCAGCTGTCAATGCGGACGGTACGGCGAAACTATATCCCGACTTACACGCGACAAGACTTGCGCCTGCAAGTAAAAGAACATGACGATGCAAGATAAAATGATTGTTCGAAATTAAGCTTACTGCCAGAATGTCTGTAGTATTTCCTATACTTCTGGTGATAGGTGTCCAATGTGAGAAGATGTTCTTATCCTTCGGGTGTACATAGCAGAGGGCCCTTCCGAATAGCCTCACATCATCATGCCTATCAAACCTTGAAGAACAATACGAGTATCTGTTTTACGAAAATTGTATCAATGACATAAGGAGCTTGTTTCCGTTTTTCTCCAACACCTCTCTCGTGGGGTTATAATTTACTGCCTGGTTGTATGACACATCCATCGTTTACTGATAATTCCTTCATCCGCACCCCTCAGCAGGATCAAATTCTAGGCTTCAATAATAAAACAAGGCTATGTGCAGCAATTCCATGCCCCTCTTCCTTCGGCTCCTCTTCCTGTGCTGTAATTTCTCATACTTTCCCTTCAGCTAACCTTCTTCGAGGCGGAAGCCGGACCCGGGGCATCAGAATCAGTCAAGTCGAGCGGTTTCACTAAAGTTTAGGTACTTAACGTCTATCCAAAATTAGGATCAAGGTCTGTATAGACTGATCACTGATTAAACAGCTCAAGTTGCCACTGATTGCAAGCAAAAAAGTTGCGAAGTGTACCACACCCCGTCCGGCAGTTCGGCATCGTCAGGCTGACGCGGCCCTTGGTGTTGAGTGACTACGCGGCATCCAATACTAAGACACGGACGGATAAACGGGATTGGATCGCTATCCTGGGGTTGACAACAACCTTAATTCTACTGTAATTCTACCTCACGGTGCCGTTGTGCCGCCCCTGACTTGAATGGCCACGTAGACAGCGTACTGGGTCCCAAGGCTTCGTCAGCTTGGTTTGATGACCTGAATTATACTTGCACACTGGGACAAACAGTCACTCAAACGGGCACGACGAGTCACGAAAGATGGCAGACAAAAAACTTGGTTCAAATGTTTCTGATATTGCACAGTAACTATGTACATGATCGATGCTTTTTGCATCACGAAAGTGATGGCACCTAGACACCACTGGGCCATGATGATTCCATGTGATCCGAAACACCAATTCGTTCATTTCTCTTCAATTCCCTGTCGTAAAAAAGCACGCTATAGTTGACCGCAACAAGCCCCCTTTGGCTGTCGCCCCTAAAACAAGACGCCGTAACGATGCATATGATGTGTAGAAATAATAACCCCCATGCAATGCAGACCCTAATGATAGCCTTCAGACCATCTCAAACCACTCTTAGGTTGATCCTCCACCAGGTTCCGGGTTCTAGATGCAGAACTTGCGGTCCAGCATTCTCAAGGCTCTAGCATCCTCGCTAACACCACCCTTTTCCAGGCCGCAGGCACCAGACGCTCTAGGACTGCTGGCGGCGCTGCCAGGCTTGGCACTTCCACTCTCGCTAGCAGCGGGGGTGTGGTGAAGCACAGCATGAAGAGTAGATAGACCGGATACCTCAGAGCGCGAGTTTCGAGGGGGGCTAGCACTCATGGTTCTGCTGGGAGGTGTGCTGATTGCTGCCAGGGAAGAACCAGGAGGACCGTTGGTAACAGTGCCCAGGCTTGGTAGTGCTACTGAGTGAGTGAGAGAGTTGGGTCGAGCGTCACTCATAGCGCTCTGAGCGGCTGCCTGGAGATGTTGCTCGCGAGGAGATTCGTGGGCTCTGGGAAGAGTAGGGTGCGAGTAATGGGGAGAAGCGTTGGTTGTGTAAGGAGATTTGGCAGGCAGAGGAGGAAGAGGAGCACGCTGCTCATAAACTGGTGCCTGGCTGTAGTGTGGATGAGGTAGGCCCGGGTGGCCGGGATGCGGTGGGTATTGTTGAGGGACATTGTGAGGGTATGGAGCGGCGTAATGGCTGTAGGGAGGAGTAGCAGCAGGAGAAGGCGGCCATCCGTATCCAGGTTGACCGTAGGGAGCGTAAGGTGGTTGACCGGGCTGAGCCATGTAAGGAGGCTGCTGCATGGGGGCGCGAGTAAGAGCGGGTGTGGTGTTGGCCTCGCCCATGCTAGACTCAGGGTACATGCCCTTGACAGGTACGATGCCTCGCAATTGAGGGTCGTTTGTTGGTTGTTGAAGCTCAGGCTGGCCATGCTGAGGGCGGGAGTAGTATGAGATGAGGTGGAGGTGCTGGCCGCTGGATGTTGTGATACTGAAGGACTGCTTCATGAGACCGTCTGCCTTGTATCGGTAACCCTCGGGCTCTCCGTCGTCTTGATCCTCGTCGCTGCCACGTCCAGAGTCTGGAGTCTTACCACCACCTCGTCGATTGGTAGTGAAGCCTCCGCCTCGCTTGCCCTCCATTTCACGGTATGTGAGGAAGCTTCCTGAAACTCTGCTGGCGCTCCATGATTTGCCATCGGTCCATCTTCTCATGCCAGCTTCCCGCTCGTCCCAGACAAAAACAGAACCAGATCGAATTGATTGTCTCTCCTTCTCCGAAAGTCGTCGTTGCACACGGGGCAAGATGCCTAATCGGCAAGCCTCAAAGAGTCGAATAGCATCAGCGGGTGTCCGCACATAGCCGTGGTACGTTTCCATTGTGAAGGATGTGTAACGTGATGTGATGTATTGTTGATGTTGTTGTTGTTAAAGTAAAATGAAGTCCGCACAGGGGCGGGAGGTGGAAAAGTAATTTTTGGGTAAATGGATCCAGTGCCTTGGTAGGTCCTCAGCGTCCTTATAAAGAAGGGCCTCGTGAGAATGGAACCAAGCTCAAGCTTGTGCGCCGTACAGTAAAGTACAGTGCAGCGTAGTGGGTGCAGTGGATGGTGCCCCACTAGATCAGATCGGGCCCAGGGCGTGTCGTGGGTGTAGGCGTGTAGCGTACTGAAGGCGTGTAAACGCGAAGATGCGAATGTGACTCCACAAGGGCTGAGGGTTGAGCGGAATTTTGTCCACGTATCCACCTGGTAGGAAGTGGACTTTGTCTTTGACTTTTCTTGGCGTTCCTGAGAACGTTGGGGCTGATGAAGACCTTTGAATTAAGGTGGCAACGTTGTAATAAATAATCGGGTTTGAAGACGAGATAGTGATGGCACTAATGGAGGTTTGTCAGTTGGGTGTTCAAGTAGTAGAAGCAGATGAAGAGTTCAAAGGTCAAAGAGTAAAAGTATAAGGGAATTAAATCAAAGATGCAAGTTGCACACCGTTGATCATATATAATTCCCAAAACAAGGTAATAAGTACAGTGAGCAACAGTGACAGTGACACACTCCAAGTCCACATCCAGGGGTTTGATGCTCAACTCCCTGGGCGGGAGTGCCGTCGGAGCCGATTAAGTGGAGGGTCCACTCGACTAAAATTTCCCTTAGATTGAGTGTTGCCGCTTGGCGATACAGTAGATGTGCAGTGCAGTGCAGTGCAGCTCAGCTCAGTGCATCATGAGTACCTAGTACTGTAGATAGGCGGATGGGATCCAAGCAATTTGGTTCGCTTCGGTACAGTACTCGAACCAGAACCAGAACCAAAGTTACGATTCAGATCAGGTCCTTCCATGACAAGTTGTGGCTCTCAAGCGCCCCCCAGAGATGCCCCGTAGACTGAACACAAACGGTCCCACGAGGCTTCCAGGACACTTGATCCATGCACCAAACCGCCTCACCTAGGAGGTATTGTGCCGGAAGCACCGAGTGCCAAAAAGCAGAGCAGAGAGAGAGAAGGCACAAGATCTGAGACGGAGACAGACAAACAAACATGCATACATACCTATCAAGGGGGGTTGGTTGATATGATTGTAGTTAGTTCCTCGAGGAGTAGGCGGCTCGCTGCGTTTGTCGTCAAGTTGGTGAAACGGTTGATTTGCTGCAAGAAGCGAGGTTTGTAAGTAGTCAAACAGCTTTTTCCTTTCTTTTGTGAAAGAGGTAAGCAATGTATTAATGAATGAACCGTGTCCTCGGACAAGACGGGAAGACAGGGAGGGGTCACCAGCAAGAGCAAGATAAGGTTGCAAAGGCAAGTCAGAAAAGGAAACCAAAGTCTTGGAGGCGTAGAGTCGGTGGTGGATAACTCGGCGACAACATGGCCGGGCTTTGTGGAGAAGCACGGAGGACGGCAAAGAAGGAGGGTGTGAAGAGAAGTCTGGCGTGCTCTTAGACGAGATTCCTACAGCAGAGTACCGTATGTACTGTTAGGTTAGGGGTGAGACAAGAGCGTCCAAGGTTGATCAGGACAAGCTTTTGAAGCTGACGCCCCCCCCCCCCTTTCTCTCAAGGGGCGGTTTAGGGAAAGATGACGATGCAGGGCCAGGGCCAGGTTGCGAGGCTAGAAAGGGCATGATAGGCGCGAAACTGAGGGAAAATGCATGACAGATTACGGCTATCGGATCAGTAGTGAACATGGGGAATGGAATGAGAAGCCGATGAGACGAGCCATCAATCATCTGCTTACGACGATAATTACTATACAGATATGGTCTTGTCTCGACAGTACCATACCATCCAGGGTCCTCCCAACCAACCAACGATAGAGCAAACGGAAGGTGGTTTCAGAAGAAGCTTACCGTATGATAAGTTTCGTCACACGCTGGCGCTGAGGTTAAGCTGGGTGAGGTTAACACAAAAGTTGACCTCTAAGCTTTTGGGCCACCAAAATGATTTGACTTAAGAATGTGGTCTAAAAAGACACAGACTGACTTCATAATTTCGTCTCTCACACTTTCAGCAGCCAACATTTCTAAACAACTAAAGCTGGGGTCAATGTTAAACTCTCGGGGCCGAGCAGGACAGAATGGGACAGAGTCTGGAACTCCCAAAGGCTTAGCTGTGCTGTAACTGTCGTAAGGGGGAAATAAGTTGTTGGAGGAGGGAGGTGCTCTCGGCTGACCGGCTTGCTTGTCATTCTGTTTGGTACGGATAGTATAATTAGGGTAGACTTGTGGAAAGCCTTCGTAGCCGTAGATCCGAGTTATTTATATGCCTTTAACGATTGATACGAAACTAGCCGTTAGGGTTTCGAGCAATGAGGCAGGTCAAAAGTACGGCTGTCAATAGTTATTCTTTAAGTATATTGCGCGAGGTTAGGTGACATTCCGGGTGGTTAGCTGGTTGGACAGATATGAGCCTGTTCTGAAACGGTTGATGAGCCAAGGCGTTGTGGCGACATTATCTGCTAACACGGCACGAAATAAAGTGCTCTATATCGTCAGATTCATAACTAGTCAAAGGTGATTGATCAGGGGAAAAGTCTGTGGATAAAGTCATTACTGAGGCATTCAGTCCCCGAAGCAGTCAACAGGTGATTGTTGTTTGCTTGGCCCCCCAAGTAACGCCAAGTATAACCAAGATAACCAAGATAACCATAAAGTCTAAGGTCATTCCTTTATTGAACCTACCTGCATTGATATCTGCGTCTCCAGAATGTAAATATCGTAATGCCCAGCCCAGGCCCAGCATCTTACATTCTGCCTACTAACACAGGTTTTGTGGTGACCAAACGCCAAATACCACCACCACGGATCCTCCACCCCCAAAATCCTCTCAGTACCTTATTTTTGCATGCGGCAATGCGGCAAGCAGTAAGCATATCAACAAGCCAATAATTCCTCCGAGCTTATTTCAACTCGTCTTGGCCTATACTAGGACTAGGCTAGATTATTACCTCAGCCATTGACTGGGGGGGCTAGAACCCATCAAAAGGCTGAGCCAGTCTCCTCCTGGAAAGCCCCGTGCAGGGATGAGAAAGCCACCGAAGCTTGGCTGTTGATCATCTTGGCTTTGTGTGCATGTGTGTGGTAGGGTCAAGTCAGTACGTACCAAGAGAGTTACGTTGCTTGAAGACTATCTATATTTCTTTACCGCTTTCTTTTGCCCTCATGAAACTGTCGTCGCTGGCCTTTAACTTCTCAGCATAAAGAACTGTAGAAACGGATCTGCCGGCTTGTGGGATCATAGCATCATCCTTCGTCTAACATGTACCGCACCAGACGAGGCGCAGAATAAGGCCCGATGGGTCTCATCTAGAAATAGTTCAGGAGGCCGTGTTCCGTAAGCGAGACCATAGGTAGTTTTGCTTATCAGGATTATTATTAGGAGGAGGATGATGATGATGAGCATTCTTGGCTCGTGATAAAATTGGTACTCTTTGAGTTGAGCTAACTCCGCATGAATCAAGACCACGGAACATACCATGCGAACAAAGAATGTAATTCTAATCCGTTCTTGGTTTAAAAAATGTGTTGGCGTCCTTTCTTTTGAAGCTTGTCTTCCCAGTGTCTCAGCGGATGATGCGGCTTTTGGAACAGGCCAAAATTGAGTCTTGGCACCAAGTGCCGTGGGCCCGAGTCTAGGGGCTTTGTATCGGGAACAGCCTCGGGTTTGTCTTCTTTTTTTAATTAGGTTCTGGTCTTAGGAGCAGCCCCAGGCAGGTTTGTGACAACCCCCAAGAGGCCGAGCTCAAGAATAGAAAGCCTTGGCCCTCATGCTACAAGCAAGAATATCAGGTTGATGTTAATGATGATAGTCATAGACAGTCATGACATAGTATAGTACAAAGGTTCTGGTGGGCCAGCCTTCATTTCGTGTGTAAATGCCAAGCTCAACTGTAGTACTTTTATGGCCAAAAGTACCAGGTAATTACATACTGACAAGACGAGAGTACAACAAAGTCATGTTCTTTATCGTCTCATTGCCCACTTTGTCTTTCTGAATATGTAACAAGGGTTAGGTAAGAAATAAAGCAAAAAGTTCCTTGCATTCCGTATGGGCAATTGGTAATTGATGCGTTTGTGTGCCTGTCGTTCAAAGGCACCAGCTGAGACAAGTTCTGAAATTGTTTGCCGTCGCTCAAGAGCCGTTTCCTGTAACCTCGATGTAACCTCTGATGGTTGCGTTTCACGTAAAGTTGACGATGCAAAGATTTTCCGTCTGTGCGATTTACAGCACAGAATTTAGACTCTGTTTTCCTTGAGCACATCCGTCCATCCATCCAGCCAAAGAGGAGGACCTTGCGCGCGCGCGCGCGTGCAGTCAAGTACCGGTGTGTGTATGTATGTGTGTACAAGGTTGATCCTTATCGATGGCTCAGTTGAAACACCGCATCGTCAGCACTTAATCCTACACAGCCAGTCACTCATTCAGCCTCCGTCATCATCGAAAGGAACAAGCCCATGTTTATTCATGTCAGCATGATTATTATTGTCTATTGTAGAAAGCACTGCGAAGCAATCAGGGGATTCAACTCCCAAAAAAAAAAAAAATCACTGAATTACCTACAAACAAACAAAAAAAAGGTCCTCGTCTACATCATCGCCATGAATCGATTTCGGCACGCACGGCTCAGTGATGAACAAGCACCTGACTAGTAAGAATAGAGTTTTTGATTTGATTTGGTGTGAAGATGACGTCTGCCACGCAGGCACACACATTCTTTCTCCCTTTCATTGTACTGTAGGGTCCAAGCCGAGCCGCCGTGGATGAAGATCTTCAAGGTAAGCTTAAGCCTTTGAGAATCTCCGAAAGGGACCCACGACGTTACCTTGTCTCTTTTGGGAGACTGAGGCTTCGATGATCATGACCTTGTCAGGTAACGGTCATAGAACGGGCGGCTCCTGTCACGCATCCTCACTGAAAAGAAGAAGAAGAAGAAGAAGAAGAAGAAGAAGCCTGTTTGCCGTGCTACGTACACGCACCTGCACAGTACAGTGTCGAGGAGAAAGGGGGGCCGTTGATCATAGTGAAGAAGCGTTTCGGAAATAAAATAAAAATTGGAGGCTACATACTTGTAAAAAGCATCACCGTGAAATCTCTTTCTTTTACCGCCGAGCTCGGCATATTGCAGAGCCAGTAGGTCAACTGTGCATTAATGCGTGTAATGAGGAATAACCTCGTTTCCTCGGTAAATGTTTCTATTGTTTGGAACAAGAGCCAGAGTCTGATCTGTGTGTCCCTTCTACACAACTGCCTCTTTTGGAGGAGAGCCATGAATAGATGAAGGAAGGGGTTTCAAGATCGACCAGGCTCTAGCGCAATGCTTGTTCTGACGAGATGATTGACGCCCGTATATGAAATTGCACTGTACATACATTACACGTAACATGTCCTCTGTCTCTCTTTTGTTTTACGTCTGTGCTGTGATTGATTTACTGTTGCAGTGCAGAACAAACAAAAGCCGAGATGAGGTCAACTCGGGAAAATCGGCGGCTGTTGATACTTTTCGGCANAAAAGAAAAAAGTCTTGACTAAGTCCCCCATTCCCCACGTCCCCCAGAGCATGACGTAGACTGTGCCGCGCTGCCGAGCTGGTGTCTCGTCTCTGTCTCGGTATCTTTTCTAGAGCCACGGCCCCTCTACTCAGTACAGCCAGCACAATCCAATCCAGTAGAAAAAGGTACTGTATTCTCCTCTCTCTCTCTCCCTGTGAACCTTCAAAGGGACCTCGGTCTCCAATCTTTTTTATCTGTCGTCGTCGTCACCGCCTTCGGTTGTCACGGGTCTTGGTACTGTACGGTACTGTAGGTAGTCAACTGGATACTACTGAGACCTAACGCTGCAAGATCGTCAGTATCCATCCTCCCTGCTTTTTCAGGCTTGTCCAAAGCTTGGCTCGACCCTGACCTATGAATTCTGCTCTGTTGTGTCACAGAGCCAAGACGACCCCTGCTGTTTATGAAATTGACATTGACATGGACGTGAAAGGAAGGCCGTAGGAGCTCGGAAAATCGGCTCCTCTCAAAGGGCGCACTGCAGTCATTTTCGGCTATTTTTTATATATATACTTNCCCCCCCCCCCCCCCCCCAAGAATGGAATACGGACAGTCAAGGCGCTCCAATTATCCTGTATTGGTTTGGTTTGGGGTCTCAAACAGCAATTGATTGTGACCGATATAAAGTACGGTACACGATGCATGGCCAAGGCGGCTCGGTAGAAAGCCTTGCTCAGTGAGCACTGCACTGCGATTCTGCTAGGGCGTCTTGCGTATAGTGACTGCAAAGCTGCAGCAGTGGATATAGCCTATGCAAAAGCCCGTGATTTAACTCTAGTCCTTTAAGCAAACAGCCTTCTTCCATACAGCATCACATGAGGGAAAAGAAATACCACAAGGGGAAAACGCGACATCTCACGATGCCCGCGGAAAAAAAACATGGCGTTTGTTTTACGAGTCACAACACCCAATTCGCAGAACCGTATTGATTCTTTTCCTCAGTAATAGGCTGCCAAGAGTTCCAAGACGGATCGAGCTGGGCTCGGCGCTGATGGTACCTTGGTCAGGCGGCCTCTTATTCGAGCAAACAAGGTGCCCTGGTTTAAGCATGAATTTAAGCGTTGTCAGCCACTTGCTTGGCACGGGTGTCATTCCGCCCTTGGGTGTGTGGTTAACAAAGATACTGCAGTGTTCTCTGCTCTGTTGCTGTCAGAGGAGCACATTTGCGATCCAATACCAGCGCGGCAGCGACGCATCGGTCAAACGATAATGTGCTCAATCGTGACAGTCTACATGGGGCCCTGTTCTCCGTCTCCTCTCGCAAGGAAGAAAAAAAAAAGGACACATGGTAGGCCGTCAACTAAAGCCCGTGGCTTGATGATGGGTGGTCTTGGTACGGTTGCGAAGATGCCGTCCCAACCGTCTTGGCTTTACAGGGGTTGATCTTTAGAGGGTCCCAGCGGAAACAAAAATGGGCTGGAGGTTTCTGATTCTGGATTATCTGGGGCACACTTCTTGCAGGTGATTATTCCCGAGAGTGTTCGCGGTGCCGGGTGGACCAAGGATTTGTCTTGGCTTTTTTGTTAGCCAAGGCCTGATTAACCGCGGCCAAGGAGATTTATGAATGTGTTGAGCAGCCAAGAGTGGATGGAGGAAACGGATAGAGTCAGGGATTAGTGTTGTACAGATGATCATGTCTCACGATGGAAACAAATACCTACACTACCTCGAGTCTTGAAAACTGTGGGAAGTTGTCATGCTCAGTAAGTAGCATCTGGATATATCGGCATCTCGTTCTTCGAAAGCGCTGTTTTAAGGTCGTGCGCTAGACAGGGCCTCTCCATATTTCTAATTCTCGCGTGCCGATCTGTCCGTACAGCCAAGTACCTTTAGTACTGTGATTGCACCGCAAGATACAATGAACCCTGTCAAACGATGACTCGGCTGACGCCACTTGAACTGATAAAATAGGTCATGCTAAAACCAAACCCAAAACTACCTAACCTGACCTGTCTTGACCCAACACAGACTAAGCTTTCTGGGCTTTGTCTCTTAATTTTTACCGTGCAGCCCGATAAAAGCTTGGCACTCGGTGGCTGCATGCTTATTTGCTTGATCCGTCGCATCATTAATCATGTTCCTGATCTGATTGGTTTAGTCGTCAAAAAAACAATCTCGACACATGAAGGCGTTGAAGTATTCTTTTTTTTTTTTCCCCATCTTGTGCTATCGTTTTGTGTCTTGGACCTTCCTTTGCCTCTACCCCCAGTTATCAGACCATCGTGAAGAGGAGAAAAAAAAACACTATCGCACGTAGTCGCCGATCTACCCGTGCAAAGACCAGGGAGTCTGACTCTGACTCTAATTCTAATCCTAATCCTAATCCTAATCCTAATCTGACGAATTAAGGGGTGGGTGGTATCTCAGCTCGATACGTACTGTGCCTATACTGTACTGTACATCATCAGCGAATACGGCGGCTATTTTTTTAATAATAACAGGAACAAGTAAACAAACTTCTCATACACTTCTCGGTTACTGTGCATTCGCTGTCTCTCATTTAACCCATGAATGGAATCGAATGAGCCATCATTTAATGCATCAAGACCAAAATCCCACGAATGCCGAGACAAATTATCGGTGACAAGCTTGTGCTACTGCAAGCCGAGCTTCTAAGCTTAATTTTTCACCGAAACCACGAGGGCACGCTCTTTTTTCTCTCTCTTGTTCTTAACGGATAATCAAAGTGACAAAACATTCCGTGACCAGTCAATCCAGGGAGGAGAACCACAGAAAACCCACCAGCTTATTTGAATTGCTATTAGTGCAACTTGGCAAGTCCAGGTCATCATACGTTACGCTGCATCGTGACAAGCCTCAACAAGCTATCTATGTACCTTACCTACACGCCAGCCCGCCACGAGCAAGTCAAAATAGAAGATAAGGTCCAGTAGTCTCGCTTACAAGGCGCCATGTGCTTTTTCGCATGGAACTTGACACAAAATCCATCTTGGCCCCCCCCTCCCCTCCCGCCAAGTTCTGCCCAGGCTCATCCATCGTCAGAGGTCTGGACTCGGCGTTGTGCATTATTGACATGGGGATTAAAATGAAATCAGGACAGACACCTGATAAAATGTGCTCAAAGGATTTAACTCTCTTGCCATATAAGGCCGAGAAGAACAGCCAGCTAGCCAGCCGCAATATTTGGCTAAATGGCCTGGTCTGGTCTGGTCCTTGTCTTTTGCCCGTTCTTGCTCGGAAAGGCAGTTCAGTTAGCCAACAGAACAGCAGAATCACAAACAGTCGGTGTCTTTTAAGCTCATCAATGTAACCTATAAGAATTAGCAGCGAAGAGAACGAGGTAAGCATAATTTATGAGGTGCCCGTTTGGCGTCGGGGTCTTGGGTCTGGGCCTTTGTGTCAGATGAGGCTGAAAGGGAGGGTCACTCAGACGACGTAATTGGGCAACTTTATTATGGAAAGGGGACAAAAATCACACGATCCAATCATGTCGCTTGAAAAGGTTTGGAAGGGGTCTTTTTTCTCGTTTTTCTTTGCGTAGCTAGGTACAGTGCCTAATAATAATATAACAAAAATGAAGCGAAAGCAAAAAAGAATGAAGCTATTTGTCACGTATGACGAAATGCGTCATGGGGCGAAAGAAGCGTCTTGGAACATTTTCGTGGGTCCTCTAGAGAAGAACTTTTTTTTTCCCCTTCCTATTGACCGTACCGTATCCAACCAACTACTAAAACACAATCATGATAGTCCCATCAAAGCGCGACAGTACCGTCAGAGGGTTCCACTAGCGGATACTCTATTATCTAACGGAATGTGTGCCCATTTCCCGAATCAGGGGGCCACATGGATAAGTCGGCATCTCAAATGATCGTCGTTAATTTTGCGTGTATTTCTTACTGAAGCGAACTGGTCTCTTTTTCGACTGCCGTGTGTGTGTTTTGACCTTTTGCTTTCTGCATGCAGATCGAGGATCTACTTGTGCTTATCATGTTGTATTTGACAATGGAGACCATCAGGGTAATTAATGACTGACCGCTATCTGTGGAATGACTCTGATTCACTCTTGAAAAGTTTCTGTCATTTGATGACGAGAAAAAAAAGAAAAAAAAAGAGAGAGAGAGAAAACAAAGTTCACACCCAACCCTTGTCCCCTACCAAGGTCCATCTTAAGCTTATTTTACAACTGTGAAGGGGGGGTTGCTCAATGCAGTAATCAGGACCCCGGCTCGCTGTCCTCCTCTCTGTGTCTCGCAGCAGCGGACACTTTTACAGTGACAGTCCAGTGAGTTAGTGACCAAACTAAGCTAATTAGCACTGTAACTGTAACCTGACGTGCCATTCAATCCTCCGTAACATGAGACGTCAAAACGCCAAGCTTCCGGCAAAACCGGACATAACGTTAACGAGTGAACACGATATGTACTAAAAAAAGCCGTTATAACCGAATGGATCTTGTAGATTCATCAACTCAAATTTAGGAACAGGTTTTTCTTTTCCCTTCAGGTAACAGTGGGTATTGCTCGTCTTGGCTTTGGATAAAAATAAAAATAAAAGTAATAAAAAAAACTTGCTGCTGTTCTAGAAATGACCGAAGACAGGAACAGCCCCAATATGAGATGGGTCTGTCTGGAATACGATGCGATAGCACAAGGTACTATTTGGACAGCCACTGGCTGGACTGACACTGATACGGTCGTCCGGTCGTTGACGGTGATAATGGGGCTTCCAAAGGGCCGAACCTTCGGTGCTTGGCACGGCAGAGTAAGAATTTGTTATTCTCGAGACCCGTTATTTCCTTCCATCTGCTCTTCCTAAATCCACAGGTACTGTACTTGTATCCATCCATATTCACGACTACAGTGACAAGATGACGATGTTGATAACACAACGTGCCGTATTTCCGTGGTAATGGTGAGTTACTTCTTACAGTACGGTAGGCAGCTGAAGAGGAAAAAGAACGTCGGAAATAAGACCGCCGCTTAGCCCAAAGCAAACCACCTGGACAAACTACTACGTAGCTTTTTTCTCACCCCCCCAGCCCAGAACGGCTGCGTCGGCACGATCGTTGGGTCACTGCGCCGCGGGATGATGGCATGCGCCGCAAGATGGACAGATATGCTTATTGTTATTCTTGCCCAGTGGCTCAAACTTACTGCAACTTAACTTAACTTGACGTTCCCCAGTGACCGAACCTCCCAATATCTCCGTGCCGTTTAAGCCGTGCCCTGTCCTGCCCTGCCTGCCCATGAAACGAACGCGGGTTTCCCTACAGGCATCACCACTGGTCTGTGGATGGACAGTTGGTGGATTCTTTTCCCTCCCCTGACGCAGTGACAGTGACAGTCTGTTCTTTTCTCCATTCATTCGTTTCGCTTCTTCTATCACATCGTCAAAGTTTCGTGGTGGCGGAGTTTCGGCCTATTGCTTTGGTTGGCGCCGTTGCGGTGCCGTTTTATCCAGGACTCGTCCCCTGCTTCATGGTTCTGCTTCAAAGGGAGGGCCGTACATCCGAATAGCCATCAAATGATTACTCCATAAATTGCATGGGCTGTTAGAGGAATTTTAAAATAATTGTTGGATATTTCGATACGGTATGGAAGTTGCCGTCGAGTTCCGTTAGCAAAGCTATTATTATCTTGGTGTTGCTGAACTTTGTCACCTTCCCCAGTCTTGCTCAGTCTTTAGGGTAGGCAAGATGTGACCACTACTTAGAGGCATCACCATCATCAGCACAACTCACGTATTGCTCGTGCATTTACGTATCTAGCTATCTAGTAATACATTCGATCCCTAATTCACCTCCGTCCTATTAGATATCTGTGGTGCTTCTGGCCGATGCTCAACAGCACGGCGAGTACTGACTTGAAATGGAACGGTGCGGACAGGGGAATGCTTCAAGAGCTGTTGCTCCTAGGTTTCGGGGGAATATAGACTACCCATAAAACACCACGATACCTCCTCTCGTACAAACACTTACACTGAGGAATAATACCCAGTTAGGTATTCTTGCCCGTTACTGAGTGTTGCATCCTCTCCGACTGTATCAAGCCAACGATCATAGTCCCCATACCTCCAGCACGAGGTTTCAACAAGGGCATAAGGCTATTTCGACGAAACTATAGTGCTGTAAAACACTAATACCACCTCCACACTATGTTGATCTTGCCTTCTATAACGATTGCCTCCTTTGAGAACTGTGAGGGTTCGTCTTGTTGTATCAAACACCCTTCCTATACTACCCCTTGAGTTTTGTACGCTCGAGAAAGGAAAACGTATCCGTACAAATCGCGGAGTTGTTTTCAAAACCGGTGCGCTGGAAACTTAAATTTATGTTGCAGTAATGAGCTCTGTGTGTACAGTATTCCATCCCTTAATCCTGGGCCAGGGAAGACTAGCACAAAAAGCACATTGAAACGCGTCAACAAACGTACAAACGCAGTAAGCATACCTGCAACCGGCGATTGTAAGACGCTATAATATGGCTCTAGATATACGCAGTCGGATATATGTTCGTTCTATTTACGGCCCCACGGCCCCAAGGAAACACAACAAGCCAGTATACCAGATGCACGGTCCTAGGCCCTCCTCCGAATAGCTCAACGGGTCATCTGGCATGGAAGCATCAGATTCGAGGCTTTTATGACGCCCTTTATCTAATCTCTCGTCTATCATATATCGCAGAAGAACTAGTACGGTGTTGATCTATAGTACAAAGAGGAACACAGTCCCCGAGGAAACAAGGATATAGGGATGAATCAAAGACTCGGAAAACCCTAGCCCGTCGACCAGATCTCAGTCACGTCTCACACTTTCTCTCCCTAGCCATCGGAAGATCCAGTGCTCTTCCTGTTGGTAACCTGCTGCTGGACAGATCGTGCAAACACTGTATGCACTCATCCGAGTCAAATCAGGAGTTTCTCGTCACCGCATCCAGCTCGCACGGCTGGAGATATGCTAGGAGTCCATCATCTTGTCACACGGTACTTGTTGACTTTGGCCACTTAGATGGGAAGAAGGAGACGCTCCATATCCCTTGTGACCGTTTGCACTGATACGATACACAAGTGTCGCTTGCCTAGATATGTGCGACGTATCACAACAAAAAGACACGGGTATCATATCGCTCGCGGAACTGAATCGCATCACCCAGGACCGGCTGAATCCAAGGTAGGCAGGCATTAACGAGCGTGTTCTGCTAGGCATGGAAAGACGGTGAGTATCAATCTTGAGTTCGCGAGGCAACAAGAGCGGGAGGAGAGGAGAAAAATACACCGATTCGATTAGCAGTCGCATCGATGGTAGTGGCGTGGGAAGGGGACGACATCACGGACGTTGGGCACGCCAGAAAGGTAGCTTAGGAGTCGATCGAAGCCAAGGCCAAAGCCACCATGAGGGGGGCAGCCCCAACGACGCAAGTCGAGATACCATGCCAACTCCCTGCCCCCAGTAGAGCGCTTACTGGGTACCTCAAGTCCTAGTGCTCTCATGTTCTCCTCGAGCTGAGGCAGTCGGTGCTCGCGCATAGAGCCACCAGCCAGCTCACCCATGTTGGGAACCAGGAGGTCGAAGCAGTCGACGGTCAAGCCAGAGGGTGGTGATGAAGACGACTGTCGCATGTAGAAAGCTTTTATGTCGCGTGGGTATTGCGTAATAAAGATTGGAACATAGGCATCTGCGGCCTTGTCGTAACCGATCTTCTCAGCAAGATACTTCTCATGCTCGGACTGTAGACCAGCACCCCAAGTAGGTTTGTGCTCGAATTGATCGGCAATAGGCTCCAAGATCTCAATAGCTTCGCTGTAGGTAATACGAGGCCATGTTTTGGTGGTGAGCATGCCTCGCCATCGGCGGTCCAACTGTTCTTGTTCAACAAGGTCGTTGAATGCAAGGCGCTCGGATGGCTCTTTGGAGTCAACTCGATTCTGTTCGAGTTCCTTGGCAGCATTGAGCTCCTTTAGATTACTGGCCAACGAATTCAGCATGCGCTGCGCCAAATTCATAACTTCGTTCATGTCATCGACAAAGCTCATCTCGGCCTCGAGCATGTAGAACTCGCTGAGATGCCTTGACGTATCACTCTGCTCAGCTCGGAAAGTCGGAGACAAGGTCCAGACGTTACCGAGAGCTTGGGCGAGGGCTTCAAGATGGAGTTGAGAGGAAACTGTTAGATACTTGGGCTCACGGAAGAACTCATCCGGTGACGACGCTTTGACAGCGAATGCCTCGCCCGCTCCCTCGCAATCTGATGAGGTGATGATCGGAGGATGCGTCTGTTGGAACCGCTCACGGAAGAAGAACTGTGTGAGCATAGCAGTGGCATCTGATCGTAGACGTAGCATGGTGGAGTTGAGAGGAGTTCGCATTCGAAGATGCGAGATTGTGCGAAGGCTTTCTGGAGTCTGATATTTGTTCTGAATCGGATATGTCTAGGCTATGTAAGAAAGAGGTTCTCAGATGTTGAAATAGTCTTGATACACGTACCATAGGGTCAGAACCTCCGAGGATTTCCACCTCTGAGACTTTCAATTCGGGCTGTTCTGGGCTTGTTGAAAGTTCACTCTCACCACTGGTACCAGAAATATGAGCTGAGCCATCAATGACGGACTTCTTCCTACTCTCATCTACCCATGTTCCTCTTAGACGGACAGCTGCACCTGGGCGCATGCTGCGAACATGTCAGTTAAATATTGATCCATACGTGTGAGGTTCAGGCTACAAACTCTGCAGCTAAGCTCTTATCCACGACCACTTGAACAGGTCGCATGGACGAGCCATCGGTGATATCGATGAACCGTACCCCTGAGCTCTTCCGTACTGATCTCACCCATCCAGAAACCTCAACATCAGCGACATGAGATATTGGGCCCCAAGCCTTGAGCTCAGCCACAGTCTTGATATCCTCCTGGCACTCGCCAGGAACCCTAACCGCATATGGTCTTCGTTGAGGCCATTGTCTCGCTATTTTTGGAAACCTGGAAGCACGGAATGATCTCATTGTGAAAGACAATGAGTCGGAAATCCGGTCGGGTATGATGCGACGAAAGCTAAGACTTTGGGAACTGCTTATTTTCGACACCCAATTTTGGGACCACCTTGGTGGAAATAAGATGTGTCTCAGATCAGGGTCGTATAGGTAACGATAGTAAAATGATTACGCCTCGTTGATGAGCGAAATGTGATGTGATGTTATGTCAATGTTAGTGCTGTGTCAAGCAAGGGATACCAGGTTTCCATCGAAAAATGGTTGGATGTGGAGAAATTCTGGCACCCACGGGCTTGGTCTAGGGTAACTTAATTGCCGCCCATCAGGTACTATCGATTAGAATACGAATGGAAAAGCGAGTGAACCGGGGATCCTCGAGCTGTAGCTCCCTTTGTGGTTAAGCGGCGGGCCCTTAATAAAATGTACCGCATCGGATCTTCACTGTGAGATCCAGATATAGCAGTCTAAGCTTCAGCTGAGATCGGGGAGGTACCATCCGGCTGGTCAAAGTGTCATGCTTTGCTAGAGTGGCTGCAATAGTTTGGAGGTAGCTCGGACATGCTATGCCACGACTGGTTCGCATATCGGACAGTCTTGGCTGGAGTAATGGAGGTGGCCTCTGTGCGCGTGGCATCCATGATTATGGATTGTTAGGTACCTAGTAGTTTTGGGCAGGTACTACAGTGTAGGCAGGGCAGGTTCATGACCCGAGCCACGGTACCGGGTCGCACATCCCTTGCCAACTTTTTACTAAGACACATACCAAGCTAGGCAGGAACCTACCCATGCCGGTTCTTACTCTCATTTACAATCAACAAAGCAAGCAAGTGGTGACCAGGGAACGAGCAATCTGTAATAACAGAAGGAACGAGACAAGGGATAACATTCATACCTAACATAACAGTGGCTCTCTCTATCCACATACGTTTCAGGAGGTTCCTGCTATAGTTTCATATCACGCCAAAGACATTTTCCTGTCTTGACCTGAACTTACTTATCTCATCCTTAACAACGCCCAAATCTTAGGCTGAGCTTCAGCCTCAGTCAGGATCATACTATCACATCTCATCACATCCATCAACGTGGAATTGCATTGCAATCCCATTTCAAACAAATCGTTGATTATGGGACTACAGTCACATCTACATCTGTCTGCCCACTCACACTTGACGTCTGTTCTTCTCACGAGACAAGACACCAGCCCACCCAATCGAAATAAGCGTGCTTCTCTCTTGACTAGCTTAAAGCCAAAATGCGAACTCACCAATTTCCCTACTCCAACAAGAGACAGATCCCGACATCATTCGGGGGGCCTGAAAAAAAGCAAGCCTACACCGCAACCTTCCGCACCGCAGCGCTCCCCCAGCTCTCACCCTGTCTCAGCCTGAATATCGTGACTAGGTTTTATGCGGTTTTCCATGTCTCACATCTTGAGCCGATCGATTGCGCACTCTGAACAATTTCCGCCCAGCATGTGGAATTCTGTACAGAACTGTACTTGATGAGGTTAGCTGGGTACTACTGATAGCAAACAGACAAGGTCAATGCCGTCAGATTTACCAATGCGCATGCGATTTCTTTAGTTTTCCATGCCCTCGGTCCCAGCAGCTGAGCCTCCTCGTCACAGACCCCCACAATCACAACCACACCTCATCTCATCTCGTCTCATCTCGTCTCGTCTCACGCATCTATCTTGTCTCCTCCACAAGCTGGTGTTGTGTCGGTGTCGGTGTTAGTCCACCGCTGGGTATCCGCTTGGACACAAGCTTCTACCAGGCGAGATGAAAGGGTGCTACAGATCTTGATTCGCAACAATGTCCCGGCCAGTTGTGTCTCACGTCCGCCGATAAAGATAGTCTTTCTCTATGGCCCTGGTCGTCAAACAGCCCAACCAGCGTGATTCTTCGCTCCGTCTAGAGATGGCGGCCCCGTCTGTGTCCCCGTGAGATCTTGCAGATGCTCCACGGTTCCCGACAGTTGAGCTTCAGTGTAGCCCACCCTCGTTCCGTCAACTTGGATGCCGGTGCCCCTACTGCACTGTACGTCTACGATGGTACCTAAGATCTGGAGCGGCACAGATCCCCGGTCGACTACGATACGTGCTCCCCAGTCCCTATGGCCCTAAATCGATTGGTCTTTCCCTCGTACCTGCCTACGGCTTTCTTGATTCGTCCAGTCCTGCATGCCCTGTGCTATTTACAACCTGTACATCCTTAAAACCGTCTGTAGCAGAGCTACATGCCTGCTAGGGCATGTCGTCAAGCGACGCGACCCTGTTTTAGCACCCAGGTCTTGCCGTACCCATAAAGTCATGCTGGTCTCTTTTTTCTTCTGCCCTTTGTTTGGCTTGTTGCCTCGCCTCAGGCCGAGTCTGTTTCTAAACAAGTGGTTCAGATCTTGAACATATTGGGTCACACAACCCAGTGTCCATACCTCCCCTCTCTCGCTTGCCCCGGGGTAGCCAGTCAATCAGACTGTTAGATCCGAGTCTTGTCTGGTGACAGTCTCCTCCACCATGTTGCTTTTTCAGACTCAACGCCAAGTGTGCATATAAGACCCTGCCGCCCTTCATCATAATCTCTATTTGCTATCCTTCTATCCTCATCTAACCATTGCCACTCACTCGCACTGCTCTTTGTTACCACACCAAGCATATTCAACTAGACAATCATCCTTTCACTTCGTTGTTTTCGTCTTCTTGATAGCTTCTTGCTTCAAACTCGTTTTTAACGGTATAAACTCATACACTTGGCTCACATTCACCAACTTCACCATGGCGCCTCCAAGATCCAGCCGAGTGCGGCCTTCAGAAGTTGCAGCTGATACCAAGAAGAACTTCATACCGCTCGTGAAGAAGAACTATGGCGAAATGTTCCCACCATACTCCTACCTCTATCGGCAACCTATTGCACAACTCACTATCCAGCGTCAGAAGCCTACAACAAGACCACCCTCGTTCAGGATTGAAGTTGGAGATCCGGTCATGCAAGCACTGGCCTACGCAAATATGGACACACAGCAAAGTGAGGCCATGGGTGGTCCCCGTGTGCGTGTTCCTTTCATCTGCGCTGCAAACGAACGCAGGCCTGGAGGGGACTGGGAAACTGGATGTGTCGGGTATGAGGAGAAGCTCTGCAGACGAAGTAACCTCTCAGCCACACTGAACACGCCATGGCCAAACTCTCCGGAGCCCAACAACTACCCTATTCCTTCACAAGGAGGTATCTTTTCAGATGCCGTAGTGGTCTGCCGTGGTCCCCATGATCGCTACGATAGGCTAGAAAGTTGGTATGACCTTCCCGTTGTGTCGGTACCACCAACCCGGTGGCCAAAACTCAAGGACAATGGTCTCAAATACTCTTTCGTGGAGGAACGTGAGATGACTCGCGATAAGCTTCGCGGCGCTCTCCGCATCTGTCTTTACAACGGATATGACCGTGTAGTCATTGGCGACTTTGGTCTGGGCAATGGATACCGCAACCCTCCCCAGGAGCTGGCGGAGCTTTGGCGGGATGTCTTTCTTTTCGATCCTGACCTCCGAGGGCAGTTTGCCTACGTGGTATTTGTCTTTGAAGACCCCCAGCAAAGTACAATGCGCAATATTCTAGATGAGATTGCTAAGAAGGAGAACGGCTCGAAGGGCAAATCCAGGACTGGATCGTCAACCTCATCTACGACGAGCAAAAGCCATAGCAACGCTCCTACTGATCGACAAATTTTTGAACATGTCTTTAACCCTGCAGAAGTAGGTCGAGTCCTTCGGCAGCCTGATCCACGATACGGACTTGGTATGATCACGACATGAGCTGGTCTACATCAGTTCGAGACAGGTCCCAAACTCTGTCATAAGAATCAGAGTCAACCGAGTAAACGTCTCGAGTGGGGTGAGAGACAGACTTTTTTTTGTCTCATACGACCCTATGACAGATCTAGCAGTGCTCATTTTTTTTCTGAGACCAAATGAGACCAACCAGCTTGGTGGGACCCCTGCGAAACGTTTCTTTTTCGACTCAACTGTACTTGGCCGTATCCTGTCGGTCTGCTAAAGAACAAGGGGAAAACAAAATGTTGGGCGTTAAGAAGGATCCATGACGAAAGTTTTGTTTTGCAACTGATCAAGGATCTCCGGAATGAAGGATCGAGCCAAGCCAAGATGAATGATGTGTCACAAGCTCCTGTCGGTTTCATTATCGTCAGTTTAATGGCGAATTTCCTTTTCTTGGTGTTTGGGGTTTGTCTTCGGTGTTTTGTTGATTCCCAATTTACAAATGGCCTGTAAGGCTTCTGTATCACGACGAATGAAAGATGGTATTGGCGTTGGGGCTATCACAGATATATTTATTTGAACGAGTATTATTCAACTTCCATGTTACACATCGAATCACTGCGTATCCTTTCAATGCCGAGGTTTTAATGCAACTTGGGGATTGGTTCCAACGTGCCAGGTTCAAATCCGGTCGAGACGACAGTAGTGACATCGTGACTTCTCAGGAGTACTGGGGTGACATTTCGGAAACGAGGACAGCTCAAGACAATGCCCAACTATGACAACCTATTGGTGGCCCCTATTGCTCTGTTTTTTTTCATACAGAGGAACGAGCGGATGATTCCTCACAGCATAACCCACCTATCAGTTTTCTTTGAGCATAGTTGAACCCTGATATGCTGTCATAGCGTGTACATGCGGGTGTCCTTTGACGGTGACAGGGATTCCTCATTGTATACGTACTCTTTCAAGAAACAAAGTCGGCATGCATGATGTATAATGCCGTTATCAGGTAGCCCAGGACCATCATATCGAATAGAGTTCACTTTGCCACGGTGTTGCTTGTTTCTGGTAGAGTAGCCTAATCTGATGCAGGGTTGAGTGCCGGATACTTCCTGACAGCTCAAGTATAATTCGAAGCTATTATATTCTCTCACTGAACAATGATCGCCAATCGTGATGTGGTCTTCCTGGTCATTATTGTCCACCCATGTGAGATTAAGCATCCCTCATGATCGACACCGTACGATGCTATATCGATGTATGTCATATATACAGCGCTTGTACAGGCTTCTATCCTCGCGTGTAACACCGATAGGCGGGTCTTTAGCCGCGGCCCCTGCAGGGGGAAAAGAAGACTACACTTCTCTTGGACAGCTGCAGAAACCGGATGCACGTCGAAGATCATGGCTACAGCACTAGCGGCAGATCATCTCATGTATGTCTAATGAGTAAGATGAGGCTACGCACGCAAGGGCTCATGTAAAGCATCCTTGGGCCAACATGACACTGTCTAGTTCTCCCATGCACAGCACAAGCCTCAATATCTTTGTGTTGCCCTTCTCCGCCGCCTCTTCTTATCGTGTGTCCCATAGCCATTCTCAAATAAACGTTGTTTACTCCTTCCCCAGTGTCGTTGCACATATCTCGATTGTAACACCATAGCACAGCATGCACCTCTTGCGTTGCATCGCAGAGGCTTCTGCCACGGGGAGGTGCTACAATGGCGTAAAGACGGTGAGAGAGAGGTACTGAGAAACGGAAGCAAACAAGGACGGCGACAATAAAGGGCAAACTGCAAAGTGGGGAGTTCTGTTTCAGAGCACTCATGCAGAGAGGCGAGATGCAGTAACACCAAATTTGACTGACCGCCAGAACGGAATCGGCAACGAGAAAACAAGATAGAAAGAATAAACAAAGATCTGCTGCAAGGGAAGTGCATCTTCATTCCTTATTACGAATAATGAAGCAACCATGACACTCGCGGTATTGCGGTGTATATCGGTAGGTCTCTAAATAGCCATTCCATTGACTTGCAGATGTTCACGGATATTATGAAAAAGCAGAAGAAAAGAGACATCTGTTTTTGAGGGGAGGACAGAAATAAGGTGGACTTGACAATGACATGCCGGTGTGTTTCGTGCTACCTGCTATTCAACATCTTGCCTCTCGCTTTCTCCTGTCTCTTTCACCAAATTTTGATTCTGCATTACTCCGTATAAAAGACCGCTAGTCAACACCTTATTCTATTAACAATGCCACCAATTCCTCCTACCAATAGGATGGCCTTAAGCCCGCGAAGTTGGACAAGGCTGCTGCGGAGGTCTCGTCACTCTCCTTCTTACGCTGTCCGCTCAACTTGAAGAATTGTTAGATTTAGATTCCAAACGGCATTAGTTATTCAGAACTTACCTCCAGTTGAACACCCTTGTGAATGTGCACCAGCCAGTCCACATAGCTCTGTGCCTCATTGTTTCTGTCCTCAACAAGCATGCGGGCAAAGTCAAATTCAGCACCGTCAATACCTTGTCTGGCAAGCTGGATCGTAAGACCCTTGGAACCTCGCATGGTTCGAAGGAACTCAATAATGTTGCGGACTTGGGCGTTCAAGTGCGTCTCAAGCTGTGGCAGAGCCGATGTGTAAGGGTCTAAACTCTTGAGAGAGTCCTTGTCCTCACCAAAGAGATCAGATATAAGGTTAGGGGATGTTTGTGAATGGAACCAGAGGAGACATTGTTGGCCGTTGTCAACAAGGTACACACCGCCAGGTTCAACACGAGAGAATGAAGTGCGGATTGCAGGTGGCATCTTCAGATGGCCCGTCTCAGCGTCAGCAAAGCCTTCCTCGGGTGCCAGGTTATGAATAGGGACCATGCGGGGATAAAGATACAAGCTCAGCTCGAGAGCACCCATGGAACGAAGCATACGCATTTCGTGAACCCTACGGTCAGAGTTCTCAATACCACCCTTGAGAGCTCGGCATTTAATTAGACCGAGAAGGTACATACAGTACTCCTTGAGTCGCTCAGGCATAACAAGCTGTCCTGGAGGATGTTGCTGAGCAGCATGCTTTCTATAGCAAGCAAGAACATCAATGGCCTTCTCACTCAGCCAATGGCGAATATCCTTGAGGTTACTTGACGTTGTCGCCAGCTTCGTGCTAGCTTCCTTGGCCAGCATACCGATGACGGCGTCTTGGTCAACAAACTTGAGGCACTCACGAATGCCCTGCTCACGCACACCCGATTCCTTAGATGTCTCGGTGACGCTGGCAATGACATTAGAGCATCGTACACGACGTTGTCCGGATGCTGTGGTATAGAGGAGGGCGGATTGGAAGTGGGCATCCAGCTTCGAATCCAACTTGCCGTCGTAACTGAACGTAACGCCCATAGCCTTGTCCGCATCGATAACACCGATCTCCAAGTCAGCACCGAACGTATGCTGAATGAAATTGCCATGGTAGCCAGCAACTTGAAGTCCGTTAGAGCATCGAACCTTCATGAGAGCTTGGAAACCAGTTTCGCGAGTCACGGCGTGAGAGATCTCAAGTGACAGCTTCCGGCTATCCCTTGCGGCAATGAAGTTGGGGTAATAGAATGTTTCGCCACCAGTGGTAGAAGAAACATGACCTGTGAGTGGCATGATTAGCACAATTTCTGCCATGCTATCAAGAACCCAACTTACCAATGGTAGCAATATCGAGGTAACCGCCCGAAGGGGCCGCGAGGAAGAAATCAACACCAACTCCCGATGCTGCCATCTTCTCAGCAACCTTCTTCCAGGCTGGATGCTCAGTTGTGTAGAGCTTCTTGTCGATTTCACCACCAGGCTGGTTGCCATTATCACGCATGAACAGGCGGCCAGGACCCCAGGTTGGTAGAGCAGAGCAAGATGCCACGACCTTGCCTCCTGTCGCTTCAAGCGCAGAAAGTGCCGAGTTCAAAGCAGCCAGAAGAGCGGGTTCAGGGTTCTTGATGGTAGAAAACATGTCCGGCAATCTGGTCAACAGAGATGTAATCACATCCTTGGACTCATATGGGTCAACAAAAAGTCCCTCGCTCAGGGGTACGAAAGGATCCTCAAGATCAGGCATGATCATCATTTGGGCTTGGTCCAGGGCAGGCTTTAAAAGGTTAGTGGGAGTAGCCGGACAGTGATAAGATCAAACTCACATTAACATTGTAAAAGTGAATATCCTTGTCATAAGTGACAAAGCCAACCTTGGCGCCTTCGGGTATCGTACGTTTCGGTTCTCCGTTTTCGTCCATCTCTTGATCCTCGCCGCCATACAGAGCAACACGGATACCCTCGCAAAACGCCTCGACATAACCCTTGTTGTAAGATTCTTGGGTAACATCAATAAGGAATAACCATCGCAGTCCAACAGGCTCCCTGGTCCAGTACTCCTTAGGAACAACAAACTCCACAGTACCACGGCATAGCTCAGGACGACTGTCACGGTCAACACGAACGCCTTGTGGGTTGGTTGCGGCGAAATATTCGGTAGGAGTCTCGTTTGGATATGAGCAGAGGTTACAAACGAACTTGTTTCCACCTGAACGGAACATCATGAAGGGGTTCATGTAAGCTCGGCATCGTCTGCAGCGTGGGGGGCCGGGTTCGCCAAAGTCAAGAACTGGAACCTCGGGTTCTCCAGCCTGCAGAGGAGCCAGCGGCTGCAGAAGAAGTCCAAGCGATAGTCCTGTGGCTTGTAGCGCGTCCTGGGTCGCGGGGATATTGTTGAGGGTGAGTCGAGTGTACTTCGGGGATGAATTGCCCTGATCATGGGCAACAAACGAAACCGTAGATGGCGGCGGGACATGTCGTTCGAAGGTCGGATAGACGTTCCTGAGGTAGTACTGTTGCAGGGCGTCTCGCGAAGCCGGTACGCTGGGCATGTCGTCGGGTGATACTCCTTTGGACCCACCAGTAGGGACGGATGCCGTATCGAAACCCTCACCTACAGGAGGTTGAGTTGCCATAGGACCAGGGCTGAAGGCTGGGTTAACAGGTGCACCAAACTGGCTCTGGCTCTGCATTTGAGGAGTTCCCTGGGGGCTTCCAAATTGACCTCCAAATCCGGGACCGCCTGGAACACTGTCGAGAAATTGTGTAGCAGAGGTTCCCGGTGCGGGCATACCGTTGAAGGCTTGCGAGGAACCCGTAGCTTCAACCGTGTGGTAGGCATGTCGGTCCTTCTTCTTTCTCCTCGCTGTGCCATGTCCGTCTCCTAGGCTCATTCCACCCATCTGAGCAGCCAAAGCATCTTGTGGTGGCGCCGCTTGACCTGGAGCTTGGGGAGGCGCATAGCCATAACCTGCGACTGGGGCAGGGGAGCCAGTCATGGGAGGAGGGGCTTGTTGACCTCCAAGATATTGGGGTGCACCATATGGTGATGCTTGTTGCTGGTAAGGTGAAGGAGCGATAGGCGGTTGGAATTGTTGAGCATTAGGCTGCGAGGTTCGATTGGGGTCGTTCGGATCAATGACCTCGCCCTGACCGAGGGCGTGGTACTGAGCGTAGTCGGCCATGGCGACGTTGAGGTTCCGGGTGCAAAAAGGTCGAGGAGATCGAAGGTGAGTAGCTGTCTATAGGACGAGCATGTGCCTAGTTAAGGAGACGTGGGGCAATAGAGATGGGTGTAGAATGATGTGTAGCAAAGCTCCAAGAACACGGCAAAGAGAAGTCAACAAGAATTATATGCTGGGAATTGCAAACATGATCTCTCGAAACCGCTCCTAAACTTGGAACAACGTCTTCACCATCAACGTCAGGAGTAACTAGAAACGAATTGCTATCTTTGAAGATAGGTAGGTGTCCTGCCTCGCTGGCCTTTTCTGGCTGTTCCTTCCGAGTGGACATTCTGGACGATCGTGTTCCGTATCCCGCCTTACCTTGATTGGTAAAGCGTTTCGTGTCAATGTAGAAGTGCACTGTATAATGGCACTGTAGTCTATCAATCGAGTCATGTGATGGATCTTGGAGCCCCACCCTGAGCAGTGTAAGTGAAGCCGTAGGGTATATGAGTACTTTTTGCAACTTGAGATAAATGATGAGACGTACAAATAGGAGAATATATACTCTTCACGATGCGTTTCCCGTATAGTCTCAAGAGAGGCTGTCGATTTTTCCTTTTGCAAATTTTCAACTTCATGTTGTCTCATATACTTTTACTGGTCGCATTGCCTCAGTGTGATAAGCTTTGATCGTTAAGTTCAATGTAAGATAAAGGGTAACCTATCAGTTCATCCACATACTTAGTAGGTAGACAGGACTAGATTTTGTCTTCAAGCTCATGTTGTCCTTTAGCCAATGAATACTGTTAGCTATGCAAGCCCCCTTAAGGAACTGAACAAAAATACTGTTCATTGGGGCCGCCCTTTCTAACAGTTGGAGAGCACAATTGCGCACTACATTGAATAAGCGGAAACAGAAACAGAAAGTCAATTCGCCTGATATATGGGTTGCTACTCAAGTTACTTCCCCCCGGGGAAAATGTTCCAACGTTCCAAACCTAATCACTTGGTAGTTCGAACGATGTCTTTAATTGCAGCTCGCCCCTCCCACATAGTAAAGCTCGCGAATGCATCATCCTGATCGCAGGTGATACGCCTGTCACAAGCGGCATATTTTGATAAGAAGCGACATATAAAGAATAGAAACACGCTTCTCAGACGAATGAGTATCCTCAATATTCCACTTAACCATCTAATGCTCGTCAGTGCGTAAGGTTTTCCGATGGATGCGTGCCATCACGACACCATGCCGTGCCCCTCACCTGACGTAACGCGTTTGCTGTCACCAAGAAAGAGCCTAGAGTGAAGCTCAAGTCTAATCAATACATATCATCAGTAGAAAGGAAAATCACAAGTTCGCGTGTCTTACCTACTCTAAGATCAGGGCTACTATTTTATCCGGCGGATAGAAAATGGCAATGGTTGACTCAGGCGAACTCTACACATATGCTAATCGTAAAGATGGAAGCAATATAACAGCTTGTAGGCTGTTCTTAATTAAGATTCTCGATTTAGTAAACACATGACATTTGGGGATTCAATATTATCGCTGTGCCCTCAATCTCAATGTTTGATGTGTAGGTGTGGCGCGCTACAGATACCTTCACCCAGCATGAATCGTTGGACGCCTCCAACCATGTAAGTTGTGATGCAACATCTTTGCTCGGTCAAGGGCCGACGGTGGGTTTTTGGCCAACAAAAAAAAGTATAAAAGATACTCAAGTAGAGAGTGTATACATTTTGACCTTCAAATTAGTAGAATTACGATCGGGTTGTGGTGTGTAGACGTTTGACGATCAGATAGTGGTGGGATGCGGATAGCTTCAGATGCGACGCGTGAGGTTGCGAGTTGGACATGAAAGTGACTTTGCGCGATACGGAGCATAGGTCAATCAAATGGACTCGGAACAACGTCAAAACTACACTATCGGAGTCGCTCTTTCTTATGAAGACATTGAAGAACTCTACAGAAACAAAAAAAGCAGTGTATCTGTCGTAAATCGGAATGCGATAACGAGCATGGCTCATTCAATCGTCTCTCAACGATCCTCCAGGGTGAGGGATGCTTCAATCGTCACGCGGAATAATTCGACGAAATCTCCACCTTAATCCAAGCGAAAAAGATTTCCCTAAACCCGCAAGAAGATGAAGAGATCGACTGATTCATCTCGTTAAAGACGTTGAGCGAAGAAGCGAGAGAATCCAAGGAAATGGAAGTTCGGGGGCATGAGTTGCGCTCACATTTCGCCAGACTCTAGATCACACAGAGGTACACCTCACCCGAGGTGATGTCTGAACTGACCAATCAAAAAATCGGTCACTGCCCAGGTATGATTTTGGCATTTTGGGTGCCCCATTTTCTTAAGTGCCATATCTTGGAGGGTCCAGGCTTGGCATCTCCTCAAATCTGACCAGCTGTATGTGGCTGGACCAAATTATGCACAGAGCTCCAACCAATCCACGACCGCGATAACGAGGCTCGCTCGGTTTGTGACGATCTTTTTGGCCTTGTGTACTCTTTTTGTGCAATCGCATGCCAACGGATATTTGGCGTGCATGAGCATTTTTGGTGTGGCGCCCAAAGATGCCCCTCTTCCCATCTGAAGCAAGTGGGCCTTGTCCAGCCCAGCCCAGGTGAGAAGAGTGTAGTCGGGTGCACGCACCGCACAGTCGTAGTGCAGGCGGGAGAGTCGCGAAGCTGTAAGAGCGCGGGACACAGACTAGTGTACCAACAGCAAGAGCTACCTACCGTCCGTCCCTTTACTGATTGCGCTCTGCCCCCGCCGAATATATAAACATGCCCCGTCCCCTCCACGCGCCCGACGATGTGATTCTGTCCCTTCCCTGTTCCTCTGTTCATTAAACGTCTTCCAGTTCTTTCAATCGTCCCAAACGTCTTTGTCGCGTCTTTTCGCCCACCTCAAAATCATATACCATTCGCATTTACCCAAAGCACATAAACTTACACAAACCGTCACAATGCCTCCCAAAGCCGCCGCCGCTCCCAAGAAGGCCTCTGGCCACGCCAGCTACCAGGTGAGCTCATTCACTCGTAGCAATATTTTGGGATGAGTTGTTAACATTTCTACTTTAGGACATGATCACTGATGCCATTGTCAACGTATGTGAATTCTGAAAGCTTCTTGTTCCTCGGCGCGTCCACCATCGCGCACTCACCTCCTGGTCGCGGATGAGGCCATCGCCACGCGCCCGCGCTTCCCCTCTGCCCTTCCACACTGTTATTTTCACTCACTAACGCGCTTTCTTTGCAACAAACAGCTCAAGGACCGAAAGGGCTCTAGGTAAGCTTCCAATTTTCTTTCTCTCTTCGCACAATGCGTTTGCATTGTCGCCATCGTCCTTCTCACCTTCACTTCAATTGCTAACTCGCCACGCAGCCGTCAGTCTTTGAAGAAGTATGTCAAGGCCAACAACACCCTCAATGTCACCGACAACATGTTCGACTCTCTCTTCAACAAGGCATTGAAGGCTGGTGTCGACAAGGGTGTCTTTGAGCAGCCCAAGGGTCCTTCCGGTGGTACCAAGCTTGCCAAGAAGCAGCCTGAGGCTAAGAAGCCTGTTGCTACCAAGAAGACCGCTGAGAAGAAGGACGGTGCTGAGAAGCCCGCCGCTAAGAAGCCTGCTGCCAAGAAGGCCGCCGCTCCCAAGAAGCCCGCAGCTGAGAAGAAGGCTGCTGCCCCCAAGAAGGCCACTGCTGAGAAGAAGACAACCGAGAAGAAGACTGCCGACAAGGCTGAGAAGGCCGACAAGACCGAGAAGGCCGAGAAGCCAGCTACCGCCAAGGCTCCTGCTAAGAAGGCTGCTGCTCCCAAGAAGGCTGCCACAACCAAGAAGGTATGTGCTGATGCGTTGCATATTACCAACACAACACTGACATCCTTCACAGACCGCCGACAAGGCCGAGAAGCCCGAGACTGCTCTCACAAAGACAAAGGCTGGTCGTGTTGCAAAGACCACCAAGGCAGCTCCTGCGAAGAAGGCCGCTGCCCCTAAGAAGGCGGCGCCTAAGAAGGCCGCTGCTGCCAAGGCGTAATCCGACGCTTAGCAGTATTGAACTTTAATTAATGACGACCACGGCGTTAAAGGATTTGTTCACGGCTTGGGCACGGGAAGTACGGCTACTGGAATTTCGATGGTTTGGTTTGGAGCGGGATTATTTGGCTGTTTTGCGCACGTACGCGAAGACCCGCGTCTGTATGATTTCTACCCTCAGCCATCTCATGTTTTGGAGATGGTAGACTCGAATTGAGGGTCACTTCTACACGATCATGCCTCTTTGTATTATATCCGTATGACATGGCAATTTTTCATTAGGCGTGTCAGGTTGAGACAATGCGAGCGGTAGAAGGTCGGCGTGTTTTTACGGTGAGGGCTAAAAGTCTGTGGGCGAGGAAGGACATGGAGGATGCGGTTATACCACTGTCGTTGTTTTGAGTTATCAGTTTAGAGTACGCAATGAATATTACCGAAATGACTAAATTCTTGCAAATATTGATTCAATCTGGTCATTTGATGAAACTACCTGCGTGCATGGAAGACGCGCTGGCTTAGGGCTTGTTGACATGGGTAGTGATGAAGCGTGTCTCAACTCATTCTTGCCAGGGGTCGCATGGGTCACAAGCGTGTTATGGCAGCAGAACTAAGTAGACATTATATGAGAAGAAAAATGCGGTATTGAGAAGCCAAGTAAATGAACGCATTTTCAGCCCAGTACATAGCCTAAGTATGTTGGTTGGTCTGTACCCAAAGTGCAGAGGCTTCATTACGCGTCAACCGAACATGCGTGTAAGTCCAGCTGTCGACAGACTTACAATCATTGATTCCAACACTACATTTGATATAAACGCAAATCTAGACTCTGGAAATCCTACAACACCAAGAGAGAGCTTCATTCCTAGTTACAGAGTATAGGTGTCATGTGTCCTGAGTCGTGTTGGCTCCGGCCGCCATCTGGTGGTTGAGTGTGTTGCTGACCAGCTGGTATGAGTTGTAGTCGAGAAAAGTGGGACCACGAAACTTTTGAGTTGGCACCCGCGGCGTCTATTTATAGGAGGACAAGTCATCGTCAAGTTTCAACCACTTGCTGTACTATAGCATAATAGGATGGCAGAAGCGGTTCAGTCATAATGGAGGGAACTAGAGTGCTCAAGGAGCTGCGGAAGACTTCATAATCCTGGGAGATTATTCGACGAATGGACTTTCTTCCGTAAGATTTACTATACAGTAACCTTCGCACATTGTCAGCACATACATTTCAAGCGCCTATCTCAGAACCTCAGAACAAACTTAGTACTAGTAAGAGGGGTGTGAATTGAGACATTTCAGCTATCTTGTCGTCACGGCTCACGTGCCTCAGGTCCTAACTAGGTAGCGGAAGGTGAAGCTTAAACGCTCGTACCTGTACTTGCTTCTGGCGCAGATTGCCGAGGCCAGAGCTATGGAAATACGTACCTCATCGACCTGCCCGCTGTGGGACAACGTAATGGTAAATAGAAAGCCCAACGTCAGTGGTTGCTTGCTGCCCCTCGTTTAAGGTAGGTACGGTACTGTAAGCTCTGGATTCGAAGGCCCGTGCTTCGTCATGCTCGTAATGCAGGATCATCGCTCTTCTCTTCCCTCTTTGAATCTTGTCAAGTCTTCTTGCCCAGACTCTAGGTAGGCTTCCCTGTCGTTCCTGTCCCTGGTTCTGAGCCGACCAGACATCTCTTTCTTCGGTTGCAGAAAGGATCCCCTGAAAGTGACCTCACCCAACTCTCCGCTGTGTTTCGCTGTGCTGGCCCGGACCGAACCCCAGGCACCGTTA
Organism: Fusarium cf. aywerte; assembly: GCA_011034095.1. Lineage (NCBI taxonomy): Eukaryota > Fungi > Ascomycota > Sordariomycetes > Hypocreales > Nectriaceae > Fusarium > Fusarium cf. aywerte. The sequence continues at coordinate 25,090 of WETZ01000039.1, read as the reverse complement.
GCCATCAAATCCAATACCCACGCAACAGCCCCGAAGGCGCTGACGACTTCAGCCCACTTTAAAACGCATCTTCAGCGGCATCGCCAGATTTCCCAGTGACTGATAAACCTTGGTTTGGCTTGGTACTGTACCTACAGGCAGGCAACAGGCCAGCGTTACATTGTGTACCTTCCTGCTGCTGCCCACCAGCTCTTGACCGACCGATCGTTCCGGAGCCAAGGCTACCCTTACGCTGTGCTTTGCTGTGCTACATCTCAACCCAACGCCATTTCTTCACGAGGCTGCCTGCAAGTTGCATTCATCCACTAATTACCTGACCTCAACACCTTTCTGCCTGCATCGTCTTGAATTGCGTTCTTTCTTGGCTTCTATTGCCGCCTAACCTCCACTCAATTTCATTTCGTGGCCACCTAATCAAGTACTTGGCCGGCTGTGCCGAAGATGGCGGGCAGTCTCTGTTCGCATGCGCCTTGACCTATTATCGCATCAGATTATTTTCTCATTCCCCGCGTGACGCAACGATAAGCTCGAATTATTGCAAACAGAGACGAGACACGCCAATAAGATCCCCAAGCCTCGTGCAAAGAGTTCATCATGGCATCATCCAATCCGTTTCGCAAGAGTGTCGCTATTGCGGTAGACACGGCTACCTTTCCATACTCGACATCCTCCGCCGCCGCTCGTTTCCCAGCTCTCGACTCATTCGAAACGGCATCTACTCCACCGCCTCCGACTAGCTTCCAACAAGCCGACGACTCAGCGACTGATCATAAGTCTAAGGTCACCAAAAAGGTTCGGGTTCTTTCACCCCCGCCACTCTCCCCCGACTCTCCCGAGTGGGCATTTACAACGCCTTCATTCGCGCAACATGCTGCGAACCAGCAAAACGAAAATGATCCTTTCGATGCAACATCCACGGATGATAGCGATCGCGAGATGGTAGCGGTTGCTGCCCGTGGCCAAGCTTCGACTGGCGGTCAAGGTGCGGGAAATTCTTTCAGCCAGACATTACGAGACCTCGATTCGCCCGTTGCCGAACAGAAACTAGAACAAGAGCGCAAGGAAGAGGGCCATGCGCTCAAGGCTGCCAATACAGCTAAACGATCCTTGGACGTCAACTCTTTCAAGCGATTACTTATGACAGGCAACTCAGAGTCGGACAAAGCTTTGGCACAATCAGATCTAGACATAAAAAACCGGCCTTCTGTTTTTCGCAAACTATCACAAGAAGCCCCCAAGGGTGCATCAGATCTGAGCAACAAAACCCAAGAGACATCTCTCATATCTCGAGACGCTTCCGACACTCCAGAAGACGATCTCGGTCAAGAGAGTGTTTCCGACTCGAGCGCCTCAGCTCAGGTCAGTTCAAAAAGCAGCAAGAAGCCACCACCTCCACCTAGCTCACGGCATGGAAAGTCGATTAAGTTGGATTTGGTTGGAAACCAGCCGCCCCCAGAAGCTCTTGCAACCTTGTCACCATCAGACATGAATAAACCGCTTCCGCCTGCACCTGCCCGAAAGAGTTTAGAAGTGGAAGGCGAGTCGCCGTTTGACCGTGAGGCAGCTGGCAAGGTTCCAGAGGCTGATGCTGATGTCGGTGTCGCATCGCCAGAACGGTCAGGAACCGGCCGAAAAGCAGTTCCAGCACCACCCCCACCCCCACGAAGAGGGCATGCGAGGGCAGAAAGCAAGGCGAATGCTTCGCAGCAATTCCCACAGAATGACGAAAATTTGTCGCGATCATCGTCTATGAGATCTCGGCCGGAACATAAACGCCAAGATTCACAGGCTGGAGCTCCTCCACCACCACCACGGAGATCTCATAGCTCAAAACATTCTATTCAATTACCGGCGGGCGTGACCTCCAGCTTTACGGATCTGAGTCAATCGTCATCCTCCCCAGCCCCGTCTTTAGACGTTGACATGAGTACGACTTCGACTCCATCACAGCTGCGTCAAACTTCGACGCTTGACCTGACGCCACCTCGAGATGGACACCACCAATCCTCAACACTAAAGTCTTGGGCTCCTCCTCCTCCACCTGCAAGAAACACGTCTGTCAGGCGACCTGCCAGCATCCGAAGTGTTGACAGCAGCAGCCGGCGAGTTTCATTTGAAGCCAAACCTCATAATCAGATGGCTCCGCCCCCACCTCCCCGAAGGCAAAGGGGTAGTAGCAGAGGTAGTGTGGATGGGCCTAGAAGGACAAGTTTCGATAGTATAGGCATGGCTGGATCTAGTCAAGTTACCGAGGAGGAACCTGATGCGGTAGCAGAGACAATTGGTTCAGGTCCCACGTCACCGCTACCGACGAAGGAACCAGGAAAGAGCATTGACATTTTGGCTGATCTTGATGCCCTCCAAAGAGAAGTAGATGCACTGAGGGGGAAACTAGGATGATGAGGAAGACACACGACGAGTACGTATGGAATGGAAGGATGGTGGAATGTGCTATGGTTGTACAAGAAGAGCGTGGCGACATGCAGTTGAAGCTCCAGTCTCACTGCAAGCCAAAGATGAGCAGAATTTTATACGGATGTGACATTATGCGGGCGTTTTCATGGACAGGACTCTGGCACGATAGAGTTGTGTGATTGGTCTCGACTTTTATGTCTGTAGGGGAAAGGTGTTGTAGAAGTAGCCTATGATGTAAGGAATGACCTGCAGCTGAGTTGTCAGCGGCAGGCATGCATTCGAAGATTTAGTACACAACGTATGGATGGATGTTTGACGATCATGATGAGCCCGAGTTTGTAATATGTGTCTTTAAGGTATACCTCGGCTTTGGTGACGATGATGATGGCGGTGGTGGTTGTGTTGTGTTGTATTGTGTTACTCAGCCACAGCCACACACTCTCTACCGGACGTAGATATGAGTCGTCAGGGACCCATGTTGAGTGCTAAGTTGGTTGTGGTTTGGCGTCTTGAACCCCGAAGGATCCGTGACGACTGAGGCAGATGACCTTGGTGCGATGCCATGCTTGCTAAGTACATATGCGCCTTTATGCGCTAGAGGAAGCAGAATAAAGCACATCAATAAAATCGAGGCTAAGAATTAGGCCATTTATTGGATTGGGTTTTGATCGATCAGTTCATTGTTGGTCTCAACCGAGTCGCAGGGGGTTGTCAATCGTGTGTTTGTGTCATGTCGCATTGGGCAACATGATCAATGTGGTGAGAGGTCAGAGAGGGAGACGAAGAGGGGGAGGGGTAATTCTGCTGTCTTTCTCTCGTTCTGATTGGGGAAGGGATCCAATGATCACCGCTGCGACTAGGGGAATTTTGGCAGAAGGGCGCACGGAGATGGAGGGTTCTTTTATTCGAGAAGCTCGGTAACCGTCAGGGATCATCAAACTGCCACCACCGCCTTGTTTGCAGGGCGAAGGAGGGAAGTCGGTGAGGGGGGACCAAAGGAAATGGTCAAAGCACAACAGATCATTCTATTATTCATCCATTGATTGAATGAGAGCAATGATACCAAGGTGAGTGAGTCTTCATAGGGATTGACTGATCACCATATTGCGAGCATTAAAGCGACTCAAAGTAGTAAGGCGGAACTATACCGCTCGTGCATACAAGACAAGACATGAACATCGTGATGTTTCAAATAAGTGACCAGACCAGACTAATACATAACTTCGGCACATGCATCGCGGCCAGTCCAGAAACAGACCAGATAGGCGATCCACGCTTTACTTTACTTTACTCATGCCTTGGTATACCCAAAAAATGGGACCCTCATGGGGGCATCCATGAAAGCAACAGCCGACAGTCCCCTCTTTTCAACGGCTCCGTCGTAATGGTTGGTAACTAAAGTTGAAGCTAAAGCAGAGTTGTAGAGAGCACGGAGCTTTCTACCTATGGATGAATGGATGGGTGAATTGGTGCCTTAATCTAAGAGATCCCAATCCCCTTACCATCCCATCCCATCCTTACTTATTACGACACGACAGCTCTCTCCGTGTCACGCTTGATAGGTAGTAGGCATGTAACTGTACTGTAAGGTACTAAGGTATATCCTCCATCAAGGTATGTCTAACCTACTAACCTTAGCGATCTACTTAACCTGGCAAGGTAGCACTCGCTCGCCTTATCTCACCTCCATCAACCTCTCTTCTCCTCTTTCGAACTTCTTTCCCTCTTCTTCTTATTCCCCTCGTTTTTATAACTACGCCGTCTTTCCCTTCTTCTTTTCTCTACCCGCAAACACTCAGCTCCCCCTCTTGAAACCTTGGCCCTTCCCTTCTCGAACAGTCCCTTCTCATTCAATGCTTCTCTTGTTCTTGGCTCTTGTTAATTCCCATTTCTGTATCTAAGACTTGTTTATCTCGGCTTCTCTCTACACTTACATGCTTCTCCGCTTCTCGTTCCGCTTCTTCCGTGCTATATCACCACACTGATTTCCTTGTCGAACCATACAATCATCCTAGCTTCTCGTCACTCTACAGTAAACAGCCCCAAATGTGCTACTCCGACCTCGGTACTCTGGTCTGCCAAGCCTGCGGTCGCCGCGTGGGTGAACAGCCCGTGGGAACTTCACCTTGCCTCGCTATCTGCGGCAAATACGTCTCGCGCGTCACTGGTACCGTAGTCAGCGGTGAATGCGGCGTCTGCAGCGAAGCAAAAGAGCACAGAACCCAGCTCACCACGAGGCTCAACCGCGCCTTTAGCAAATGACGCACTGCGGCATTATTTCAACCCATTAAACTGCACATCCAAGTCAAGTCATCTGCAAGGTACCTCACCTTGCTGTAACATAGAATGGTAAGCCCTGCTTACACTCTTCGGTAAAAGAGGGACCCCCGGACTGACATATCAAATAAGGGTGGTCTTATTCAGGCTCTATGTAATAGATTTGAAGAAAATGGTCTTGCTTGGAACTCGGCTTTCACGACATGGATATGACCATCCGAAAGTCGGTGCTCATGTAATGAGGCCGTTCAGCCCGCTTGTTTTTCTCTTGTCCGATTACTTTTCACGCTTTACGACTCATGCCCTTACGATTTGCACGGCGGCGTTGACGGCATTTGTTCACTTTCGTTTTTTTTTTTTTTTTTTTTTTTTTTTTTTTTTTTTTTTGGCTTGCGATTTAGAAGGAGCATGGAGGAGAGACCTTTGCAGTTGAGCGGTGGAACAACTATGCATCACTGGCTCACTCTTTGTCATTTTCGTTACTATACCCAAGATGATTATTATTCAACACCTTTCCGATAATCATGTTTTGGTTCAGCATGTGCCACACGACACGACATCGTGTGGAGTCTTTGTCATGGGACCTCATGTAAAACGACTGTGTACAACCGGCTAACGTGATAAGTAGCGCGCACTATACAGCAGCTGATCCATTGACCAAGGCTATCGATACTATAGTCGTGCCAAGAAGAGAATTCGTTGATCTTGGTGTCGTATATTATTTCCCTTTTTAGCCATTTAAAATAGTAGCCTCCTCTAATAAGCCTAGGAAGATCTATGCATTTCTAGCTATCAAGGTTGAAAAAGATCTGCAACCAAAACCCCCTTTCCTACGTTTTCTATGTAAAAGACTAACCATCGTATTGAGCCCATTGCGAGATGACATATCCAAGCTGAGATGTTGATATATGCCTAGATCCATGCTTCCTTCGAGCATGGAGTGGCGGACCGAGACTTACAAAATCACTCACAAACCTACAAGTCCTCGTACAAACGTCGCGGCTGGTGGTATCGAAGTGAACAAGACAGTGATTGTTCCAAACAGACTCATAGACAAACTCGACAGGGCCGCAGATCGAGGGTCTGTTCGTAACAACACGGACGTTGCGATGGCGCTCGAGTTAACGCCCAGTGTCACGCCGCGAGTCACGTAATCATCCTCGGGAACTCGCATCCAACGTAATATCCGGGCTCCAAGCACAGCACCCAGAATTCCACTGATGATGGCCAACGCAGCTGCTGTGTTCACATCGCCACCGAGATTCACAGTCGCGGGAACGGCGAGGGCGAGCGTCAGGCTGCGTGATGCAAATGCAAGACTGCGGACTGCCGAGATGCCGCATGCGTAGCACAAGGGCGGGTATGCGAGAAGTGAACCTACGCTGATGGTAATATTTGGAACCACGATGGAGATGAAATGAGTGCGAAGCTCACGACGGTACTGAAACATGGGCAAGGCGAGGGCCACAATACTGGCGTCGAGAAGAGTGCCGAAGATATCTCCTGCACCAGGGGGGGCATCTTGCTTCTTTGTTGCGTTGCGCCATAGCTCTATATACTTTGCGCCAGTGCGATATGCGTGAAGTGTTGCTGTTAAGCTATCGCCACGAACTGCTGCGAGTGCCCATATGACAAGCACTGTTGCAAGAGATGATACAAGGACTGGATGCAGGTATTGTTTCCACTTAGATGAAATTGCCATCGCACCAAACCAGGCGAGGACGTTAATAGCCAGATGAATGGGCATAGAATAACCGGTTGAGTAGTATAGAGGAATACCAATAAAGAAGAACAGTCCCACGAATGTCGCCACATCGAGGTTTGCTGATATTCGCGCAGCCCACAACTCGGCCTTGGGCGGCGGCAAAGGGATCTGTGCAAGAACAGTAGGTGGATTGAGAGCTTCAACTGCATTCTCTGGAGTATTACCGTTTGCATAGTGATGCTCTTGAAGACGTAACTGCGGTGGAGTCTGAGGACGGGATGGCGCCGCTGAGGCTGGCTCCGAACTCGGCGCAGATGCAGATACAAGAGGTATTTGCGAACCAGCACGAGAAACACTCGTACGACGTGAGATACCAGGAGTCTGAATCTCACCTATAGGAAGGTCTGGAGTTTGACGACCAAGTTCTTCGGCTCGCTGAGATTTAGAGCGTCTTGAAGCACCGAGAGCGAGCTGAAGAGTGCGGGTGATCCAGGCTGCCAGGGCCATCATGATAAAGAAGCCGACAACTGTGAAGGTCAGATATCACCCAAGGGTTTGTCGCAGCTTCCAGACTTACTGAAGATTGCAATGATAATCATAACCTCGACAATTCCAATTGGGGGACTTAGAGGTAAAAGGACGAAGGATGGTGTAAAGAAGACGCCCATCCATCGGAGCGACCAGCCAGCCTAGAGGTATGAGAATCAATTGCATTGTAAATAGATCACCATTGACTTACAGGTACATCAATGATATTGATCAACTTTCTTGTCTTATGAGTCCCCAATAATGACTCACTGGCGATAAGAGCACAGAAGAGCAACATCATGCAAGTAACAGAAGCAGGAAATGAAACATTGAACTTGTAAAATAATGAATCAATTCCAAAACAGGCAGCCAGTATTACTGTGAGTCCCAATGGTACATAAAACCAGGTACGCAGCAGCTTGGAGCTGTTGTTCCTGGCAGTCTACATCAACAATTAGCGAATGTCTTGCATTTCAAAAGTGATGCTCTCACCAATTTTATGGCTTGAGCCAATTGGATCATATCACTGGACTCAATTGCCATTTTGTACTGCGTACAGGTATGAAAGTCATCATATTTGATCGAGGGAGCGTATACAGTTAGCTGACCAAGTACCGAATGCCCGAAGACCCTAGTCATGTGCGTTAGTCCCGGCGATCCATCCATCATCAGCTAACAAGATAAGGAGCTTTAAAGTGTGGGATGTATTATAGATAGATAATACATATATAGTTAAGAGATGAAGTTTTCCCTCTTGTGACAAAATTCTACTCGTGGTCCTATTTATGGTTTGATCCCTGCGTCAAGAGCTCAAGCAATTCCCTTGCTTCGCTTTCTTAAGAAGCAATCATGAAATAATTGACGGACTTCAACTCCCGCCATCATGGGAAGGAGCGATTGACGGTGCATTCGCTCGGGATATACGGCAGGAACGGCTTCCAGATCACTCGAGGCACGATATCCCGCCTGTCAATCACGGAAATGTCTTCACTCACTGCAATCTAATCTTTCGCTTCCCTGATATCACCCAATTCCGACCTTGATTATCACCTGACTATTCCATCATATCTCCCTTTGGCGATCTTTTTATGAAGTATGTGCCATTGAAGTCGGTCCGACGTTGATGAGATGAATTCTTCTTCTTCTACTCCTGCAGAGAACCTAGGGTTGACCAAGGGAAACTTGAATACGACCAATACCTATCTTACACCCGGGTATGGGATACGTCGAACACATCGTCGCACGTCGAGGCATCGGTATACTACAAATATACTTCGACGACCGATTGAATGCGGCTCTGAAGAGATAGTCGTCGCATTGCACGGGCCGTCTTTAAATATGATGAACCCGGAGCACGCAATGCAGTCTTGTCCAGAGCTAGGCTGTCGGCATGGTCATCCATGGGTAAGCATGCTTGGCTGTTGTTGGTGCAGAATCTCTTGTTGAAACAGTGTTACAGCACTCAGCGCCGGCTTCAAGAGATCCTCGCAACAGTCCTTTATCTCAGCCAACTACCCCGACGAGTCTGCTACACCGGCTTGATGGTCGCCTCCGGCAGGCATACTTTAAATCTCCGTTCGGATCAAGCCGGTCTTTATCCTTTTCTTCACTGGGCGATTCAGCAGACGAATCCAGATCTCAAGCTGGCAGAGACCGCAGACAGAGAGCACGCGACTCGGAAGCCAATCGAAACTGGGGTAGCTCATCAGCCGACAATGTGGCATCGGTGCCGATCTTGTCGGCTCCGGTAGCATATCAAGGGACTCGCCAGTTGGCTGTAGCAGGGGTGGTCCTGGGGGCATTAGAGCTTGACCGGTTGAGCCTCATGGCGAGACTAGACGAGGAAAAACACAAGTCCAAGTCTAGGTCCAAATCCAAGCAGAAACAAAAATCAGGGACAGAAGAGGCGTAACGTCGAGACGTCAGGGGAGATTTCCTATCCGAGCCAGCTTGGTCTGCAACCCTTGTCGATCATTGGATGAGACATGAATTCCTCAATTCATTGGGTACGTAGCATAGCTCAGCTTTATCGGTATTCAATTGACATATCCCGAATTAATTATCGGCAAGTTTGTCTATGGACCCGAAACAATCCAGATTAGGACAATGTTTCTCATACGCATGCACTTACTCCAATCGGTGATAGCTGAAGTGTCGCTGGCTACCTCGGTTCCCGGGGGTCAAAAGCTGGGGTTTTAGTAACTGGAGGGGTCCTAAACGGCTCCGGTTCGCGTCGGATGACTTCATCTAGTGGACTTCAATCGCCGGCGCCCTTTAACCCGTCAACTTAAGCCCGAATTGCTTCATCTTTAATAACTGCTCCTCCGCCTCGGAACTCTCGTTTTGTTGCAATCAACAATCCCTTCCACCCAGAACTTCCACCACACAATGTTTCGCCCTATCCTTAGACAATGCGCTCGAAGAGCCGCCACTCCTCTGCGACCATGCGCTACACGAACATTTGCCTCGGCATCAGGGCCGAGCTTTAACTGGGAGGATCCTTTGGCCTCGAACAACCTTTTGACGGAGGAGGAACGGGCAATTGGGGAGACAGCAGAGAGATATTGCCAGGAGCAACTGTTGCCCCGCGTGCTTCGTGAGTTGTCTCCAAGTCGGATTTCCACAAGGACTGCGCTAATCTTCATGCCTTGTAGAGGCCTACCGTGACGAATCCTACGATCCCAAGATTCTCGAGGAAATGGGCGAGCTTGGTCTGTTGGGTGCTACAATCGAGGGTTATGATTGTGCAGGCGTTTCTTCTGTTGCTGGCGGTCTAATCACCAGGGCTGTAGAGAGAGTAGACAGCGGCTACCGATCTGGCATGTCCGTTCAATCTTCGTTGGTAATGGGTGGTATCTTTGAGCACGGATCCGCTGAGCAGAAGGAGAAGTTTCTCCCCCAAATGGCAAAGGGCAAGCTACTCGGTGCTTTTGGTTTGACGGAACCCAACCACGGCAGTGATCCTGGAAGCATGGAGACCGTGGCGAAGCCGCACCCAACCAAGAAGGGATACTACTCTCTAAGTGGTGCCAAGACATGGATCACCAACAGTCCCATCGCAGATGTGTTGATGGTTTGGGCAAAGCTCCAAGAGACTGGCAAGATTCGAGGTTTCCTAGTAGAGCGCAAGGACTGCCCACCAGGCACTCTTGAGACACCAGCCATCAAGGACAAGAACGGTCTTCGCGCTTCCATCACAGGTATGATTCAGCTCGACAACTGTCCTGTACCAGAAACCAACATGTTCCCTGAGGTTGAGGGTCTCAGGGGTCCCTTCAGCTGCTTGAACAACGCTCGATATGGCATTGCAATGGGTGTCATGGGTGCTCTTGAGGACTGTATCGCCCGCGCCCGAACATACGCCCTTGAGCGTAAGCAATTCAAGGGCAACCCCCTTGCCAAATATCAGCTTGTACAGAAGAAACTTGCCGATGCATCAACAGACGCTGCCTACGGTACACTTGCAGCCATCCAGGTTGGACGTCTCAAAGATGAGGGCAAGGCCACGCCTGAGATGATCAGCATGGTGAAGCGACAGAACTGCGACGCTGCTCTGTGGAACGCACGTCTCCTTCAAGAGATATTTGGAGGTAATGCGGCCAGCGATGAGTACATGATTGGTCGTCATGTGGCGAACCTGTTCGTGACTCAGACATATGAGGGCCAGAGCGACATTCACAGTACGTTTAACTACCTATTCGACATTTTGACAATTGCTTACAAATATCTCACAGGTCTCATTCTCGGCCGGGCTATCACTGGTATTCAAGCGTTTGTTTAAGACAAGAAAATGATTGGTAAGGAGGCGAACATAGAAAGCTATTGAAGTGTATATTATAGATGCTTAGAAATCAAAACCTAATTCGGTGCAAACATATACTATCCAATCATATATTTCGTTCTTGATAATGCTCAAACAAGGCCAATGAGGAGTTCAACCATTGCATGAAAAACAGCATTGTCTAACTGCACTACTGGCCGGTATGGATGTCTGGTTTTCCTCCTTTATTCTGACCTTGCATGCCTGGTGTTGGATACCCACTTGGTTCGTTTTTGAAAAAGAACCCCTCGGCCCTTACCGCAGCTCAAAGAAGTGACGTCGCTGGGGACATGTCATAACCTTTGATGTTGATTTTACCAGAAGCTGGCCAATGCGAGACTTGTAGGCGACGCGGCGATGCCGTTCGGGCGTCTGTATCCGCATCCGCATCCGCATCCGGGTCCAGGCACGGGAGGCTTTAGTTATACACTCTTTTCCCACCGTCATTCCGGTAGTAAACAGGCACAGTAGGGACAGTGCAGTACTAGAGTGTTTGACTAGCAGTACAAATCATGAGTCAAAAATAGCGGAATCATATGGAATCTCCATGGCACAGAATATGGTTCTCTTTGCCGACTTCGGCCGCCACCAGAACAGGTACTGTTCATTCACCTCTGTATTACTCAACGCCGCTGAACTTGCACTTGGCCACTCCAGTTCTGGAAACGCTTGTCTAATTTTCTACTAATTGCAAATAAACATTTGACCATCGAAGCTGGGCGAAAGATGTAGTGACTGGATGGAAAGCCCCAGGTCGGAAAAGCCAAGCCAAGCCCACTACGTGCTGCTAGGTACTGCTGGCTGCTACGGTGCCCTCCACTGTTATCAAGGCCCAACGTAAAAATCTGTAGCCAGCTGTTAGTGCTCGGGTACCGCTAAACACTGATTCGCTCACAACCTAAAAGTCAGTGGCGGTGTCCCCCATCTCAGCGGGCTGAGGCCCAGACGTGGCCCAGTCACGGGCATTTGAGCGCCTGGAAAAACCTGACTTTTCGGGCTGCCAGAAACCAGCCAGGCTACTGGGGCAGGTGCCAGCGCAGCCACTCACTCCTTCCGCTTGTTCTTTGTTGACCCTCCTGCCCTGCTCCTGCTTCTGCCCCCCCTCCACTCCTGCCTGCTCCTCCCACTTCTCAGGTTTCCTACCTGCCCCCCATCTGAACGAACCATCTTCTTCCAAATCCCGCCTCTTCTACTCTTTCAGCCTCGACTGAATTTCTTTACGCTTACATAGTCGACAATCCGGCAAACCTCTTTCCATCAACAAATAAATCCACCTTCGTCTCCTGTTTTATTACATTTCAGGACGATCTCTCCCATCTTTATCGTGCGTCCTTCCGAATCCTACCTATCCTTTTCTCTCCCGACCGCTCGTCTTGACAACCCCTCGACTAACGTCTTGTTTCAACCTAGAACGACCGCGATACCTCGCAACACATACCTTAGATACCCCCTCTACACATCACAAAATGGCTCTTAAGCGCATTAACAAGGAGTTGACTGATCTCGGCCGGTAAGTTCACTCTCGTACAAAGTCTGAGGGGTCAAACTGGAAGCCCAAAGACGTCAGGTGGGGGCAATTTGGTAAGCGGGGTCCTAAGTGACGACCTGCGATACCATCTCAAAACCCCTCGATGGCGTTGAAGCCCTCATGACGACCTCGTCTTGAAGATGATCTTTTGCTAACATGATTTTGCAGAGATCCTCCCTCATCCTGCTCTGCTGGCCCCGTTGGCGAGGATTTGGTAGGCATCACCCCTCCCCCACACCGATAAGCCTGCGGCTGTCAAAGTCGTCATGGCTGCGGGAAGTCTCGGTTCTGCAAGGAGCAGGACAGCATATTTGATCACGCGACTAACAAACATGAACAGTTTCACTGGCAAGCTACCATTATGGGACCTGTAAGTTTTTCACCTGACATTGTATGAGGATGTAATGTCCAGCAATATGGCTGGCTTACAGGGGTGGCGAAGCCTTCAGCCGCATGCCGGTGCATCCGCATCCTCATCCTCAGCAACCAAACGAAAACCAGAACATTTTGGCTGACTAGACATCTCAGTCTGACTCCCCATACTCCGGCGGTGTCTTCTTCCTTGCGATTCACTTCCCTACCGACTACCCCTTCAAGCCTCCCAAGGTCAACTTCACCACACGCATCTACCACCCCAACATCAACTCCAACGGCAGCATCTGTTTGGACATTCTTCGAGACCAGTGGAGCCCTGCTCTGACCATCTCTAAAGGTATGTCTGATGCCGAGAACCTCTTTGGTTAGTTTTTGAGTGCTAACATGTTATCTAGTTCTTCTATCCATCTGCTCTATGCTAACGGATCCCAACCCTGACGATCCTCTGGTGCCTGAGATCGCCCATGTCTACAAGACTGACCGACCCCGATACGAGGCCACAGCCCGAGAGTGGACTCGAAAGTACGCCATCTAGATGACGATATTGAATGAAGGCGGTTGGACCTGGGGTCGATTTGTTTACCCATCATGAGCGACGTGAAACGATCGAGTGGAAGCTTCGCATGGTGTTGCGATATGGATTTAGTCCGCGTGACCTAGAAGGGTGTTTTGCCTGTATCGAGGCTCTAACTGCGGTTGAAGAGACAGCAAGCGACGCTGAAGGGAGGAAAGACACCAGACAAACAGACTAGTTATTAAGGGATATCATGCAGCTGGATTTTAGGTTTGCATTGACGATGTGTTTTTGGCATCCAGAAACAGGCAGCGTATACAATTTGTCTCTTTAACCAAACATGGCTTGCCTGTGAACGTTTCGTGATGCCGCAAATATTACTGACAGGCTGGATAATTGACGTCTAGGCGCGAACAATAACCCAATGGAGGGCGTCTTTGAAGCGCCAGCAAGTAGTTACTCAAGCACAAATGCTACGTCATGTGAAAAGCTGGCGCTTATGATGAATGGGAATAAGTGTTGACTGAGTCGAGATTGATAAAGAGGAAGGTAAGATGAAGCACGCTACTGGCCAGGAACTCGGAATTGGATATCTGACATGTCTCGAGATCCAGTGTGGAAATGATGATGGCAATGCTTGTGTAGTTGATTTGTCTGACGCGGCGTGAAAAGGAAACACTGCAGTATTCAAGCCACGTGTAGATGATGAAGCATCGCAGAGGCGAGTTGAGAATGGTCTCGACAAGTAATTTGTCAAGTTGACGATTCGTAAGAGAAAGCGCTTTGAGGTTATCCACATAGACAACGACAGTGTTGAGATGGTACATGTCTCAGATGAGTGACTGAAACGCAATGAGACAAAGCTGCAACGGGCTGCTACCCTGCTATGGGTCACAGATTTGTTCAAGATGTTTCTAAAACTTTGGAGAGGCGTGTTTGAGGTTACGAAGGCTTGTTGTGTCTTTGGAAACAATTAGGGATCGGAGATTTTTGGAAATTTGTTTAGATGTGAGACGGGAGGTCATCTTGACTTTTGAATCGCTATCGTGGATTGGTGACAGATTTGCTTATAGGGTATCGAGGAACTTGACTATAGTCTAGGAGATGGAAATATGTAACACAGCCCATATCACTATAGGTAAATCAGTTCTCAAGTTGTGTTTCTTTCGCGGCTGAGAATCCAGAAGTCAAGTTTTCTGGTATTTCATATGTGTTGTCTGTTTGTAGGCGAATGCTCTAGCTATCTCCAGACTTGTCTCTCCTGGCATACACTAGCAAGGATATTGAACATCAACGCTTGCTGATGAACATGATTAAGTTAAGCCCTTGCTTCTGGATCCCGCGTAAGTTATTAAGCTGTTGAAAAATAGATAGATTAATTAATTAATCGCTGCCCTACAGACATGTTAAGCATGTGTCCCGATATGAAAAGCTGGGAATAGTTACGTGCCTCGCTGGTCGCGCCACTCATGGGCCGAGATTTCAAAGTATGTCCCCGCTCTCGGTACGACGTGCCAGGGAGAACCAGGTCTTGTCAAACCTGTAACACCGGGGTTTCAGACCGCACCAGACCAGACCAGGCGCTGGACAGGACCAATCATTGTTGGTTATCGATGATTTGCGAGGGAACGACTCATGCCATCTTTTGCTGGTGATGGGGCGATTGGGTTTAATTGATGAAGAGATGTTCGATTTCTGACCGAGTAATTGGAGGCTTTTCAGCCTCTGATGTAGGCCAACATCATGTTCTTAGAGGCAAAGAGCTGTTATTGTGCTTTGTGACAGCTCCCCCTGATCTGATGCAGTCGTGACCTCTGACCCCCTTGGTTGAACCATGCCTGACACAGAACAACTCCTTAAATGGCGTGTTTTTCTTGTCGAATTCGAGCCTCACAAGAGAAAAGAGTTCTTACAGCCTCTCGCTAGAAGTCTTTAGGTGCATGCCAAGCGCTAACCCCGGACACTGGTTGTCTGTGCCTGGTATCAAGTCCGTCCGCTATACTCCGTTTTTTTTTTGTACCTAGTACCCTCTCACCTAAGGGATATTCCGCAGAAAGGGAAAGGGTACACAGTAATAAGATCGTACTATTGCTGCTAAGACCCCTTTGAAAGGCGAAAACGGGTTTCATGGTTTTGGTTTTCACTTAGTCCTAAGAACCCTTGCCTCTGCATTTGCCTCTTTCCTCCTCCTCTACTCTCTCTCATACATTCTTTTTTTGCTTGGGCCGTGATGGTGAGATAGAGCATATTCATCTATGTTTCTTTAATCTTCAGGCTCTAGACAGCAACTATTTTCTTCTCTTTTCGCTTCTTGTTTATACTCTTGGGGGAACAAAATTACTACATCGTCCGATCGGAACTATTTTATCCAACTCACCTGTTCAGCTGGTTCTGAATATCGCCGCGATCGCTTGGAATTTATTGTTGTTGGACGAGATTTAGGAAACGAGGACAAAAACATTGCGACTGGATTAAACGATCACTATTCGACACATCACAACAAAACTCTACGAGAGACTTTGGTTAGAATCGACTTGGTGGTTGATCCAACCATCTTACCTCGCTCACTATGAGCTACCAAATGCAGGATTGGTCCGAGAAACCGTCGGAACGAGCGCGATGGTCACCTCTAACGCGCATGCTTCTGTCGGGCGAGATGACCCAGGAGAAGCAACAGGAACTGTCATCGAGAGAAAAGTTTGATCGCTGGATGATCAACGAGGGTTATCGAAGATTGTAAGTCAATATCACATGTCGAATGCGCAGATTGTTTTGTGGTTCAGACGGTGCTGACTTATTCCCAAGCTTCGTATTTGTCTTTATGCTTCTACACGCCCTCATCTTCTCTTTCGCCTGCGTTCACTACGCTCAGAAGGAAAGTCTCGAATCTTCACGCCAGACTTTCGGTTTCACTTTCGTCATTGCTCGTTCAGCCGCGCTGGTTCTCCATGTTGATGTCGGCATTATTCTCTTCCCCGTGTGCCGAACTCTCATCTCTCTTCTGCGCCAGACGCCGCTCAACGGAATTTTGCAGTTCGACAAGAACATCACCTTCCACATCGTCACCGCCTGGTCCATTGTGTTCTGGTCCTGGGTGCACACCATCGCTCATTGGAACAACTTCGCACAGGTCGCTATCAAGTACAAGCTTGGCATCTATGGCTGGCTTGTCGCCAACTTTGTATCAGGTCCAGGATGGACGGGTTATATCATGCTGATTGCTTTGATGGGTATGGTCCTGACCTCGATGGAGAAGCCCCGACGAGCAAACTTTGAGCGATTCTGGTATACTCACCACATGTTCATCGTTTTCTTCTTCTTCTGGTCTATCCACGGAGCTTTCTGCATGATTCAGCCTGATGTTGCCCCCTTCTGCACCAGCATTGGAGCGTCAGCTATTGGAGTATTCTGGCAGTACTGGATGTATAGCGGTTTCTGTTACCTGGCCGAGCGCATTGCGCGTGAGGTGCGCGGCCGTCACAGGACATACATCACCAAGGTTGTCCAGCACCCCAGCAACGTCTGTGAGATCCAGATGAAGAAGGAGCACACAAAGACACGGGCTGGTCAGTACATCTTTCTCTGCTGCCCTGCTGTGTCACTCTGGCAGTACCATCCCTTTACTTTGACCAGTGCCCCCGAGGAGGACTACATTTCCGTCCACATGCGTTGTGTGGGTGACTTCACCAAGGAGTTTGCCAAGTCTCTGGGTTGCGATTGGAGCAAGAAGAAGGATGTTGGTGATGGTAGCAAGGTTGTTGGTCTTACAGGCCGCGACTCCGGAATCGACCCAGCTATCCGCCGTGTTCTGCCCAGAGTCTACGTTGACGGTCCCTTTGGTTCCGCCTCCGAGGATGTCTTCAAATATGAAGTCTCTGTCCTTGTCGGTGCCGGTATCGGCGTGACACCGTTCGCCTCCATCCTCAAGTCCATCTGGTACCGAATGAACTACCCTCAGAAGAAGACACGTCTGTCCAAGGTCTATTTCTTCTGGATCTGCCGTGACTTTGACTCCTTCGAGTGGTTCCGCTCGCTGCTTCTCGCCGTCGAAGCTCAGGATTTGGACCACCGCATTGAGATTCACACATACCTCACAGCCAAGATTAAGGCCGACGATGCGACAAACATTATGATCAATGACGCCAACGCCGACAAGGATACCATCACCGGTCTGCGCAGCCCGACCAACTTTGGTCGACCCAACTGGGACATGATCTTTAGGGGTATCAGGAAGCTGCACAGTCCTGCTGAGGCGGGTGTGTTCTTCTGTGGACCCAAGGGATTGGGAAGTTCGCTGCACACATACTGTAACAAGTACACTGAGCCTGGGTAAGCTTTACGATACTCGGCTGTGTTTGAGTCACTAGCTAACGTTGATGCAGATTCTCTTTTGTTTGGGGCAAGGAGAACTTCTAAGCCTTGTGTATTTACGACTATTGTTTAAACTTGGGGGAGACGGATAGTTGAGTTTGTAATAGCAACAGCGAAGCAACCATTTCAGTAGACTTTTTGATGGACCAGTCATAATATGTGGTCTTGTTCGAGTTATCATTTTAATACAGTAGAAAAAGATGTTATACCTCACCAACCAATACGATACAAGCATTTTCTGCCATGTTCCGCCACGCTGCTGATCGCAGCTATTCCATTGCCGTCCGTAAAGTTTCTTAATTAGTATGTGCCGAGCTGAGGAATGTTGCCAACCTCGTTCAAGACTGTAAGCCGCCATACCAAGGCGCAGGTAGAGAGTACCGACGGCTCGGAGTGCTGACGTTGGATAGCAACTGGCTCTTGCTTATTGCGTAGACTGCATCTGAAACGTCTCACATGTGGAAAGTAACTTATAGCCACGTCTTATGACCATGGATAACAGGCTACGGTGAAGATGACGCTGATCAATTGTTACGGATATACAGTAGCTGTGGAGGGAGGGAGAGATCATTCTCGATCGTTCACGATGTCATGTTGGCTATGCAGGTATGGATGTTTAATGATTTGAAAGCCACTCGCGGCAAAGGCTCTTGAAGAAAGCCCGGAAATTCCTCATGTAGGCGCCACGATCATGCAAGCAGGGTCTGGAGTCGAAAGTGCTGGCTTTGAGCCCAACGGCTGATATGTGCATGTCTCACCACTTGGCAACGTGTTGAAGTGCAGCAAGTGGCTGATGAGTGAGAAGCCAAGAAAGGGAGTTACCGATATAGCGCGGGAAGGGCTTTAAGAGGCACGGATATTGGTGTAGGTTTCATTGATAATGCATAGCATCCATATCCATAGGGTTGGATGCATTGGTGCTTACGGAGAGGCCGATGCAACCATCCAAATCAATTGACAGACAGACAAACAAACAGACAGACATGCGAAACCGAAATACTTCTGGTTTTTAATTGTGGTGATGGGAAGGGACCTGCTGGATAGAGATTAATCTCGCTAGTTCGTATAGTTGATTTAAATTGTTTTATGAATGTCGCGAATTCTCGTGTACTAGGTGCATGTCTTTTTTTTTTCTTTCTTGGCTGTCGCTTAGATACTAAGTATGTGTCTAGAAAAGACCCTGCAGATCGAGGGGTTGATAACAATGAGGCGAGTTATTGCGATAATAGAACAGGATGTAATAAATTATTGTCTCTTGAAGCCATCTCATCGTGAAAACTGCACGTCTTTACCATATTAGCAAGTGTTCTTTATTCAGCCCAACGGAAATGGAAACAAATTAATCACAAAAAGTGCCATTTCGGGGTCCGACCCTGAGCTAAACCGCCCTGGAGTCGATGCCCCCGAACTGCCCCGCTACTATCGAGGGTTTAGGCCCAGTCGGCCAGACAGCTAGAGCCAGCATGACCTCGTCTAACTAGCATATACGAGCATCATTTATTTAAATCATTTGACCATGGGGCAGATTGATGTCATTAATGGGACAATTGAATATTTCAATTCCGCACATAGTGGACAATTCCATACATACCATGGATGCTTTACTATGTAGTACTATCCATAATAGCATAACTCTCTAAAGAGGTGAAGGTAGGTAGGTTACTGATGAGTACAGCCCTCAGCAACGTTTCAACGCTTCTCTTTAGTCTTTGACGCCACTTCCCTGATGGATGGTAGCCATAAAGAATAGTCTGCATCTGGGAGGCCACCCAAAAAAAAAAAAAAAAAAAAAAAAAAAAAAAAAAAAAAAAAAAAGAAGAAAAAAAAAAAGAAGAAATAGAGGAAAAGGAAGAAAAGGAAGATAAAGAAAATAAAGAGGAAGATAAAGAAGATAAAAAGGAGGATAAAAAAGAAGAAGAGGAGGAAAATAAAGAAGATAATAATAATAATAAGGCAGAAAGGGTCCTAATAGCTATAGTAGTTAATAGACTAAAGGAGAATATATAGGAAAAAAGCCGGTAAATAATAAAGCTATATAGCTGGCTTAATTAAGTATAAGAAGTAGGATACTTAATATACTTTATTAAGTGGCATATATATAGGGCAAAAGAAGAGCATAAGGGGAAGATAAAGTATAAGCGGAAGGACTATTAACTATTACGGCAGAAGGATTTTAATCGGTAGCAGGTAAGCTTACGGTTTATAGACTTTAAGTGCTATTAAGAGTATAGTCTGCCGTATAGCTGGTATAGTATAGGGGAGATAAAGGGAGGTAAATATAGCTACCATAATAAGATATTGCCAATAGTAATAATAGTAAAGGTAAATAAGACGGTAAAGGGGCTTATAAGAGATAAGTTTAGTATAGACTATAGGGATAAGTAGGTATATTAAAACTGGATTAAGCGGAGCCAGTAGGTATATAGGATACCAATAATAAATAGGCTTACGGTATAGGATAAGATTATATAGTATATTTTAAAATAGGGAAAGAGATAAATAAGTAGAAGAGTAAGAGAGCTAAAGGTTAGGCCGACTGTTTAGTTTACTATAGGCAGAAGAGGATATAGAGGATATAAAGGCTAGGATTAAAAGGAGAGAAAGATAAGAGGGTTAAGGGGGCAATAGGGTAAGATAGTAGGGGAGGAAGAGTATAATATAGCACATAAGGAGATTAAATTTAAAGAGCTATTATACTACTTTATATATAAGCTGCTATTAGACTAACTATAAGTCAGCAATGACCTAGCCCTGCTAGGTCGTAGAAAATACCATATAAATTAAAACCGCACTATTAAAGCCTGGGGGGCTAGGTTATAGAAAAAGTAGGGGGGGTAAAGTCGTAGATATTCCAGTAGGTAAAATGGCCTAAATCGGTATATATTAATTTATTACGATAAGGTAAGTATTATCCCTGCATATTAGCTTATTTAAAGCCAGATTGAGGCTGTGCGATTGATTTAAAATATGTTGGATTGGTTTTGATGTGGTTGAAATTGACTGGGGTGTTAATAGAAGTCAGTAAGATTATTGGTTAGGCTTTGCCAGTATGTTAGCCTATATATTTCGGTATATTGAAGATAAAGCTGGGGAAGCAAAGGTTAGGATAGGATATAACCTAGGAATAAGGTTAGGGTTAAGTGTAATAGATTGGGGTTAAGGTAAGGTAAGGGTAATAATACAGTTAAGGTTTAAGAGCACCTAGGCAATTAGAAAAGTAAGTTTAGGCAAATATTAGTATTAAATAACTATAATATTAAGGTAAATAATAATATTAATATAAGAAGCCTAGAGAATTATACCTATTGCCAATATAGAGCCATTTATTTATTTACCTTAATTCCTATTTGTATTTTATAGTAATTGTAAATTAGGGTTTATTATAAGCGAGGTGTATAACTATATAAAGGCTAAGTATAGCTATTTATTGCGCGACTAGATAAAGGGCATTAAGAAGGTAGTGGCCGCCGTTTTAAGTATAGCCTGTAATTAGTATGAGTTAAAGGGTTAAGAGCCGCTATTACTAATTATACCGCCGATCCTATATATCTAGCCACTATAAAAGGGTAGGTTAGGTTATAATATATGCCTATATATTGTAGGAGAGGTATATAGGATTTAGGAATATTGCCGCATAAAGTATAAGTAGGTTAATAATTAGAAGAAGGGAGGAAACATTTAATAATAAGCCTGGCATATATATCAGCCGATCCTATAGAGAGATAGGGTCTAAGCCTAGTAGGTATACTATTAGGGTTATAGTAAATAATAGTTTAAAGTTGGCCGGGTTATTTAAGGAGACGATTAATAGTAGATAATAGGTTA
The DNA here is from genome assembly GCA_011034095.1 of Fusarium cf. aywerte. Lineage (NCBI taxonomy): Eukaryota > Fungi > Ascomycota > Sordariomycetes > Hypocreales > Nectriaceae > Fusarium > Fusarium cf. aywerte. The sequence goes on along the minus strand of WETZ01000039.1, from coordinate 3,732 downwards.
AGGTTAAGAGGATGATAAGACGGTTTATAAGTATAAGACTGCTATATAGTTTTTTAAGAGTATTTATAATGATGATAAGAAAGCGTTTAAGACTAAGGCTAATGGCAATATTTAGAATGTTAATGATAAGTGGGATGCTGTAATGTAGTTAAACTGATGCGGTTGGCCCTATTATTTAGAGGGTATTAACCCTAACCGTTTATAGGCGTTATTGCGGCCGATTAGGGATAATAAATACGTTTTATAGAGAATGTAGGAGATATTTAAGTAGGTGTTATAGGATGTATATAATATAATAATGTGGGAATATTATCCCGGTACGGCTGAGTTATTTAAGATTGCACGGAAGGAAATATATATTATGATAATAAAGCTATTTTAAGGGTTAATAGAGCCTAATGCGTAGGAGCGATATAAAACCTAGTGGCGGCAGTTATTATGCATTTAGAAGCGATATGATATATAGGTCGTAATAGATACTAATAGTGGCAGTAATATATTAACTGATAGAGATAATAGCAGTATAAGTAGCAGTAGCAGCAGTAGTATAAGTAGTAATAGCAGTAGCAGTAGTAGCTGTAATAGTAGCCTATCTGTTATTAGTGACGGCATAGGACTGCATCTACTATATAAGATGACGAGATAGTAAGAGGAGGTATGGAATAAATTTAATTATGGGGTTATATAAGTTGTTATAGGGGGCGATATAAAAGGCAGATATATACCTAAGCGATTATAGCGGAGTTATTTAGATGCTATAGTGTAGTTTTTAGACTATCTATTTAAGAATGGCAACTATTATAATAGTATTGTTATTAGCGTATTAGCCGTTATAGGGTTAAGTAAGGGAGGCAGATGGATACCTATCGTTAGTTATATAATAATATATTTAGCTGTTATTAAGGTAGTATAGTATTTAGTTTTATATCAGTCGATATTAAAGCGTTAGGGGTAGGTCTAATAGTTAAGCTAGTGGGGCAGTAAGCAGTAGGCGGAGGAGGATACTAAAGGGTTATTTTAGATTGTGTGGCGTAAAGTTAGGCGTTTTATAGTCCGGATGCCTAAGGGAGAGGATATCTAGCCGTTACCGATAAATTGGATTATTAACATAAGAATATATGGCATATAAATCCGGTATTTAACACCTGGATTTAAGATGATTAATTGGCATAGAGATTAAATTATTTATAGGCGGGTTTAGATTAGGATAAGCGAGATATCCGATATATTGTATGGTTTGGTGGGATAGGCACGTTAGATATTATTGCGGTTGATTAGCGGCTATGTGGGAGTCGAGGATAGTAATGGCGATAGAGATATGGAAGAGGAAGAAGAGGAAGAGGGGGGGAAAAAGAGTAGTTAGTAGTAGCCATTAAGTTTAGATGTTTTGCCGCCTATACTGTAGTCTAAAATCTAAAATCGGTATGGCAAGAGTATATTAGAGCATTCGTTTTTATATAATGAGGAGAATTAAGGTTAGGTTAAGAAGGGGGAAAGGTAGGTATAAAATTAGATCGAAATATCCGTATGGAAGGGTAAGATATAGTTAGCCCGGCCGTTAAATAAGTAATGTCTGTATTAAGAGTAAGCGATCTAAAAGTATAGCCAATTAATTAAGTAGTTTTAATTTTAGTTATTTATATTAATATATATATTAGGGGGCTAGCCGATGCGGTTAACTAAGATTTTAGGATTATGGATGTAGAATATAATAAACGGCGGTATATATAATATATTTATCTATAAAGGTATAGTTTATTTTATTACTATATATTATAAGGGGTTCCGGCAAATGGATAAGGTTAAGGTGATTTATTAATATTTGCCGCAGAAGGTAGGTAAGTTATTAGTGTGGTATATATGGTTAGTTTTGCCATTTTGGCAGAAGGTATAGCGGCAGATGAAGATAAAGAATAGATGAAGTGCGTTTTTGTGGGTAGATGAGGTGGTAAGTAAGGAAGGGCAAAAGGAGAGTAAGGTATAGTATATTAAGGTAAGAAAAGGAGGATTAAAGTAAGTTAAACGGCAAAAGGTAAAGGAAGAAGAAGTGGCGTTTATGGATTGGTTTTATGAGCCTGCTGCCTGGTCGCCAGTCCCGGGCGGGTTCACACTAAACCACAACCGCAGGTGGGGGTTGGGGTTAGCTGCAGTGTAAGCTGATTGGTTCTAAAAGACGGGTGCACGGACTATTTATGCAGAACCACAGCTCACGCAGAACCATAAGCAAAAAATCAGCTAACCCCAGACAGAAAATAAAGATCAGCATCATCACTATAAGCAACAGTAAAAAAGCAAAATAAAAATAGAATTAGAGTCCATACTATATTACAGTAAATACACTTAAGTTTATTTATTTATTTTTATCTACTTTACCTACCTTACTCTTTACCCTACTTATTTAGCCCTATCTAAAAGAAAAGGGAGGAAGCATCTAAGTATACCTATCTATTACAGTTAACTATAACCTAGCAGGGATAACCACTATGCCAATAGGCTCATTAGCAAGACGGCTACTGCCAAAGGAGGTAGAAGAAGGAGAAGCGGCATTATCGGTCTCTAATACCAATACCAATAATGCTGCTCCTACTAAGCCAGGAGATCAGGTTATTCGGCTGTGCGAAGAGCTCGGTGTTCTCCTCTGCCTCCTCTGCCTGGCCGCCATTAAGCCCGGCACAGATCAGGTTAAGCATTACTACCGCAACCGCCACAGGACGGTTAGGGTACAGCTGCAGGAGGTAATTGCATTCGCCGCCTCTTTCTTACCATTAGGCTTACGGCCCCAGGCGCTCCAAGATCCGATAGATAAGGATATAGAGCTACCAGTCGACAGGAGCCCACCAATCGCAAAGCTTAAGACGTATGCAGGCTTCAGCTGCAAGAGCTGCCGGCATTTAACCCGCAATCGGTCGAATCGTAATAGGCATCAGGTACTGGCCAAGCATAATGAAGAGGAGCATAAGGAGCATGAGGAGGAGGAGGAGGAGGAAGAGGAAGAGGAAGAGGAGGAGAAAAAGGAGGAGGAGGGTAAGAGCAGTAGGCAGCGACGCAATTGGGAACCAGTCATGCTTTAGTTGCTATGGAGGGCTCTATACGTAAGATATTGGATTATTGAGACGATGTAAGCCTGCCGCGGCAGCCGCAAAAGCAGCAGGAGCAGCAGAAGCAGAAGTAGGTCAAGAGAAGGCTCAGACGGTATTAGTGTTAGCGTCGATACTAAGCTACTGAAGCTTATTAGAAGCTATAAGAAGGAGCTTGAAAAGGCTGCCGCTAAGCGCTAAAGGAAGGTTAAGGCGCTAGGCGGCATTAATTAGAAGTCCCGGTAGGTAAAGTTTATAAAGTGGGCGGTATATCTATAAGGCAAGGATAAGCCTGGGCTTTACTAAACCGGCCTACCGCTAATACCTAAGATGAGTAAGCGGAAGTTGTGGAAGCAGGAGGCCCGAGATGCCAACGTAAGGCTGCGAGCGTTAGTCGAAAGCTTCTGCCGTAAGCTGGCATAAGGATTAGAGCGTCTCGACAGGGTGCCGGATGAGACGCTAAAGTGGCTCGGGAGCATCAATACAATGAAGCCGATTATAAAGCCATTTAGGCAGAAGCAGGAGGCAGCGACGATGGGACGATACAGCGCGGACTGGGAGCGGTATCTATGCTACTGCGCCCGCATCTGGCCGCTTGGAAGGGACAGGGCCCGGGAGGAGCACGGCATCCAGTTCACAAATGAGCAGTGGGGAC